>CAXARU010000068.1:0-143036 GCA_963971365.1 Lasioglossum villosulum
ACAGTTCACAGTTCACAGTTCACAGTTCACAGTTCACAGTTCACAGTTCACAGTTCACAGTTCACAGTTCACAGTTCACAGTTCACAGTTCACAGTTCACAGTTCACAGTTCACAGTTCACAGTTCACAGTTCACAGTTCACAGCTCACAGTTCCCAGTTCACAGTTAACAGTTCACAGTTCACAATCCGCCGTTCACAGTTCACAATTTGCAGTGCACACTTCAAAGTTCACAGTTCACAGTTCACAATCCGCCGTTCACAGTTCACAATTTGCAGTGCACACTTCAAAGTTCACAGCTCGCAGTTTACAGTTCACAGTTCACAGTTCACAGTTCACAGTTCACAGTTCACAGTTCACAGTTCACAGTTCACAGTTCACAGTTCACAGTTCACAGTTCACAGTTCACAGTTCACAGTTCACAGTTCACAGTTCACAGTTCACAGTTCACAGTTCACAGTTCACAGTTCACAGTTCACAGTTCACAGTTCACAGTTCACAGTTCACAGTTCACAGTTCACAGTTCAAAGTTCACAGTTCACAGTTCACAGTTCACAGTTCACAGTTCACAGTTCACAGTTCACAGTTCACAGTTCACAGTTCACAGTTCACAGTTCACAGTTCACACTTCACAGTCCACAGTTCACAGTTGACAGTGCACCCTTCTTAGTTCACAGCTCACAGATCCCAGTTCACAGTTAACAGTTCACAGTTCACAATCCGCCGTTCACAGTTCACAATTTGCAGTGCACACTTCAAAGTTCAGAGCTCGCAGTTCACAGTTCACAGTTCACAGTTCACAGTTCACAGTTCACAGTTCACAGTTCACAGTTCACAGTTCACAGTTCACAGTTCACAGTTCACAGTTCACAGTTCACAGATCACAGTTCACAGTTCACAGTTCACAGTTCACAGTTCACAGTTCACAGTTCACAGTTCACAGTTCACAGTTCACAGTTCACAGTTCACAGTTCACAGTTCACAGTTCACAGTTCACAGTTCACAGTTCACAGTTCACAGTTCACAGTTCACAGTTCACAGTTCACAGTTCACAGTTCACAGTTCACAGTTCACAGTTCACAGTTCACAGTTCACAGTTCACAGTTCACAGTTCACAGTTCACAGTTCACAGTTCACAGTTCACAGTTCACAGTTCACAGTTCACAGTTCACAGTTCACAGTTCACAGTTCACAGTTCACAGTTCACAGTTCACAGTTCACAGTTCACAGTTCACAGTTCACAGTTCACAGTTCACAGTTCACAGTTCACAGTTCACAGTTCACAGTTCACAGTTCACAGTTCACAGTTCACAGTTCACAGTTCACAGTTCACAGTTCACAGTTCACAGTTCACAGTTCACAGTTCACAGTTCACAGTTCACAGTTCACAGTTCACAGTTCACAGTTCACAGTTCACAGTTCACAGTTCACAGTTCACAGTTCACAGTTCACAGTTCACAGTTCACAGTTCACAGTTCACAGTTCACAGTTCACTGTTCACAGTTCACAGTTCACAGTTCACAGTTCACTGTTCACAGTTCACTGTTCACAGTTCACAGTTCACAGTTCACAGTTCACAGTTCACAGTTCACAGTTCACAGTTCACAGTTCACAGTTCACAGTTCACAGTTCACAGTTCACAGTTCACAGTTCACAGTTCACAGTTCACAGTTCACAGTTCACAGTTCACAGTTCACAGTTCACAGTTCACAGTTCACAGTTCACAGTTCACAGTTCACAGTTCACAGTTCACAGTTCACAGTTCACAGTTCACAGTTCACAGTTCACAGTTCACAGTTCACAGTTCACAGTTCACAGTTCACAGTTCACAGTTCACAGTTCACAGTTCACAGTTCACAGTTCACAGTTTACAGTTCACTGTTCACAGTTCACAGTTCACAGCTCACAGTTCCCAGTTCACAGTTAACAGTTCACAGTTCACAATCCGCCGTTCACAGTTCACAATTTGCAGTGCACACTTCAAAGTTCACAGTTCACAGTTCACAATCCGCCGTTCACAGTTCACAATTGGCAGTGCACACTTCAAAGTTCACAGCTCGCAGTTTACAGTTCACAGTTCACAGTTCACAGTTCACAGTTCACAGTTCACAGTTCACAGTTCACAGTTCACAGTTCACAGTTCACAGTTCACAGTTCACAGTTCACAGTTCACAGTTCACAGTTCACAGTTCACAGTTCACAGTTCACAGTTCACAGTTCACAGTTCACAGTTCACAGTTCACAGTTCACAGTTCACAGTTCACAGTTCACAGTTCACAGTTCACAGTTCACAGTTCACAGTTCACAGTTCACAGTTCACAGTTCACAGTTCACAGTTCACAGTTCACAGTTCACAGTTCACAGTTCACAGTTCACAGTTCACAGTTCACAGTTCACAGTTCACAGTTCACAGTTCACAGTTCACAGTTCACAGTTCACAGTTCACAGTTCACAGTTCACAGTTCACAGTTCACAGTTCACAGTTCACAGTTCACAGTTCACAGTTCTCAGTTCACAGTTCACAGTTCACAGTTCACAGTTCACAGTTCACAGTTCACAGTTCACAGTTCACAGTTCACAGTTCACAGTTCACAGTTCACAGTTCACAGTTCACAGTTCACAGTTCACAGTTCACAGTTCACAGTTCACAGTTCACAGTTCACAGTTCACAGTTCACAGTTCACAGTTCACAGTTCACAGTTCACAGTTCACAGTTCACAGTTCACAGTTCACAGTTCACAGTTCACAGTTCACAGTTCACAGTTCACAGTTCACAGTTCACAGTTCACAGTTCACAGTTCACAGTTCACAGTTCACAGTTCACAGTTCACAGTTCACAGTTCACAGTTCACAGTTCACAGTTCACAGTTCACAGTTCACAGTTCACAGTTCACAGTTCACAGTTCACAGTTCACAGTTCACAGTTCACAGTTCACAGTTCACAGTTCACAGTTCACAGTTCACAGTTCACAGTTCACAATCCGCCGTTCACAGTTCACAATTTGCAGTGCACACTTCAAAGTTCACAGTTCACAGTTCACAATCCGCCGTTCACAGTTCACAATTTGCAGTGCACACTTCAAAGTTCACAGCTCGCAGTTTACAGTTCACAGTTCACAGTTCACAGTTCACAGTTCACAGTTCACAGTTCACAGTTCACAGTTCACAGTTCACAGTTCACAGTTCACAGTTCACAGTTCACAGTTCACAGTTCACAGTTCACAGTTCACAGTTCACAGTTCACAGTTCACAGTTCACAGTTCACAGTTCAAAGTTCACAGTTCACAGTTCACAGTTCACAGTTCACAGTTCACAGTTCACAGTTCACAGTTCACAGTTCACAGTTCACAGTTCACAGTTCACAGTTCACAGTTCACAGTTCACAGTTCACAGTTCACAGTTCACAGTTCACAGTTCACAGTTCACAGTTCACAGTTCACAGTTCACAGTTCACAGTTCACAGTTCACAGTTCACAGTTCACAGTTCACAGTTCACAGTTCACAGTTCACAGTTCACAGTTCACAGTTCACAGTTCACAGTTCACAGTTCACAGTTCACAGTTCACAGTTCACAGTTCACAGTTCACAGTTCACAGTTCACAGTTCACAGTTCACAGTTCACAGTTCACAGTTCACAGTTCACAGTTCACAGTTCACAGTTCACAGTTCACAGTTCACAGTTCACAGTTCACAGTTCACAGTTCACAGTTCACAGTTCACAGTTCACAGTTCACAGTTCACAGTTCACAGTTCACAGTTCACAGTTCACAGTTCACAGTTCACAGTTCACAGTTCACAGTTCACAGTTCACAGTTCACAGTTCACAGTTCACAGTTCTCAGTTCACAGTTCACAGTTCACAGTTCACAGTTCACAGTTCACAGTTCACAGTTCACAGTTCACAGTTCACAGTTCACAGTTCACAGTTCACAGTTCACAGTTCACAGTTCACAGTTCACAGTTCACAGTTCACAGTTCACAGTTCACAGTTCACAGTTCACAGTTCACAGTTCACAGTTCACAGTTCACAGTTCACAGTTCACAGTTCACAGTTCACAGTTCACAGTTCACAGTTCACAGTTCACAGTTCACAGTTCACAGTTCACAGTTCACAGTTCACAGTTCACAGTTCACAGTTCACAGTTCACAGTTCACAGTTCACAGTTCACAGTTCACAGTTCACAGTTCACAGTTCACAGTTCACAGTTCACAGTTCACAGTTCACAGTTCACAGTTCACAGTTCACAGTTCACAGTTCACAGTTCACAGTTCACAGTTCACAGTTCACAGTTCACAGTTCACAGTTCACAGTTCACAGTTCACAGTTCACAGTTCACAGTTCACAGTTCACAGTTCACAGTTCACAGTTCACAGTTCACAGTTCACAGTTCACAGTTCACAGTTCACAGCTCACAGTTCCCAGTTCACAGTTAACAGTTCACAGTTCACAATCCGCCGTTCACAGTTCACAATTTGCAGTGCACACTTCAAAGTTCACAGTTCACAGTTCACAATCCGCCGTTCACAGTTCACAATTTGCAGTGCACACTTCAAAGTTCACAGCTCGCAGTTTACAGTTCACAGTTCACAGTTCACAGTTCACAGTTCACAGTTCACAGTTCACAGTTCACAGTTCACAGTTCACAGTTCACAGTTCACAGTTCACAGTTCACAGTTCACAGTTCACAGTTCACAGTTCACAGTTCACAGTTCACAGTTCACAGTTCACAGTTCACAGTTCACAGTTCACAGTTCACAGTTCACAGTTCACAGTTCACAGTTCACAGTTCACAGTTCAAAGTTCACAGTTCACAGTTCACAGTTCACAGTTCACAGTTCACAGTTCACAGTTCACAGTTCACAGTTCACAGTTCACAGTTCACAGTTCACAGTTCACAGTTCACAGTTCACACTTCACAGTCCACAGTTCACAGTTGACAGTGCACCCTTCTTAGTTCACAGCTCACAGATCCCAGTTCACAGTTAACAGTTCACAGTTCACAATCCGCCGTTCACAGTTCACAATTTGCAGTGCACACTTCAAAGTTCAGAGCTCGCAGTTCACAGTTCACAGTTCACAGTTCACAGTTCACAGTTCACAGTTCACAGTTCACAGTTCACAGTTCACAGTTCACAGTTCACAGTTCACAGTTCACAGTTCACAGTTCACAGTTCACAGTTCACAGTTCACAGTTCACAGTTCACAGTTCACAGTTCACAGTTCACAGTTCACAGTTCACAGATCACAGTTCACAGTTCACAGTTCACAGTTCACAGTTCACAGTTCACAGTTCACAGTTCACAGTTCACAGTTCACAGTTCACAGTTCACAGTTCACAGTTCACAGTTCACAGTTCACAGTTCACAGTTCACAGTTCACAGTTCACAGTTCACAGTTCACAGTTCACAGTTCACAGTTCACAGTTCACAGTTCACAGTTCACAGTTCACAGTTCACAGTTCACAGTTCACAGTTCACAGTTCACAGTTCACAGTTCACAGTTCACAGTTCACAGTTCACAGTTCACAGTTCACAGTTCACAGTTCACAGTTCACAGTTCACAGTTCACAGTTCACAGTTCACAGTTCACAGTTCACAGTTCACAGTTCACAGTTCACAGTTCACAGTTCACAGTTCACAGTTCACAGTTCACAGTTCACAGTTCACAGTTCACAGTTCACAGTTCACAGTTCACAGTTCACAGTTCACAGTTCACAGTTCACAGTTCACAGTTCACAGTTCACAGTTCACAGTTCACAGTTCACAGTTCACAGTTCACAGTTCACAGTTCACTGTTCACAGTTCACAGTTCACAGTTCACAGTTCACTGTTCACAGTTCACTGTTCACAGTTCACAGTTCACAGTTCACAGTTCACAGTTCACAGTTCACAGTTCACAGTTCACAGTTCACAGTTCACAGTTCACAGTTCACAGTTCACAGTTCACAGTTCACAGTTCACAGTTCACAGTTCACAGTTCACAGTTCACAGTTCACAGTTCACAGTTCACAGTTCACAGTTCACAGTTCACAGTTCACAGTTCACAGTTCACAGTTCACAGTTCACAGTTCACAGTTCACAGTTCACAGTTCACAGTTCACAGTTCACAGTTCACAGTTCACAGTTCACAGTTCACAGTTCACAGTTCACAGTTCACAGTTCACAGTTCACAGTTCACAGTTCACAGTTCACAGTTTACAGTTCACTGTTCACAGTTCACAGTTCACAGTTCACAGTTCACAGCTCACAGTTCCCAGTTCACAGTTAACAGTTCACAGTTCACAATCCGCCGTTCACAGTTCACAATTTGCAGTGCACACTTCAAAGTTCACAGTTCACAGTTCACAATCCGCCGTTCACAGTTCACAATTGGCAGTGCACACTTCAAAGTTCACAGCTCGCAGTTTACAGTTCACAGTTCACAGTTCACAGTTCACAGTTCACAGTTCACAGTTCACAGTTCACAGTTCACAGTTCACAGTTCACAGTTCACAGTTCACAGTTCACAGTTCACAGTTCACAGTTCACAGTTCACAGTTCACAGTTCACAGTTCACAGTTCACAGTTCACAGTTCACAGTTCACAGTTCACAGTTCACAGTTCACAGTTCACAGTTCACAGTTCACAGTTCACAGTTCACAGTTCACAGTTCACAGTTCACAGTTCACAGTTCACAGTTCACAGTTCACAGTTCACAGTTCACAGTTCACAGTTCACAGTTCACAGTTCACAGTTCACAGTTCACAGTTCACAGTTCACAGTTCACAGTTCACAGTTCACAGTTCACAGTTCACAGTTCACAGTTCACAGTTCACAGTTCACAGTTCACAGTTCACAGTTCACAGTTCACAGTTCACAGTTCACAGTTCACAGTTCACAGTTCACAGTTCACAGTTCACAGTTCACAGTTCACAGTTCACAGTTCACAGTTCACAGTTCACAGTTCACAGTTCACAGTTCTCAGTTCACAGTTCACAGTTCACAGTTCACAGTTCACAGTTCACAGTTCACAGTTCACAGTGCACACTTCAAAGTTCACAGTTCACAGTTCACAATCCGCCGTTCACAGTTCACAATTTGCAGTGCACACTTCAAAGTTCACAGCTCGCAGTTTACAGTTCACAGTTCACAGTTCACAGTTCACAGTTCACAGTTCACAGTTCACAGTTCACAGTTCACAGTTCACAGTTCACAGTTCACAGTTCACAGTTCACAGTTCACAGTTCACAGTTCACAGTTCACAGTTCACAGTTCACAGTTCACAGTTCACAGTTCACAGTTCACAGTTCACAGTTCACAGTTCACAGTTCACAGTTCACAGTTCACAGTTCACAGTTCACAGTTCAAAGTTCACAGTTCACAGTTCACAGTTCACAGTTCACAGTTCACAGTTCACAGTTCACAGTTCACAGTTCACAGTTCACAGTTCACAGTTCACAGTTCACAGTTCACAGTTCACAGTTCACAGTTCACAGTTCACAGTTCACAGTTCACAGTTCACAGTTCACAGTTCACAGTTCACAGTTCACAGTTCACAGTTCACAGTTCACAGTTCACAGTTCACAGTTCACAGTTCACAGTTCACAGTTCACAGTTCACAGTTCACAGTTCACAGTTCACAGTTCACAGTTCACAGTTCACAGTTCACAGTTCACAGTTCACAGTTCACAGTTCACAGTTCACAGTTCACAGTTCACAGTTCACAGTTCACAGTTCACAGTTCACAGTTCACAGTTCACAGTTCACAGTTCACAGTTCACAGTTCACAGTTCACAGTTCACAGTTCACAGTTCACAGTTCACAGTTCACAGTTCACAGTTCACAGTTCACAGTTCACAGTTCACAGTTCACAGTTCACAGTTCACAGTTCACAGTTCACAGTTCACAGTTCACAGTTCACAGTTCACAGTTCACAGTTCACAGTTCACAGTTCACAGTTCACAGTTCACAGTTCACAGTTCACAGTTCACAGTTCACAGTTCACAGTTCACAGTTCACAGTTCACAGTTCACAGTTCACAGTTCACAGTTCACAGTTCACAGTTCACAGTTCACAGTTCACAGTTCACAGTTCACAGTTCACAGTTCACAGTTCACAGTTCACAGTTCACAGTTCACAGTTCACAGTTCACAGTTCACAGTTCACAGTTCACAGTTCACAGTTCACAGTTCACAGTTCACAGTTCACAGTTCACAGTTCACAGTTCACAGTTCACAGTTCACAGTTCACAGTTCACAGTTCACAGTTCACAGTTCACAGTTCACAGTTCACAGTTCACAGTTTACAGTTCACTGTTCACAGTTCACAGTTCACAGTTCACAGTTCACAGTTCACAGCTCACAGTTCCCAGTTCACAGTTAACAGTTCACAGTTCACAATCCGCCGTTCACAGTTCACAATTTGCAGTGCACACTTCAAAGTTCACAGTTCACAGTTCACAATCCGCCGTTCACAGTTCACAATTGGCAGTGCACACTTCAAAGTTCACAGCTCGCAGTTTACAGTTCACAGTTCACAGTTCACAGTTCACAGTTCACAGTTCACAGTTCACAGTTCACAGTTCACAGTTCACAGTTCACAGTTCACAGTTCACAGTTCACAGTTCACAGTTCACAGTTCACAGTTCACAGTTCACAGTTCACAGTTCACAGTTCACAGTTCACAGTTCACAGTTCACAGTTCACAGTTCACAGTTCACAGTTCACAGTTCACAGTTCACAGTTCACAGTTCACAGTTCACAGTTCACAGTTCACAGTTCACAGTTCACAGTTCACAGTTCACAGTTCACAGTTCACAGTTCACAGTTCACAGTTCACAGTTCACAGTTCACAGTTCACAGTTCACAGTTCACAGTTCACAGTTCACAGTTCACAGTTCACAGTTCACAGTTCACAGTTCACAGTTCACAGTTCACAGTTCACAGTTCACAGTTCACAGTTCACAGTTCACAGTTCACAGTTCACAGTTCACAGTTCACAGTTCACAGTTCACAGTTCACAGTTCACAGTTCACAGTTCACAGTTCACAGTTCACAGTTCACAGTTCTCAGTTCACAGTTCACAGTTCACAGTTCACAGTTCACAGTTCACAGTTCACAGTTCACAGTGCACACTTCAAAGTTCACAGTTCACAGTTCACAATCCGCCGTTCACAGTTCACAATTTGCAGTGCACACTTCAAAGTTCACAGCTCGCAGTTTACAGTTCACAGTTCACAGTTCACAGTTCACAGTTCACAGTTCACAGTTCACAGTTCACAGTTCACAGTTCACAGTTCACAGTTCACAGTTCACAGTTCACAGTTCACAGTTCACAGTTCACAGTTCACAGTTCACAGTTCACAGTTCACAGTTCACAGTTCACAGTTCACAGTTCACAGTTCACAGTTCACAGTTCACAGTTCACAGTTCACAGTTCAAAGTTCACAGTTCACAGTTCACAGTTCACAGTTCACAGTTCACAGTTCACAGTTCACAGTTCACAGTTCACAGTTCACAGTTCACAGTTCACAGTTCACAGTTCACAGTTCACAGTTCACAGTTCACAGTTCACAGTTCACAGTTCACAGTTCACAGTTCACAGTTCACAGTTCACAGTTCACAGTTCACAGTTCACAGTTCACAGTTCACAGTTCACAGTTCACAGTTCACAGTTCACAGTTCACAGTTCACAGTTCACAGTTCACAGTTCACAGTTCACAGTTCACAGTTCACAGTTCACAGTTCACAGTTCACAGTTCACAGTTCACAGTTCACAGTTCACAGTTCACAGTTCACAGTTCACAGTTCACAGTTCACAGTTCACAGTTCACAGTTCACAGTTCACAGTTCACAGTTCACAGTTCACAGTTCACAGTTCACAGTTCACAGTTCACAGTTCACAGTTCACAGTTCACAGTTCACAGTTCACAGTTCACAGTTCACAGTTCACAGTTCACAGTTCACAGTTCACAGTTCACAGTTCACAGTTCACAGTTCACAGTTCACAGTTCACAGTTCACAGTTCACAGTTCACAGTTCACAGTTCACAGTTCACAGTTCACAGTTCACAGTTCACAGTTCACAGTTCACAGTTCACAGTTCACAGTTCACAGTTCACAGTTCACAGTTCACAGTTCACAGTTCACAGTTCACAGTTCACAGTTCACAGTTCACAGTTCACAGTTCACAGTTCACAGTTCACAGTTCACAGTTCACAGTTCACAGTTCACAGTTCACAGTTCACAGTTCACAGTTCACAGTTCACAGTTCACAGTTCACAGTTCACAGTTCACAGTTCACAGTTCACAGTTCACAGTTCACAGTTCACAGTTCACAGTTCACAGTTCACAGTTCACAGTTCACAGTTCACAGTTCACAGTTCACAGTTCACAGTTCACAGTTCACAGTTCACAGTTCACAGTTCACAGTTCACAGTTCACAGTTCACAGTTCACAGTTCACAGTTCACAGTTCACAGTTCACAGTTCACAGTTCACAGTTCACAGTTCACAGTTCACAGTTCACAGTTCACAGTTCACAGTTCACAGTTCACAGTTCACAGTTCACAGTTCACAGTTCACAGTTCACAGTTCACAGTTCACAGTTCACAGTTCACAGTTCACAGTTCAAAGTTCACAGTTCACAGTTCACAGTTCACAGTTCACAGTTCACAGTTCACAGTTCACAGTTCACAGTTCACAGTTCACAGTTCCCAGTTCACAGTTCCCAGTTCACAGTTCCCAGTTCACAGTTCACAGTTCACAGTTCACAGTTCACAGTTCACAGTTCACAGTTCACAGTTCACAGTTCACAGTTCACAGTTCACAGTTCACAGTTCACAGTTCACAGTTCACAGTTCACAGTTCACAGTTCACAGTTCACAGTTCACAGTTCACAGTTCACAGTTCACAGTTCACAGTTCACAGTTCACAGTTCACACTTCACAGTCCACAGTTCACAGTTGACAGTGCACCCTTCTTAGTTCACAGCTCACAGATCCCAGTTCACAGTTAACAGTTCACAGTTCACAATCCGCCGTTCACAGTTCACAATTTGCAGTGCACACTTCAAAGTTCAGAGCTCGCAGTTCACAGTTCACAGTTCACAGTTCACAGTTCACAGTTCACAGTTCACAGTTCACAGTTCACAGTTCACAGTTCACAGTTCACAGTTCACAGTTCACAGTTCACAGTTCACAGTTCACAGTTCACAGTTCACAGTTCACAGTTCACAGTTCACAGTTCACAGTTCACAGTTCACAGTTCACAGTTCACAGTTCACAGTTCACAGTTCACAGTTCACAGTTCACAGTTCACAGTTCACAGTTCACAGTTCACAGTTCACAGTTCACAGTTCACAGTTCACAGTTCACAGTTCACAGTTCACAGTTCACAGTTCACAGTTCACAGTTCACAGTTCACAGTTCACAGTTCACAGTTCACAGTTCACAGTTCACAGTTCACAGTTCACAGTTCACAGTTCACAGTTCACAGTTCACAGTTCACAGTTCACAATCCGCCGTTCACAGTTCACAATTTGCAGTGCACACTTCAAAGTTCACAGCTCGCAGTTCACAGTTCAAAGTTCACAGTTCACAGTTCACAGTTCACAGTTCACAGTTCACAGTTCACAGTTCACAGTTCACAGTTCACAGTTCACAGTTCACAGTTCACAGTTCACAGTTCACAGTTCACAGTTCACAGTTCACAGTTCACAGTTCACAGTTCACAGTTCACAGTTCACAGTTCACAGTTCACAGTTCACAGTTCACAGTTCACAGTTCACAGTTCACAGTTCACAGTTCACAGTTCACAGTTCACAGTTCACAGTTCACAGTTCACAGTTCACAGTTCACAGTTCACAGTTCACAGTTCACTGTTCACAGTTCACAGTTCACAGTTCACAGTTCACTGTTCACAGTTCACTGTTCACAGTTCACAGTTCACAGTTCACAGTTCACAGTTCACAGTTCACAGTTCACAGTTCACAGTTCACAGTTCACAGTTCACAGTTCACAGTTCACAGTTCACAGTTCACAGTTCACAGTTCACAGTTCACAGTTCACAGTTCACAGTTCACAGTTCACAGTTCACAGTTCACAGTTCACAGTTCACAGTTCACAGTTCACAGTTCACAGTTCACAGTTCACAGTTCACAGTTCACAGTTCACAGTTCACAGTTCACAGTTCACAGTTCACAGTTCACAGTTCACAGTTCACAGTTCACAGTTCACAGTTCACAGTTCACAGTTCACAGTTCACAGTTCACAGTTCACAGTTCACAGTTCACAGTTCACAGTTCACAGTTCACAGTTCACAGTTCACAGTTCACAGTTCACAGTTCACAGTTCACAGTTCACAGTTCACAGTTCACAGTTCACAGTTCACAGTTCACAGTTCACAGTTCACAGTTCACAGTTCACAGTTCACAGTTCACAGTTCACAGTTCACAGTTCACAGTTCACAGTTCACAGTTCACAGTTCACAGTTCACAGTTCACAGTTCACAATCCGCCGTTCACAGTTCACAATTTGCAGTGCACACTTCAAAGTTCACAGCTCGCAGTTCACAGTTCAAAGTTCACAGTTCACAGTTCACAGTTCACAGTTCACAGTTCACAGTTCACAGTTCACAGTTCACAGTTCACAGTTCACAGTTCACAGTTCACAGTTCACAGTTCACAGTTCACAGTTCACAGTTCACAGTTCACAGTTCACAGTTCACAGTTCACAGTTCACAGTTCACAGTTCACAGTTCACAGTTCACAGTTCACAGTTCACAGTTCACAGTTCACAGTTCACAGTTCACAGTTCACAGTTCACAGTTCACAGTTCACAGTTCACAGTTCACAGTTCACAGTTCACTGTTCACAGTTCACAGTTCACAGTTCACAGTTCACTGTTCACAGTTCACTGTTCACAGTTCACAGTTCACAGTTCACAGTTCACAGTTCACAGTTCACAGTTCACAGTTCACAGTTCACAGTTCACAGTTCACAGTTCACAGTTCACAGTTCACAGTTCACAGTTCACAGTTCACAGTTCACAGTTCACAGTTCACAGTTCACAGTTCACAGTTCACAGTTCACAGTTCACAGTTCACAGTTCACAGTTCACAGTTCACAGTTCACAGTTCACAGTTCACAGTTCACAGTTCACAGTTCACAGTTCACAGTTCACAGTTCACAGTTCACAGTTCACAGTTCACAGTTCACAGTTCACAGTTCACAGTTCACAGTTCACAGTTCACAGTTCACAGTTCACAGTTCACAGTTCACAGTTCACAGTTCACAGTTCACAGTTCACAGTTCACAGTTCACAGTTCACAGTTCACAGTTCACAGTTCACAGTTCACAGTTCACAGTTTACAGTTCACTGTTCACAGTTCACAGTTCACAGTTCACAGTTCACAGCTCACAGTTCCCAGTTCACAGTTAACAGTTCACAGTTCACAATCCGCCGTTCACAGTTCACAATTTGCAGTGCACACTTCAAAGTTCACAGTTCACAGTTCACAATCCGCCGTTCACAGTTCACAATTGGCAGTGCACACTTCAAAGTTCACAGCTCGCAGTTTACAGTTCACAGTTCACAGTTCACAGTTCACAGTTCACAGTTCACAGTTCACAGTTCACAGTTCACAGTTCACAGTTCACAGTTCACAGTTCACAGTTCACAGTTCACAGTTCACATTTCACAGTTCACAGTTCACAGTTCACAGTTCACAGTTCACAGTTCACAGTTCACAGTTCACAGTTCACAGTTCACAGTTCACAGTTCACAGTTCACAGTTCACAGTTCACAGTTCACAGTTCACAGTTCACAGTTCACAGTTCACAGTTCACAGTTCACAGTTCACAGTTCACAGTTCACAGTTCACAGTTCACAGTTCACAGTTCACAGTTCACAGTTCACAGTTCACAGTTCACAGTTCACAGTTCACAGTTCACAGTTCACAGTTCACAGTTCACAGTTCACCGTTCACAGTTCACACTTCACAGTCCACAGTTCACAGTTCACAGTGCACCCTTCTTAGTTCACAGCTCACAGTTCCCAGTTCACAGTTAACAGTTCACAGTTCACAATCCGCCGTTCACAGTTCACAATTTGCAGTGCACACTTCAAAGTTCACAGCTCGCAGTTCACAGTTCACAGTTCACAGTTCACAGTTCACGGTTCACAGTTCACAGTTCACAGTTCACAGTTCACAGTTCACAGTTCACAGTTCACAGTTCACAGTTCCCAGTTCACAGTTAACAGTTCACAGTTCACAATCCGCCGTTCACAGTTCACAATTTGCAGTGCACACTTCAAAGTTCACAGCTCGCAGTTCACAGTTCACAGTTCACAGTTCACAGTTCACAGTTCATAGCTCGCAGTTCACAGGTCACAGTTCACTGTTCACAAATCGCAGTTCACAGTTCACAGTTCACACTTCACAGTTCACAGTTCACAGTTCACAGTGCACCGTTCTTAGTTCACAGCTCACAGTTCACAGTTCACAGTTAACAGTTCACAGTTCACAATCCGCCGTTCACAGTTCACAATTTGCAGTGCACACTTCAAAGTTCACAGCTCGCAGTTCACAGTTCACAGTTCACAGTTCACAGTTCACAGTTCACAGTTAACAGTTCACAGTGCACCCTTCTCAGTTCACAGCTCACAGTTTCCAGTTCACAATTTGCAGTGCACACT
The DNA here is from genome assembly GCA_963971365.1 of Lasioglossum villosulum. Taxonomy (NCBI): domain Eukaryota; kingdom Metazoa; phylum Arthropoda; class Insecta; order Hymenoptera; family Halictidae; genus Lasioglossum; species Lasioglossum villosulum. Next base: position 14,671 of record CAXARU010000068.1, read on the forward strand.
TCAAAGTTCACAGCTCGCAGTTCACAGTTCACAGTTCACAGTTCACAGTTCACAGTTCACAGTTCACAGTTCACAGTTCACAGTTCACAGTTCACAGTTCACAGTTCACAGTTCACAGTTCACAGTTCACAGTTCACAGTTCACAGTTCACAGTTCACAGTTCACAGTTCACAGTTCACAGTTCACAGTTCACAGTTCACAGTTCACAGTTCACAGTTCACTGTTCACAGTTCACAGTTCACAGTTCACAGTTCACAGTTCACAGTTCACAGTTCACAGTTCACAGTTCACAGTTCACAGATCACAGTTCACAGTTCACAGTTCACAGTTCACAGTTCACAGTTCACTGTTCACAGTTCACAGTTCACAATCCGCCGTTCACAGTTCACAATTTGCAGTGCACACTTCAAAGTTCACAATTTGCAGTGCACACTTCAAAGTTCACAGCTCGCAGTTTACAGTTCACAGTTCACAGTTCACAGTTCACAGTTCACAGTTCACAGTTCACAGTTCACAGTTCACAGTTCACAGTTCACAGTTCACAGTTCACAGTTCACAGTTCACAGTTCACAGTTCACAGTTCACAGTTCACATTTCACAGTTCACAGTTCACAGTTCACAGTTCACAAATCGCAGTTCACAGTTCACAGTTCACAGTTCACAGTTCACAGTTCACAGATCACAGTTCACAGTTCACAGTTCACAGTTCACAGTTCACAGTTCACAGTTCACAGTTCACAGTTCACAGTTCACAGTTCACCGTTCACAGTTCACACTTCACAGTCCACAGTTCACAGTTCACAGTGCACCCTTCTTAGTTCACAGCTCACAGTTCCCAGTTCACAGTTAACAGTTCACAGTTCACAATCCGCCGTTCACAGTTCACAATTTGCAGTGCACACTTCAAAGTTCACAGCTCGCAGTTCACAGTTCACAGTTCACAGTTCACAGTTCACGGTTCACAGTTCACAGTTCACAGTTCACAGTTCACAGTTCACAAATCGCAGTTCACAGTTCACAGTTCACACTTCACAGTTCACAGTTCACAGTTCACAGTGCACCGTTCTTAGTTCACAGCTCACAGTTCACAGTTCACAGTTAACAGTTCACAGTTCACAATCCGCCGTTCACAGTTCACAATTTGCAGTGCACACTTCAAAGTTCACAGCTCGCAGTTCACAGTTCACAGTTCACAGTTCACAGTTCACAGTTCACAGTTCACAGTTCCCAGTTCACAGTTAACAGTTCACAGTTCACAATCCGCCGTTCACAGTTCACAATTTGCAGTGCACACTTCAAAGTTCACAGCTCGCAGTTCACAGTTCACAGTTCACAGTTCACAGTTCACAGTTCATAGCTCGCAGTTCACAGGTCACAGTTCACTGTTCACAAATCGCAGTTCACAGTTCACAGTTCACACTTCACAGTTCACAGTTCACAGTTCACAGTGCACCGTTCTTAGTTCACAGCTCACAGTTCACAGTTCACAGTTAACAGTTCACAGTTCACAATCCGCCGTTCACAGTTCACAATTTGCAGTGCACACTTCAAAGTTCACAGCTCGCAGTTCACAGTTCACAGTTCACAGTTCACAGTTCACAGTTCACAGTTCACAGTTAACAGTTCACAGTGCACCCTTCTCAGTTCACAGCTCACAGTTTCCAGTTCACAATTTGCAGTGCACACTTCAAAGTTCACAGCTCGCAGTTCACAGTTCACAGTTCACAGTTCACAGTTCACAGTTCACAGTTCACAGTTCACAGTTCACAGTTCACAGTTCACAGTTCACAGTTCACAGTTCACAGTTCACAGTTCACAGTTCACAGTTCACAGTTCACAGTTCACAGTTCACAGTTCACAGTTCACAGTTCACAGTTCACAGTTCACAGTTCACAGTTCACAGTTCACAGTTCACAGTTCACAGTTCACAGTTCACAGTTCACAGTTCACAGTTCACTGTTCACAGTTCACAGTTCACAGTTCACAGTTCACAGTTCACAGTTCACAGTTCACAGTTCACAGTTCACAGTTCACAGTTCACAGTTCACAGTTCACAGTTCACAGATCACAGTTCACAGTTCACAGTTCACAGTTCACAGTTCACAGTTCACAGTTCACAGATCACAGTTCACAGTCCACAGTTCACAGTTCACAGTGCACCCTTCTTAGTTCACAGCTCACAGTTCCCAGTTCACAGTTAACAGTTCACAGTTCACAATCCGCCGTTCACAGTTCACAATTTGCAGTGCACACTTCAAAGTTCACAGCTCGCAGTTCACAGTTCACAGTTCACACTTCACAGTTCACACTTCACAGTTCACAGTTCACAGTTCACAGTTCACAGTTCACAGTTCCAGGTCACAGTTCACAGTTCACAGTTCACAGCTCGCAGTTCACAGTTCACAGATCACAGTTCACAGTTCACAGTTCACAGTTCACAGTTCACAGTTCACAGTTCACAGTTCACAGTTCACAGTTCACAGTTCACAGTTCACAGTTCACAGTTCACAGTTCACAGTTCACAGTTCACACTTCACAGTCCACAGTTCACAGTTCACAGTGCACCCTTCTTAGTTCACAGCTCACAGTTCCCAGTTCACAGTTAACAGTTCACAGTTCACAATCAGCCGTTCACAGTTCACAATTTGCAGTGCACACTTCAAAGTTCACAGCTCGCAGTTCACAGTTCACAGTTCACAGTTCACAGTTCACAGTTCACAGTTCACAGTTCAGAGTTCACAGTTCACAGTTCACAGTTCACAGTTCACAGTTCACAGTTCACAGTTCACAGTTCACAGTTCACAGTTCACAGTTCACAGTTCACAGTTCACAGTTCACAGTTCACAGTTCACAGTTCACAGTTCACTGTTCACAGTTCACAGTTCACAGTTCACAGTTCACAGTTCACAGTTCACAGTTCACAGTTCACAGTTCACAGTTCACAGTTCACAGTTCACAGTTCACAGTTCACAGTTCACAGTTCACAGTTCACAGTTCACAGTTCACAGTTCACAGTTCACAGTTCACAGTTCACAGTTCACAGTTCACAGTTCACAGTTCACAGTTCACAGTTCACAGTTCACAGTTCACAGTTCACAGTTCACAGTTCACAGTTCACAGTTCACAGTTCACAGTTCACAGTTCACAGTTCACAGTTCACAGTTCACAGTTCACAGTTCACAGTTCACAGTTCACAGTTCACAGTTCACAGTTCACAGTTCACAGTTCACAGTTCACAGTTCACAGTGCACCCTTCTTAGTTCACAGCTCACAGTTCCCAGTTCACAGTTAACAGTTCACAGTTCACAACCCGCCGTTCACAGTTCACAATTTGCAGTGCACACTTCAAAGTTCACAGCTCGCAGTTCACAGTTCACAGTTCACAGTTCACAGTTCACAGTTCACAGTTCACAGTTCACAGTTCACAGTTCACAGTTCACAGTTCACAGTTCACAGTTCACAATTCACAGTTCACAATTCACAGTTCACAGTTCACAGTTCACAGTTCACAGTTCACAGTTCACAGTTCACAGTTCACAGTTCACAGTTCACAGTTCACAGTTCACAGTTCACAGTTCACAGTTCACAGTTCACAGTTCACAGTTCACAGTTCACAGTTCACAGTTCACAGTTCACAGTTCACAGTTCACAGTTCACAGTTCACAGTTCACAGTTCACAGTTCACAGTTCACAGTTCACAGTTCACAGTTCACAGTTCACAGTTCACAGTTCACAGTTCACAGTTCACAGTTCACAGTTCACAGTTCACAGTTCACAGTTCACAGTTCACAGTTCACAGTTCACAGTTCACAGTTCACAGTTCACAGTTCACAGTTCACAGTTCACAGTTCACAGTTCACAGTTCACAGTTCAGAGTTCACAGTTCACAGTGCACCCTTCTTAGTTCACAGCTCACAGTTCCCAGTTCACAGTTAACAGTTCACAGTTCACAATCCGCCGTTCACAGTTCACAATTTGCAGTGCACACTTCAAAGTTCACAGCTCGCAGTTCACAGTTCACAGTTCACAGTTCACAGTTCACAGTTCACAGTTCACAGTTCACAGTTCACAGTTCACAGTTCACAGTTCACAGTTCCCAGTTCACAGTTCACAGTTCACAGTTCACAGTTCACAGTTCATAATTCACAGTTCACAGTTCACAGTTCACAGTTCACAGTTCACAGTTCACAGTTCACAGTTCACAGTTCACAGTTCACAGTTCACAGTTCACAGTTCACAGTTCACAGTTCACAGTTCACAGTTCACAGTTCACAGTTCACAGTTCACAGTTCACAGTTCACAGCTCACAGATCCCAGTTCACAGTTAACTGTTCACAGTTCACAATCCGCCGTTCACAGTTCACAATTTGCAGTGCACACTTCAAAGTTCAGAGCTCGCAGTTCACAGTTCACAGTTCACAGTTCACAGTTCACAGTTCACAGTTCACAGTTCACAGTTCACAGTTCACAGTTCACAGTTCACAGTTCACAGTTCACAGTTCACAGTTCACAGTTCACAGTTCACAGTTCACAGTTCACAGTTCACAGTTCACAGTTCACAGTTCACAGTTCACAGTTCACAGTTCACAGTTCACAGTTCACAGTTCACAGTTCACAGTTCACAGTTCACAGTTCACAGTTCACAGTTCACAGTTCACAGTTCACAGTTCACAGTTCACAGTTCACAGTTCACAGTTCACAGTTCACAGTTCACAGTTCACAGTTCACAGTTCACAAATCGCAGTTCACAGTTCACAGTTCACAGTTCACAGTTCACATTTCACAGTTCACAGATCACAGTTCACAGTTCACAGTTCACAGTTCACAGTTCACAGTTCACAGTTCACAGTTCACAGTTCACAGTTCACCGTTCACAGTTCACACTTCACAGTCCACAGTTCACAGTTCACAGTGCACCCTTCTTAGTTCACAACTCACAGTTCCCAGTTCACAGTTAACAGTTCACAGTTCACAATCCGCCGTTCACAGTTCACAATTTGCAGTGCACACTTCAAAGTTCACAGCTCGCAGTTCACAGTTCACAGTTCACAGTTCACAGTTCACGGTTCACAGTTCACAGTTCACAGTTCACAGTTCACAGTTCACAGTTCACAGTTCACAGTTCACAGTTCACAGTTCACAGTTCCCAGTTCACAGTTAACAGTTCACAGTTCACAATCCGCCGTTCACAGTTCACAATTTGCAGTGCACACTTCAAAGTTCACAGCTCGCAGTTCACAGTTCACAGTTCACAGTTCACAGTTCACAGTTCATAGCTCGCAGTTCACAGGTCACAGTTCACTGTTCACAAATCGCAGTTCACAGTTCACAGTTCACACTTCACAGTTCACAGTTCACAGTTCACAGTTCACAGTTCACAGTGTACCGTTCTTAGTTCACAGCTCACAGTTCACAGTTCACAGTTAACAGTTCACAGTTCACAATCCGCCGTTCACAGTTCACAATTTGCAGTGCACACTTCAAAGTTCACAGCTCGCAGTTCACAGTTCACAGTTCACAGTTCACAGTTCACAGTTCACAGTTAACAGTTCACAGTGCACCCTTCTCAGTTCACAGCTCACAGTTTCCAGTTCACAATTTGCAGTGCACACTTCAAAGTTCACAGCTCGCAGTTCACAGTTCACAGTTCACAGTTCACAGTTCACAGTTCACAGTTCACAGTTCACAGTTCACAGTTCACAGTTCACAGTTCACAGTTCACAGTTCACAGTTCACAGTTCACAGTTCACAGTTCACAGTTCACAGTTCACAGTTCAAAGTTCACAGTTCACAGTTCACAGTTCACAGTTCACAGTTCACAGTTCACAGTTCACAGTTCACAGTTCACAGTTCACAGTTCACAGTTCACAGTTCACAGTTCACTGTTCACAGTTCACAGTTCACAGTTCACAGTTCACAGTTCACAGTTCACAGTTCACAGTTCACAGTTCACAGTTCACAGTTCACAGTTCACAGATCACAGTTCACAGTCCACAGTTCACAGTTCACAGTGCACCCTTCTTAGTTCACAGCTCACAGTTCCCAGTTCACAGTTAACAGTTCACAGTTCACAATCCGCCGTTCACAGTTCACAATTTGCAGTGCACACATCAAAGTTCACAGCTCGCAGTTCACAGTTCACAGTTCACACTTCACAGTTCACACTTCACAGTTCACAGTTCACAGTTCACAGTTCACAGTTCACAGTTCCAGGTCACAGTTCACAGTTCACAGTTCACAGCTCGCAGTTCACAGTTCACAGATCACAGTTCACAGTTCACAGTTCACAGTTCACAGTTCACAGTTCACAGTTCACAGTTCACAGTTCACAGTTCACACTTCACAGTCCACAGTTCACAGTTCACAGTGCACCCTTCTTAGTTCACAGCTCACAGTTCCCAGTTCACAGTTAACAGTTCACAGTTCACAATCAGCCGTTCACAGTTCACAATTTGCAGTGCACACTTCAAAGTTCACAGCTCGCAGTTCACAGTTCACAGTTCACAGTTCACAGTTCACAGTTCACAGTTCACATTTCACAGTTCACAGTTCACAGTTCACAGTTCACAGTTCACAGTTCACAGTTCAGAGTTCACAGTTCACAGTTCACAGTTCACAGTTCACAGTTCACAGTTCACAGATCACAGTTCACAGTTCACAGTTCACAGTTCACAGTTCACAGTTCACAGTTCACAGTTCACAGTTCACAGTTCACAGTTCACAGTTCACAGTTCACAGTTCACAGTTCACAGTTCACAGTTCACAGTTCACAGTTCACAGTTCACAGTTCACAGTTCACAGTTCACAGTTCACAGTTCACAGTTCACAGTTCACAGTTCACAGTTCACAGTTCATAGTTCACAGTTCACAGTTCACAGTTCACAGTTCACAGTTCACAGTTCACAGTTCACAGTTCACAGTTCACAGTTCACAGTTCACAGTTCACAGTTCACAGTTCACAGTTCACAGTTCACAGTTCACAGTTCACAGTTCACAGTTCACAGTTCACAGTTCACAGTTCACAGTTCACAGTTCACAGTTCACAGTGCACCCTTCTTAGTTCACAGCTCACAGTTCCCAGTTCACAGTTAACAGTTCACAGTTCACAACCCGCCGTTCACAGTTCACAATTTGCAGTGCACACTTCAAAGTTCACAGCTCGCAGTTCACAGTTCACAGTTCACAGTTCACAGTTCACAGTTCACAGTTCACAGTTCACAGTTCACAGTTCACAGTTCACAGTTCACAGTTCACAGTTCACAGTTCACAGTTCACAGTTCACAGTTCACAGTTCACAGTTCACAGTTCACAGATCACAGTTCACAGTTCACAGTTCACAGTTCACAGTTCACAGTTCACAGTTCACAGTTCACAGTTCACAGTTCACAGTTCACTGTTCACAGTTCACAGTTCACAGTTCATAGTTCACAGTTCACAGTTCACAGTTCACAGTTCACAGTTCACAGTTCACTGTTCACAGTTCACAGTTCACAGTTCACAGTTCACAGTTCACAGTTCACAGTTCACAGTTCACAGTTCACAGTTCACAGTTCACAATTTGCAGTGCACACTTCAAAGTTCACAGCTCGCAGTTCACAGTTCACAGTTCACAGTTCACAGTTCACAGTTCACAGTTCACATTTCACAGTTCACAGTTCACAGTTCACAGTTCACAGTTCACAGTTCACAGTTCAGAGTTCACAGTTCACAGTTCACAGTTCACAGTTCACAGTTCACAGATCACAGTTCACAGTTCACAGTTCACAGTTCACAGTTCACAGTTCACAGTTCACAGTTCACAGTTCACAGTTCACAGTTCACTGTTCACAGTTCACAGTTCACAGTTCACAGTTCACAGTTCACAGTTCACAGTTCACAGTTCACAGTTCACAGTTCACAGTTCACAGTTCACAGTTCACAGTTCACAGTTCACAGTTCATAGTTCACAGTTCACAGTTCACAGTTCACAGTTCACAGTTCACAGTTCACAGTTCACAGTTCACAGTTCACAGTTCACAGTTCACAGTTCACAGTTCACAGTTCACAGTTCACAGTTCACAGTTCACAGTTCACAGTTCACAGTTCACAGTTCACAGTTCACAGTTCACAGTTCACAGTTCACAGTTCACAGTTCACAGTTCACAGTTCACAGTTCACAGTGCACCCTTCTTAGTTCACAGCTCACAGTTCCCAGTTCACAGTTAACAGTTCACAGTTCACAACCCGCCGTTCACAGTTCACAATTTGCAGTGCACACTTCAAAGTTCACAGCTCGCAGTTCACAGTTCACAGTTCACAGTTCACAGTTCACAGTTCACAGTTCACAGTTCACAGTTCACAGTTCACAGTTCACAGTTCACAGTTCACAGTTCACAGTTCACAGTTCACAGTTCACAGTTCACAGTTCACAGTTCACAGTTCACAGTTCACAGTTCACAGTTCACAGTTCACAGTTCACAGTTCACAGTTCACAGTTCACAGTTCACAGTTCACAGTTCACAGTTCACAGTTCACAGTTCACAGTTCACAGTTCACAGTTCACAGTTCACAGTTCACAGTTCACAGTTCACAGTTCACAGTTCACAGTTCACAGTTCACAGTTCACAGTTCACAGTTCACAGTTCACAGTTCACAGTTCACAGTTCACAGTTCACAGTTCACAGTTCACAGTTCACAGTTCACAGTTCACAGTTCACACTTCACAGTCCACAGTTCACAGTTCACAGTGCACCCTTCTTAGTTCACAGCTCACAGATCCCAGTTCACAGTTAACAGTTCACAGTTCACAATCCGCCGTTCACAGTTCACAATTTGCAGTGCACACTTCAAAGTTCAGAGCTCGCAGTTCACAGTTCACAGTTCACAGTTCACAGTTCACAGTTCACAGTTCACAGTTCACAGTTCACAGTTCACTGTTCACAGTTCACAGTTCACAGTTCACAGTTCACAGTTCACAGTTCACAGTTCACAGTTCACAGTTCACAGTTCACAGTTCACAGTTCACAGTTCACAGTTCACAGTTCACAGTTCACAGTTCACAGTTCACAGTTCACAGTTCACAGTTCACAGTTCACAGTTCACAGTTCACAGTTCACAGTTCACAGTTCACAGTTCACAGTTCACAGTTCACAGTTCACAGTTCACAGTTCACAGTTCACAGTTCACAGTTCACAGTTCACAGTTCACAGTTCACAATCCGCCGTTCACAGTTCACAATTTGCAGTGCACACTTCAAAGTTCACAGCTCGCAGTTCACAGTTCACAGTTCACAGTTCACAGTTCACAGTTCACAGTTCACAGTTCACAGTTCACAGTTCACAGTTCACAGTTCACAGTTCACAGTTCACAGTTCACAGTTCACAGTTCACAGTTCACAGTTCACAGTTCACAGTTCACAGTTCACAGTTCACAGTTCACAGTTCACAGTTCACAGTTCACAGTTCACAGTTCACAGTTCACAGTTCACAGTTCACAGTTCACAGTTCACAGTTCACAGTTCACAGTTCACAGTTCAGAGTTCACAGTTCACAGTGCACCCTTCTTAGTTCACAGCTCACAGTTCCCAGTTCACAGTTAACAGTTCACAGTTCACAATCCGCCGTTCACAGTTCACAATTTGCAGTGCACACTTCAAAGTTCACAGCTCGCAGTTCACAGTTCACAGTTCACAGTTCACAGTTCACAGTTCACAGTTCACAGTTCACAGTTCACAGTTCACAGTTCACAGTTCACAGTTCACAGTTCCCAGTTCACAGTTCACAGTTCACAGTTCACAGTCACAGTTCACAGTTCACAGTTCACAATTCACAGTTCACAGTTCACAGTTCACAGTTCACAGTTCACAGTTCACAGTTCACAGTTCACAGTTCACAGTTCACAGTTCACAGTTCACAGTTCACAGTTCACAGTTCACAGTTCACAGTTCACAGTTCACAGTTCACAGTTCACAGTTCACAGTTCACAGTTCACAGTTCACAGCTCACAGATCCCAGTTCACAGTTAACTGTTCACAGTTCACAATCCGCCGTTCACAGTTCACAATTTGCAGTGCACACTTCAAAGTTCAGAGCTCGCAGTTCACAGTTCACAGTTCACAGTTCACAGTTCACAATTTGCAGTGCACACTTCAAAGTTCAGAGTTCACAGTTCACAGTTCACAGTTCACAGTTCACAGTTCACAGTTCACAGTTCACAGTTCACAGTTCACAGTTCACAGTTCACAGTTCACAGTTCACAGTTCACAGTTCACAGTTCACAGTTCACAGTTCACAGTTCACAGTTCACAGTTCACAGTTCACAGTTCACAGTTCACAGTTCACAGTTCACAGTTCACAGTTCACAGTTCACAGTTCACAGTTCACAGTTCACAGTTCACAGTTCACAGTTCACAGTTCACAGTTCACAGTTCACAGTTCACAGTTCACAGTTCACAGTTCACAGTTCACAGTTCACAGTTCACAGTTCACAGTTCACAGTTCACAGTTCACAGTTCACAGTTCACAGTTCACAGTTCACAGTTCACAGTTCACAGTTCACAGTTCACAGTTCACAGTTCACAGTTCACAGTTCACAGTTCACAGTTCACAGTTCACAGTTCACAGTTCACAGTTCACAGTTCACAGTTCACAGTTCACAGTTCACAGTTCACAGTTCACAGTTCACAGTTCACCCTTCTTAGTTCACAGCTCACAGTTCCCAGTTCACAGTTAACAGTTCACAGTTCACAATCCGCCGTTCACAGTTCACAATTTGCAGTGCACACTTCAAAGTTCAGAGCTCGCAGTTCACAGTTCACAGTTCACAGTTCACAGTTCACAGTTCACAGTTCACAGTTCACAGTTCACAGTTCACAGTTCACAGTTCACAGTTCACAGTTCACAGTTCACAGTTCACAGTTCACAGTTCACAGTTCACAGTTTACAGTTCACTGTTCACAGTTCACAGTTCACAGTTCACAGTTCACAGCTCACAGTTCACAGTTCACAGTTAACAGTTCACAGTTCACAATCCGCCGTTCACAGTTCACAATTTGCAGTGCACACTTCAAAGTTCACAGTTCACAGTTCACAATCCGCCGTTCACAGTTCACAAATTGCAGTGCACACTTCAAAGTTCACAGCTCGCAGTTTACAGTTCACAGTTCACAGTTCACAGTTCACAGTTCACAGTTCACAGTTCACAGTTCACAGTTCACAGTTCACAGTTCACAGTTCACAGTTCACAGTTCACAGTTCACAGTTCACAGTTCACAGTTCACAGTTCACAGTTCACAGTTCACAGTTCACAGTTCACAGTTCACAGTTCACAGTTCACAGTTCACAGTTCACAGTTCACAGTTCACAGTTCACAGTTCACAGTTCACAGTTCACAGTTCACTGTTCACAGTTCACAGTTCACAGTTCACAGTTCACAGTTCACAGTTCACAGTTCACAGTTCACAGTTCACAGTTCACAGTTCACAGTTCACAGTTCACAGTTCACAGTTCACAGTTCACAGTTCACAGTTCACAGTCCACAGTTCACAGTTCAAGGTGCACCCTTCTTAGTTCACAGCTCACAGTTCACAGTTCAAGGTGCACCCTTCTTAGTTCACAGCTCACAGTTCCCAGTTCACAGTTAACAGTTAACAGTTCACAGTTCACAATCCGCCGTTCACAGTTCACAATTTACAGTGCACACTTCAAAGTTCACAGCTCGCAGTTTACAATTCACAGTTCACAGTTCAAAGTTCACAGTTCACAGTTCACAGTTCACAGTTCACAGTTCACAGTTCACAGTTCACAGTTCACAGTTCACAGTTCACAGTTCACAGTTCACAGTTCACAGTTCACAGTTCACAGTTCACAGTTCACAGTTCACAGTTCACAGTTCACAGTTTACAGTTCACAGTTCACAGTTCACAGTTCACAGTTCACAGTTCACAGTTCACAGTTCACAGTTCACAGTTCACAGTTCACAGTTCACAGTTCACAGTTCACAGTTCACAGTTCACAGTTCACAGTTCACAGTTCACAGTTCACAGTTCACAGTTCACAGTTCACAGTTCACAGTTCACAGTTCACAGTTCACAGTTCACAGTTCACAGTTCACAGTTCACAGTTCACAGTTCACAGTTAACAGTTAACAGTTCACAGTTCACAATCCGCCGTTCACAGTTCACAATTTACAGTGCACACTTCAAAGTTCACAGCTCGCAGTTTACAGTTCACAGTTCACAGTTCAAAGTTCACAGTTCACAGTTCACAGTTCACAGTGCACAGTTCACAGTGCACAGTTCACAGTGCACAGTTCACAGTGCACAGTTCACAGTGCACAGTTCACAGTGCACAGTTCACAGTGCACAGTTCACAGTGCACAGTTCACAGTGCACAGTTCACAGTGCACAGTTCACAGTTCACAGTTCACAGTTCACAGTTCACAGTTCACAGTTCACAGTTCACAGTTCACAGTTCACAGTTCACAGTTCACAGTTCACAGTTCACAGTTCACAGTTCACAGTTCACAGTTCACAGTTCACAGTTCACAGTTCACAGTTCACAGTTCACAGTTCACAGTTCACAGTTCACAGTTCACAGTTCACAGTTCACAGTTCACAGTTCACAGTTCACAGTTCACAGTTCACAGTTCACAGTTCACAGTTCACAGTTCACAGTTCACAGTTCACAGTTCACAGTTCACAGTTCACAGTTCACAGTTCACAGTTCACAGTTCACAGTTCACAGTTCACAGTTCACAGTTCACAGTTCACAGTTCACAGTTCACAGTTCACAGTTCACAGTTCACAGTTCACAGTTCACAGTTCACAGTTCACAGTTCACAGTTCACAGTTCACAGTTCACAGTTCACAGTTCACAGTTCACAGTTCACAGTTCACAGTTCACAGTTCACAGTTCACAGTTCACAGTTCACAGTTCACAGTTCACAGTTCACAGTTCACAGTTCACAGTTCACAGTTCACAGTTCACAGTTCACAGTTCACAGTTCACAGTTCACAGTTCACAGTTCACAGTTCACAGTTCACAGTTCACAGTTCACAGTTCACAGTTCACAGTTCACAGTTCACAGTTCACAGTTCACAGTTCACAGTTCACAGTTCACAGTTCACAGTTCACAGTTCACAGTTCACAGTTCACAGTTCACAGTTCACAGTTCACAGTTCACAGTTCACAGTTCACAGTTCACAGTTCACAGTTCACAGTTCACAGTTCACAGTTCACAGTTCACAGTTCACAGTTCACAGTTCACAGTTCACAGTTCACAGTTCACAGTTCACAGTTCACAGTTCACAGTTCACAGTTCACAGTTCACAGTTCACAGTTCACACTTCACAGTCCACAGTTCACAGTTCACAGTGCACCCTTCTTAGTTCACAGCTCACAGTTCCCAGTTCACAGTTAACAGTTAACAGTTCACAGTTCACAATCCGCCGTTCACAGTTCACAATTTGCAGTGCACACTTCAAAGTTCACAGCTCGCAGTTTACAGTTCACAGTTCACAGTTCACAGTTCACAGTTCACAGTTCACAGTTCACAGTTCACAGTTCACAGTTCACAGTTCACAGTTCACAGTTCACAGTTCACAGTTCACAGTTCACAGTTCACAGTTCACAGTTCACAGTTCACAGTTCACAGTTCACAGTTCACAGTTCACAGTTCACAGTTCACAGTTCACAGTTCACAGTTCACAGTTCACAGTTCACAGTTCACAGTTCACAGTTCACAGTTCACAGTTCACAGTTCACAGTTCACAGTTCACACTTCAGAGTCCACAGTTCACAGTTCACAGTGCACCCTTCTTAGTTCACAGCTCACAGTTCCCAGTTCACAGTTAACAGTTCACAGTTCACAATCCGCCGTTCACAGTTCACAATTTGCAGTGCACACTTCAAAGTTCACAGCTCGCAGTTTACAGTTCACAGTTCACAGTTCACAGTTCACAGTTCACAGTTCACAGTTCACAGTTCACAGTTCACAGTTCACAGTTCACAGTTCACAGTTCACAGTTCACAGTTCACAGTTCACAGTTCACAGTTCACAGTTCACAGTTCTCAATCCGCCGTTCACAGTTCACAATTTGCAGTGCACACTTCAAAGTTCACAGCTCGCAGTTCACAGTTCACAGTTCACACTTCACAGTTCACAGTTCACAAATCGCAGTTCACAGTTCACAAATCGCAGTTCACAGTTCACAGTTCACAGTTAACAGTTCACACTTCACAGTTCACACTTCACAGTTCACAGTTCACAGTTCACAGTTCACAGTTCACAGTTCACAGTTCACAGTTCACAGTTCACAGTTCACAGTTCACAGTTCACAGTTCACAGTTCACAGTTCACAGTTCACAGTTCACAGTTCACAGTTCACAGTTCACAGTTCACAGTTCACAGTTCACAGTTCACAGTTCACAGTTCACAGTTCACAGTTCACAGTTCACAGTTCACAGTTCACAGTTCACTGTTCACTGTTCACAGTTCACTGTTCACAGTTCACAGTTCACAGTTCACAGTTCACAGTTCACAGTTCACAGTTCACAGTTCACAGTTCACAGTTCACAGTTCACAGTTCACAGTCCACAGTTCACAGTTCAAGGTGCACCCTTCTTAGTTCACAGCTCACAGTTCACAGTTCAAGGTGCACCCTTCTTAGTTCACAGCTCACAGTTCCCAGTTCACAGTTAACAGTTAACAGTTCACAGTTCACAATCCGCCGTTCACAGTTCACAATTTACAGTGCACACTTCAAAGTTCACAGCTCGCAGTTTACAGTTCACAGTTCACAGTTCAAAGTTCACAGTTCACAGTTCACAGTTCACAGTTCACAGTTCACAGTTCACAGTTCACAGTTCACAGTTCACAGTTCACAGTTCACAGTTCACAGTTCACAGTTCACAGTTCACAGTTCACAGTTCACAGTTCACAGTTCACAGTTCACAGTTCACAGTTCACAGTTCACAGTTCACAGTTCACAGTTCCCAGTTCACAGTTCACAGTTCACAGTTCACAGTTCACAGTTCACAGTTCACAGTTCACAGTTCACAGTTCACAGTTCACAGTTCACAGTTCACAGTTCACAGTTCACAGTTCACAGTTCACAGTTCACAGTTCACAGTTCACAGTTCACAGTTCACAGTTCACAGTTCACAGTTCACAGTTCACAGTTCACAGTTCACAGTTCACAGTTCACAGTTCACAGTTCACAGTTCACAGTTCACAGTTCACAGTTCACAGTTCACAGTTCACAGTTCACAGTTCACAGTTCACAGTTCACAGTTCACAGTTCACAGTTCACAGTTCACAGTTCACAGTTCACAGTTCACAGTTCACAGTTCACAGTTCACACTTCACAGTCCACAGTTCACAGTTCACAGTGCACCCTTCTTAGTTCACAGCTCACAGTTCCCAGTTCACAGTTAACAGTTCACAGTTCACAATCCGCCGTTCACAGTTCACAATTTGCAGTGCACACTTCAAAGTTCACAGCTCGCAGTTTACAGTTCACAGTTCACAGTTCACAGTTCACAGTTCACAGTTCACAGTTCACAGTTCACAGTTCACAGTTCACAGTTCACAGTTCACAGTCCACAGTTCACAGTTCACAGTTCACAGTTCACAGTTCACAGTTCCCAGTTCACAGTTCACAGTTCACAGTTCACAGTTCACAGTTCACAGTTCACAGTTCACAGTTCACAGTTCACAGTTCACAGTTCACAGTTCACAGTTCACAGTTCACAGTTCACAGTTCACAGTTCACAGTTCACAGTTCACAGTCCACAGTTCACAGTTCACAGTTCACAGTTCACAGTTCACAGTTCCCAGTTCACAGTTCACAGTTCACAGTTCACAGTTCACAGTTCACAGTTCACAGTTCACAGTTCACAGTTCACAGTTCACAGTTCACAGTTCACAGTTCACAGTTCACAGTTCACAGTTCACAGTTCACAGTTCACAGTTCACAGTTCACAGTTCACAGTTCACAGTTCACAGTTCACAGTTCACAGTTCACTGTTCACAGTTCACAGTTCACAGTTCACAGTTCACAGTTCACAGTTCACAGTTCACAGTTCACAGTTCACAGTTCACAGTTCACATTTCACAGTTCACAGTTCACAGTTCACAGTTCACAGTTCACAGTTGACAGATCACAGTTCACAGTTCACAGTTCACAGTTCACAGTTCACAGTTCACAGTCCACAGTTCACAGTTCAAGGTGCACCCTTCTTAGTTCACAGCTCACAGTTCCCAGTTCACAGTTAACAGTTAACAGTTCACAGTTCACAATCCGCCGTTCACAGTTCACAATTTACAGTGCACACTTCAAAGTTCACAGCTCGCAGTTTACAGTTCACAGTTCACAGTTCACAGTTCACAGTTCACAGTTCACAGTTCACAGTTCACAGTTCACAGTTCACAGTTCACAGTTCACAGTTCACAGTTCACAGTTCACAGTTCACAGTTCACAGTTCACAGTTCACAGTTCACAGTTCACAGTTCACAGTTCACAGTTCACAGTTCACAGTTCACAGTTCACAGTTCACAGTTCACAGTTCACACTTCACAGTCCACAGTTCACAGTTCACAGTGCACCCTTCTTAGTTCACAGCTCACAGTTCCCAGTTCACAGTTAACAGTTCACAGTTCACAATCCGCCGTTCACAGTTCACAATTTGCAGTGCACACTTCAAAGTTCACAGCTCGCAGTTTACAGTTCACAGTTCACAGTTCACAGTTCACAGTTCACAGTTCACAGTTCACAGTTCACAGTTCACAGTTCACAGTTCACAGTTCACAGTTCACAGTTCACAGTTCACAGTTCACAGTTCACAGTTCACAGTTCACTGTTCACAGTTCACAGTTCACAGTTCACAGTTCACAGTTCACAGTTCACAGTTCACAGTTCACAGTTCACAGTTCACAGTTCACAGTTCACATTTCACAGTTCACAGTTCACAGTTCACAGTTCACAGTTCACAGTTCACAGATCACAGTTCACAGTTCACAGTTCACAGTTCACAGTTCACAGTTCACAGTCCACAGTTCACAGTTCAAGGTGCACCCTTCTTAGTTCACAGCTCACAGTTCCCAGTTCACAGTTAACAGTTAACAGTTCACAGTTCACAATCCGCCGTTCACAGTTCACAATTTACAGTGCACACTTCAAAGTTCACAGCTCGCAGTTTACAGTTCACAGTTCACAGTTCACAGTTCACAGTTCACAGTTCACAGTTCACAGTTCACAGTTCACAGTTCACAGTTCACAGTTCACAGTTCACAGTTCACAGTTCACAGTTCACAGTTCACAGTTCACAGTTCACAGTTCACAGTTCACAGTTCACAGTTCACAGTTCACAGTTCACAGTTCACAGTTCACAGTTCACAGTTCACAGTTCACAGTTCACAGTTCACAGTTCACAGTTCACAGTTCCCAGTTCACAGTTCACAGTTCACAGTTCACAGTTCACAGTTCACAGTTCACAGTTCACAGTTCACAGTTCACAGTTCACAGTTCACAGTTCACAGTTCACAGTTCACAGTTCACAGTTCACAGTTCACAGTTCACAGTTCACAGTTCACAGTTCACAGTTCACAGTTCACTGTTCACAGTTCACAGTTCACAGTTCACAGTTCACAGTTCACAGTTCACAGTTCACAGTTCACAGTTCACAGTTCACAGTTCACATTTCACAGTTCACAGTTCACAGTTCACAGTTCACAGTTCACAGTTCACAGATCACAGTTCACAGTTCACAGTTCACAGTTCACAGTTCACAGTTCACAGTCCACAGTTCACAGTTCAAGGTGCACCCTTCTTAGTTCACAGCTCACAGTTCCCAGTTCACAGTTAACAGTTAACAGTTCACAGTTCACAATCCGCCGTTCACAGTTCACAATTTACAGTGCACACTTCAAAGTTCACAGCTCGCAGTTTACAGTTCACAGTTCACAGTTCACAGTTCACAGTTCACAGTTCACAGTTCACAGTTCACAGTTCACAGTTCACAGTTCACAGTTCACAGTTCACAGTTCACAGTTCACAGTTCCCAGTTCACAGTTCACAGTTCACAGTTCACAGTTCACAGTTCACAGTTCACAGTTCACAGTTCACAGTTCACAGTTCACAGTTCACAGTTCACAGTTCACAGTTCACAGTTCACAGTTCCCAGTTCACAGTTCACAGTTCACAGTTCACAGTTCACAGTTCACAGTTCACAGTTCACAGTTCACACTTCACAGTCCACAGTTCACAGTTCACAGTGCACCCTTCTTAGTTCACAGCTCACAGTTCCCAGTTCACAGTTAACAGTTCACAGTTCACAATCCGCCGTTCACAGTTCACAATTTGCAGTGCACACTTCAAAGTTCACAGTTCACATTTCACAGTTCACAGTTCACAGTTCACAGTTCACAGTTCACAGTTCACAGATCACAGTTCACAGTTCACAGTTCACAGTTCACAGTTCACAGTTCACAGTCCACAGTTCACAGTTCAAGGTGCACCCTTCTTAGTTCACAGCTCACAGTTCCCAGTTCACAGTTCACAGTTCACAGTTCACAGTCCACAGTTCACAGTTCACAGTTCACAGTTCACAGTTCACAGTTCCCAGTTCACAGTTCACAGTTCACAGTTCACAGTTCACAGTTCACAGTTCACAGTTCACAGTTCACAGTTCACAGTTCACAGTTCACAGTTCACTGTTCACAGTTCACAGTTCACAGTTCACAGTTCACAGTTCACAGTTCACAGTTCACAGTTCACAGTTCACAGTTCACAGTTCACAGTTCACATTTCACAGTTCACAGTTCACAGTTCACAGTTCACAGTTCACAGTTCACAGATCACAGTTCACAGTTCACAGTTCACAGTTCACAGTTCACAGTCCACAGTTCACAGTTCAAGGTGCACCCTTCTTAGTTCACAGCTCACAGTTCCCAGTTCACAGTTAACAGTTAACATTTCACAGTTCACAGTTCACAGTTCACAGTTCACAGTTCACAGTTCACAGATCACAGTTCACAGTTCACAGTTCACAGTTCACAGTTCACAGTCCACAGTTCACAGTTCAAGGTGCACCCTTCTTAGTTCACAGCTCACAGTTCCCAGTTCACAGTTAACAGTTAACAGTTCACAGTTCACAATCCGCCGTTCACAGTTCACAATTTACAGTGCACACTTCAAAGTTCACAGCTCGCAGTTCACAGTTCACAGTTCACAGTTCACAGTTCACAGTTCCCAGTTCACAGTTCACAGTTCACAGTTCACAGTTCACAGTTCACAGTTCACAGTTCACAGTTCACAGTTCACAGTTCACAGTTCACAGTTCACAGTTCACAGTTCACAGTTCACAGTTCACAGTTCACAGTTCACAGTTCACAGTTCACAGTTCACAGTTCACTGTTCACAGTTCACAGTTCACAGTTCACAGTTCACAGTTCACAGTTCACAGTTCACAGTTCACAGTTCACAGTTCACAGTTCACATTTCACAGTTCACAGTTCACAGTTCACAGTTCACAGTTCACAGTTCACAGATCACAGTTCACAGTTCACAGTTCACAGTTCACAGTTCACAGTTCACAGTTCACAGTTCACAGTCCACAGTTCACAGTTCAAGGTGCACCCTTCTTAGTTCACAGCTCACAGTTCCCAGTTCACAGTTAACAGTTAACAGTTCACAGTTCACAATCCGCCGTTCACAGTTCACAATTTACAGTGCACACTTCAAAGTTCACAGCTCGCAGTTTACAGTTCACAGTTCACAGTTCACAGTTCACAGTTCACAGTTCACAGTTCACAGTTCACAGTTCACAGTTCACAGTTCACAGTTCACAGTTCACAGTTCACAGTTCACAGTTCACAGTTCACAGTTCACAGTTCCCAGTTCACAGTTCACAGTTCACAGTTCACAGTTCACAGTTCACAGTTCACAGTTCACAGTTCACAGTTCACAGTTCACAGTTCACAGTTCACAGTTCACAGTTCACAGTTCACAGTTCACAGTTCACAGTTCACAGTTCACAGTTCACAGTTCACAGTTCACACTTCACAGTCCACAGTTCACAGTTCACAGTGCACCCTTCTTAGTTCACAGCTCACAGTTCCCAGTTCACAGTTAACAGTTCACAGTTCACAATCCGCCGTTCACAGTTCACAATTTGCAGTGCACACTTCAAAGTTCACAGTTCACATTTCACAGTTCACAGTTCACAGTTCACAGTTCACAGTTCACAGTTCACAGATCACAGTTCACAGTTCACAGTTCACAGTTCACAGTTCACAGTTCACAGTCCACAGTTCACAGTTCAAGGTGCACCCTTCTTAGTTCACAGCTCACAGTTCCCAGTTCACAGTTAACAGTTAACAGTTCACAGTTCACAATCCGCCGTTCACAGTTCACAATTTACAGTGCACACTTCAAAGTTCACAGCTCGCAGTTTACAGTTCACAGTTCACAGTTCACAGTTCACAGTTCACAGTTCACAGTTCACAGTTCACAGTTCACAGTCCACAGTTCACAGTTCACAGTTCACAGTTCACAGTTCACAGTTCCCAGTTCACAGTTCACAGTTCACAGTTCACAGTTCACAGTTCACAGTTCACAGTTCACAGTTCACAGTTCACAGTTCACAGTTCACAGTTCACAGTTCACAGTTCACAGTTCACAGTTCACAGTTCACAGTTCACAGTTCACAGTTCACAGTTCACAGTTCACAGTTCACAGTTCACAGTTCACAGTTCACTGTTCACAGTTCACAGTTCACAGTTCACAGTTCACAGTTCACAGATCACAGTTCACAGTTCACAGTTCACAGTTCACAGTTCACAGTTCACAGTCCACAGTTCACAGTTCAAGGTGCACCCTTCTTAGTTCACAGCTCACAGTTCCCAGTTCACAGTTAACAGTTAACAGTTCACAGTTCACAATCCGCCGTTCACAGTTCACAATTTACAGTGCACACTTCAAAGTTCACAGCTCGCAGTTTACAGTTCACAGTTCACAGTTCACAGTTCACAGTTCACAGTTCACAGTTCACAGTTCACAGTTCACAGTTCACAGTTCACAGTTCACAGTTCACAGTTCACAGTTCACAGTTCACAGTTCACAGTTCACAGTTCACAGTTCACAGTTCACAGTTCACAGTTCACAGTTCACAGTTCACAGTTCCCAGTTCACAGTTCACAGTTCACAGTTCACAGTTCACAGTTCACAGTTCACAGTTCACAGTTCACAGTTCACAGTTCACAGTTCACAGTTCACAGTTCACAGTTCACAGTTCACAGTTCACAGTTCACAGTTCACAGTTCACAGTTCACAGTTCACAGTTCACTGTTCACAGTTCACAGTTCACAGTTCACAGTTCACAGTTCACAGTTCACAGTTCACAGTTCACAGTTCACAGTTCACAGTTCACAGTTCACATTTCACATTTCACAGTTCACAGTTCACAGTTCACAGTTCACAGTTCACAGTTCACAGATCACAGTTCACAGTTCACAGTTCACAGTTCACAGTTCACAGTTCACAGTCCACAGTTCACAGTTCAAGGTGCACCCTTCTTAGTTCACAGCTCACAGTTCCCAGTTCACAGTTAACAGTTAACAGTTCACAGTTCACAATCCGCCGTTCACAGTTCACAATTTACAGTGCACACTTCAAAGTTCACAGCTCGCAGTTTACAGTTCACAGTTCACAGTTCACAGTTCACAGTTCACAGTTCACAGTTCACAGTTCACAGTTCACAGTTCACAGTTCACAGTTCACAGTTCACAGTTCACAGTTCACAGTTCACAGTTCCCAGTTCACAGTTCACAGTTCACAGTTCACAGTTCACAGTTCACAGTTCACAGTTCACAGTTCACAGTTCACAGTTCACAGTTCACAGTTCACAGTTCACAGTTCACAGTTCACAGTTCACAGTTCACAGTTCACAGTTCACAGTTCACAGTTCACAGTTCACAGTTCACAGTTCACAGTTCACACTTCACAGTCCACAGTTCACAGTTCACAGTGCACCCTTCTTAGTTCACAGCTCACAGTTCCCAGTTCACAGTTAACAGTTCACAGTTCACAATCCGCCGTTCACAGTTCACAATTTGCAGTGCACACTTCAAAGTTCACAGTTCACATTTCACAGTTCACAGTTCACAGTTCACAGTTCACAGTTCACAGTTCACAGATCACAGTTCACAGTTCACAGTTCACAGTTCACAGTTCACAGTTCACAGTCCACAGTTCACAGTTCAAGGTGCACCCTTCTTAGTTCACAGCTCACAGTTCCCAGTTCACAGTTAACAGTTAACAGTTCACAGTTCACAATCCGCCGTTCACAGTTCACAATTTACAGTGCACACTTCAAAGTTCACAGCTCGCAGTTTACAGTTCACAGTTCACAGTTCACAGTTCACAGTTCACAGTTCACAGTTCACAGTTCACAGTTCACAGTTCACAGTTCACAGTTCACAGTTCACAGTTCACAGTTCACAGTTCACAGTTCACAGTTCACAGTTCACAGTTCACAGTTCACAGTTCACAGTTCACAGTTCACAGTTCACAGTTCACAGTTCACAGTTCACAGTTCACAGTTCACAGTTCACAGTTCACAGTTCACAGTTCACAGTTCACAGTTCACAGTTCACAGTTCCCAGTTCACAGTTCACAGTTCACAGTTCACAGTTCACAGTTCACAGTTCACAGTTCACAGTTCACAGTTCACAGTTCACAGTTCACAGTCCACAGTTCACAGTTCACAGTTCACAGTTCCCAGTTCACAGTTCCCAGTTCACAGTTCACAGTTCACAGTTCACAGTTCACAGTTCACAGTTCACAGTTCACAGTTCACAGTTCACAGTTCACAGTTCACAGTTCACAGTTCACAGTTCACAGTTCACAGTTCACAGTTCACAGTTCACAGTTCACAGTTCACAGTTCACAGTTCACTGTTCACAGTTCACAGTTCACAGTTCACAGTTCACAGTTCACAGTTCACAGTTCACAGTTCACATTTCACAGTTCACAGTTCACAGTTCACAGTTCACAGTTCACAGTTCACAGTTCACAGTTCACAGATCACAGTTCACAGTTCACAGTTCACAGTTCACAGTTCACAGTCCACAGTTCACAGTTCAAGGTGCACCCTTCTTAGTTCACAGCTCACAGTTCCCAGTTCACAGTTAACAGTTAACAGTTCACAGTTCACAATCCGCCGTTCACAGTTCACAATTTACAGTGCACACTTCAAAGTTCACAGCTCGCAGTTCACAGTTCACAGTTCACAGTTCACAGTTCACAGTTCCCAGTTCACAGTTCACAGTTCACAGTTCACAGTTCACAGTTCACAGTTCACAGTTCACAGTTCACAGTTCACAGTTCACAGTTCACAGTTCACAGTTCACAGTTCACAGTTCACAGTTCACAGTTCACAGTTCACAGTTCACAGTTCACAGTTCACTGTTCACAGTTCACAGTTCACAGTTCACAGTTCACAGTTCACAGTTCACAGTTCACAGTTCACAGTTCACAGTTCACAGTTCACAGTTCACATTTCACAGTTCACAGTTCACAGTTCACAGTTCACAGTTCACAGTTCACAGATCACAGTTCACAGTTCACAGTTCACAGTTCACAGTTCACAGTTCACAGTTCACAGTCCACAGTTCACAGTTCAAGGTGCACCCTTCTTAGTTCACAGCTCACAGTTCCCAGTTCACAGTTAACAGTTAACAGTTCACAGTTCACAATCCGCCGTTCACAGTTCACAATTTACAGTGCACACTTCAAAGTTCACAGCTCGCAGTTTACAGTTCACAGTTCACAGTTCACAGTTCACAGTTCACAGTTCACAGTTCACAGTTCACAGTTCACAGTTCACAGTTCACAGTTCACACTTCACAGTTCACAGTTCACAGTTCACAGTTCACAGTTCACAGTTCACAGTTCACAGTTCACAGTTCACAGTTCCCAGTTCACAGTTCACAGTTCACAGTTCACAGTTCACAGTTCACAGTTCACAGTTCACAGTTCACAGTTCACAGTTCACAGTTCACAGTTCACAGTTCACAGTTCACAGTTCACAGTTCACAGTTCACAGTTCACAGTTCACAGTTCACAGTTCACAGTTCACAGTTCACACTTCACAGTCCACAGTTCACAGTTCACAGTGCACCCTTCTTAGTTCACAGCTCACAGTTCCCAGTTCACAGTTAACAGTTCACAGTTCACAATCCGCCGTTCACAGTTCACAATTTGCAGTGCACACTTCAAAGTTCACAGTTCACATTTCACAGTTCACAGTTCACAGTTCACAGTTCACAGTTCACAGTTCACAGATCACAGTTCACAGTTCACAGTTCACAGTTCACAGTTCACAGTTCACAGTCCACAGTTCACAGTTCAAGGTGCACCCTTCTTAGTTCACAGCTCACAGTTCCCAGTTCACAGTTAACAGTTAACAGTTCACAGTTCACAATCCGCCGTTCACAGTTCACAATTTACAGTGCACACTTCAAAGTTCACAGCTCGCAGTTTACAGTTCACAGTTCACAGTTCACAGTTCACAGTTCACAGTTCACAGTTCACAGTTCACAGTTCACAGTTCACAGTTCACAGTTCACAGTTCACAGTTCACAGTTCACAGTTCCCAGTTCACAGTTCACAGTTCACAGTTCACAGTTCACAGTTCACAGTTCACAGTTCACAGTTCACAGTTCACAGTCCACAGTTCACAGTTCACAGTTCACAGTTCACAGTTCACAGTTCCCAGTTCACAGTTCACAGTTCACAGTTCACAGTTCACAGTTCACAGTTCACAGTTCACAGTTCACAGTTCACAGTTCACAGTTCACAGTTCACAGTTCACAGTTCACAGTTCACAGTTCACAGTTCACAGTTCACAGTTCACAGTTCACAGTTCACAGTTCACAGTTCACAGTTCACAGTTCACTGTTCACAGTTCACAGTTCACAGTTCACAGTTCACAGTTCACAGTTCACAGTTCACAGTTCACAGTTCACAGTTCACAGTTCACATTTCACAGTTCACAGTTCACAGTTCACAGTTCACAGTTCACAGATCACAGTTCACAGTTCACAGTTCACAGTTCACAGTTCACAGTTCACAGTCCACAGTTCACAGTTCAAGGTGCACCCTTCTTAGTTCACAGCTCACAGTTCCCAGTTCACAGTTAACAGTTAACAGTTCACAGTTCACAATCCGCCGTTCACAGTTCACAATTTACAGTGCACACTTCAAAGTTCACAGCTCGCAGTTTACAGTTCACAGTTCACAGTTCACAGTTCACAGTTCACAGTTCACAGTTCACAGTTCACAGTTCACAGTTCACAGTTCACAGTTCACAGTTCACAGTTCACAGTTCACAGTTCACAGTTCACAGTTCACAGTTCA
This sequence comes from Lasioglossum villosulum, assembly GCA_963971365.1. Lineage (NCBI taxonomy): Eukaryota > Metazoa > Arthropoda > Insecta > Hymenoptera > Halictidae > Lasioglossum > Lasioglossum villosulum. The sequence goes on from CAXARU010000068.1 coordinate 40,067, forward strand.
CAGTTCACAGTTCACAGTTCACAGTTCCCAGTTCACAGTTCACAGTTCACAGTTCACAGTTCACAGTTCACAGTTCACAGTTCACAGTTCACAGTTCACAGTTCACAGTTCACAGTTCACAGTTCACAGTTCACAGTTCACAGTTCACAGTTCACAGTTCACAGTTCACAGTTCACAGTTCACAGTTCACAGTTCACAGTCCACAGTTCACAGTTCACAGTTCACAGTTCACAGTTCACAGTTCCCAGTTCACAGTTCACAGTTCACAGTTCACAGTTCACAGTTCACAGTTCACAGTTCACAGTTCACAGTTCACAGTTCACAGTTCACAGTTCACAGTTCACAGTTCACAGTTCACAGTTCACAGTTCACAGTTCACAGTTCACTGTTCACAGTTCACAGTTCACAGTTCACAGTTCACAGTTCACAGTTCACAGTTCACAGTTCACAGTTCACAGTTCACAGTTCACAGTTCACATTTCACAGTTCACAGTTCACAGTTCACAGTTCACAGTTCACAGTTCACAGATCACAGTTCACAGTTCACAGTTCACAGTTCACAGTTCACAGTTCACAGTTCACAGTCCACAGTTCACAGTTCAAGGTGCACCCTTCTTAGTTCACAGCTCACAGTTCCCAGTTCACAGTTAACAGTTAACAGTTCACAGTTCACAATCCGCCGTTCACAGTTCACAATTTACAGTGCACACTTCAAAGTTCACAGCTCGCAGTTCACAGTTCACAGTTCACAGTTCACAGTTCACAGTTCACAGTTCACAGTTCACAGTTCACAGTTCACAGTTCACAGTTCACAGTTCACAGTTCACAGTTCACAGTTCACAGTTCACAGTTCACAGTTCACAGTTCACAGTTCACAGTTTACAGTTCACAGTTCACAGTTCACAGTTCACAGTTCACAGTTCACAGTTCACAGTTCACAGTTCACAGTTCACAGTTCACAGTTCACAGTTCACAGTTCACAGTTCACAGTTCACAGTTCACAGTTCACAGTTCACAGTTCACAGTTCACAGTTCACAGTTCACAGTTCACAGTTCACAGTTCACAGTTCACACTTCACAGTCCACAGTCCACAGTTCACAGTGCACAGTTCACAGTGCACAGTTCACAGTGCACAGTTCACAGTGCACAGTTCACAGTGCACAGTTCACAGTGCACAGTTCACAGTGCACAGTTCACAGTTCACAGTTCACAGTTCACAGTTCACAGTTCACAGTTCACAGTTCACAGTTCACAGTTCACAGTTCACAGTTCACAGTTCACAGTTCACAGTTCACAGTTCACAGTTCACAGTTCACAGTTCACAGTTCACAGTTCACAGTTCACAGTTCACAGTTCACAGTTCACAGTTCACAGTTCACAGTTCACAGTTCACAGTTCACAGTTCACAGTTCACAGTTCACAGTTCACAGTTCACAGTTCACAGTTCACAGTTCACAGTTCACAGTTCACAGTTCACAGTTCACAGTTCACAGTTCACAGTTCACAGTTCACAGTTCACAGTTCACAGTTCACAGTTCACAGTTCACAGTTCACAGTTCACAGTTCACAGTTCACAGTTCACAGTTCACAGTTCACAGTTCACAGTTCACAGTTCACAGTTCACAGTTCACAGTTCACAGTTCACAGTTCACAGTTCACAGTTCACAGTTCACAGTTCACAGTTCACAGTTCACAGTTCACAGTTCACAGTTCACAGTTCACAGTTCACAGTTCACAGTTCACAGTTCACAGTTCACAGTTCACAGTTCACAGTTCACAGTTCACAGTTCACAGTTCACAGTTCACAGTTCACAGTTCACAGTTCACAGTTCACAGTTCACAGTTCACAGTTCACAGTTCACAGTTCACAGTTCACAGTTCACAGTTCACAGTTCACAGTTCACAGTTCACAGTTCACAGTTCACAGTTCACAGTTCACAGTTCACAGTTCACAGTTCACAGTTCACAGTTCACAGTTCACAGTTCACAGTTCACAGTTCACAGTTCACAGTTCACAGTTCACAGTTCACAGTTCACAGTTCACAGTTCACAGTTCACAGTTCACAGTTCACAGTTCACAGTTCACAGTTCACAGTTCACAGTTCACAGTTCACAGTTCACAGTTCACAGTTCACAGTTCACAGTTCACAGTTCACAGTTCACAGTTCACAGTTCACAGTTCACAGTTCACAGTTCACAGTTCACAGTTCACAGTTCACAGTTCACAGTTCACAGTTCACAGTTCACAGTTCACAGTTCACAGTTCACAGTTCACAGTTCACAGTTCACAGTTCACAGTTCACAGTTCACAGTTCACAGTTCACAGTTCACAGTTCACACTTCACAGTCCACAGTTCACACATCACAGTGCACCCTTCTTAGTTCACAGCTCACAGTTCCCAGTTCACAGTTAACAGTTCACAGTTCACAATCCGCCGTTCACAGTTCACAATTTGCAGTGCACACTTCAAAGTTCACAGCTCGCAGTTTACAGTTCACAGTTCACAGTTCACAGTTCACAGTTCACAGTTCACAGTGCACAGTTCACAGTTCACAGTTCACAGTTCACAGTTGACAGTTCACAGTTCACAGTCCACAGTTCACAGTTCACAGTTCACAGTTCACAGTTCACAGTTCCCAGTTCACAGTTCACAGTTCACAGTTCACAGTTCACAGTTCACAGTTCACAGTTCACAGTTCACAGTTCACAGTTCACAGTTCACAGTTCACAGTTCACAGTTCACAGTTCACAGTTCACAGTTCACAGTTCACAGTTCACAGTTCACAGTTCACAGTTCACAGTTCACTGTTCACAGTTCACAGTTCACAGTTCACAGTTCACAGTTCACAGTTCACAGTTCACAGTTCACATTTCACAGTTCACAGTTCACAGTTCACAGTTCACAGTTCACAGTTCACAGTTCACAGTTCACAGTTCACAGTTCACAGTTCACAGTTCACAGTTCACAGTTCACAGTTCACAGTTCACAGTTCACAGTTCACAGTTCACAGTTCACAGTTCACAGTTCACAGTTCACAGTTCACAGTTCACAGTTCACAGTTCACAGTTCACAGTTCACAGTTCACAGTTCACAGTTCACAGTTCACAGTTCACAGTTCACAGTTCACAGTTCACAGTTCACACTTCACAGTCCACAGTCCACAGTTCACAGTGCACAGTTCACAGTGCACAGTTCACAGTGCACAGTTCACAGTGCACAGTTCACAGTGCACAGTTCACAGTGCACAGTTCACAGTTCACAGTTCACAGTTCACAGTTCACAGTTCACAGTTCACAGTTCACAGTTCACAGTTCACAGTTCACAGTTCACAGTTCACAGTTCACAGTTCACAGTTCACAGTTCACAGTTCACAGTTCACAGTTCACAGTTCACAGTTCACAGTTCACAGTTCACAGTTCACAGTTCACAGTTCACAGTTCACAGTTCACAGTTCACAGTTCACAGTTCACAGTTCACAGTTCACAGTTCACAGTTCACAGTTCACAGTTCACAGTTCACAGTTCACAGTTCACAGTTCACAGTTCACAGTTCACAGTTCACAGTTCACAGTTCACAGTTCACAGTTCACAGTTCACAGTTCACAGTTCACAGTTCACAGTTCACAGTTCACAGTTCACAGTTCACAGTTCACAGTTCACAGTTCACAGTTCACAGTTCACAGTTCACAGTTCACAGTTCACAGTTCACAGTTCACAGTTCACAGTTCACAGTTCACAGTTCACAGTTCACAGTTCACAGTTCACAGTTCACAGTTCACAGTTCACAGTTCACAGTTCACAGTTCACAGTTCACAGTTCACAGTTCACAGTTCACAGTTCACAGTTCACAGTTCACAGTTCACAGTTCACAGTTCACAGTTCACAGTTCACAGTTCACAGTTCACAGTTCACAGTTCACAGTTCACAGTTCACAGTTCACAGTTCACAGTTCACAGTTCACAGTTCACAGTTCACAGTTCACAGTTCACAGTTCACAGTTCACAGTTCACAGTTCACAGTTCACAGTTCACAGTTCACAGTTCACAGTTCACAGTTCACAGTTCACAGTTCACAGTTCACAGTTCACAGTTCACAGTTCACAGTTCACAGTTCACAGTTCACAGTTCACAGTTCACAGTTCACAGTTCACAGTTCACAGTTCACAGTTCACAGTTCACAGTTCACAGTTCACAGTTCACAGTTCACAGTTCACAGTTCACAGTTCACAGTTCACAGTTCACAGTTCACAGTTCACAGTTCACAGTTCACAGTTCACAGTTCACAGTTCACAGTTCACAGTTCACAGTTCACAGTTCACAGTTCACAGTTCACAGTTCACAGTTCACAGTTCACAGTTCACAGTTCACAGTTCACAGTTCACAGTTCACAGTTCACAGTTCACAGTTCACAGTTCACAGTTCACACTTCACAGTCCACAGTTCACACATCACAGTGCACCCTTCTTAGTTCACAGCTCACAGTTCCCAGTTCACAGTTAACAGTTCACAGTTCACAATCCGCCGTTCACAGTTCACAATTTGCAGTGCACACTTCAAAGTTCACAGCTCGCAGTTTACAGTTCACAGTTCACAGTTCACAGTTCACAGTTCACAGTTCACAGTGCACAGTTCACAGTTCACAGTTCACAGTTCACAGTTGACAGTTCACAGTTCACAGTCCACAGTTCACAGTTCACAGTTCACAGTTCACAGTTCACAGTTCCCAGTTCACAGTTCACAGTTCACAGTTCACAGTTCACAGTTCACAGTTCACAGTTCACAGTTCACAGTTCACAGTTCACAGTTCACAGTTCACAGTTCACAGTTCACAGTTCACAGTTCACAGTTCACAGTTCACAGTTCACAGTTCACAGTTCACAGTTCACAGTTCACTGTTCACAGTTCACAGTTCACAGTTCACAGTTCACAGTTCACAGTTCACAGTTCACAGTTCACATTTCACAGTTCACAGTTCACAGTTCACAGTTCACAGTTCACAGTTCACAGTTCACAGTTCACAGATCACAGTTCACAGTTCACAGTTCACAGTTCACAGTTCACAGTTCACAGTTCACAGTCCACAGTTCACAGTTCAAGGTGCACCCTTCTTAGTTCACAGCTCACAGTTCCCAGTTCACAGTTAACAGTTAACAGTTCACAGTTCACAATCCGCCGTTCACAGTTCACAATTTACAGTGCACACTTCAAAGTTCACAGCTCGCAGTTTACAGTTCACAGTTCACAGTTCACAGTTCACAGTTCACAGTTCACAGTTCACAGTTCACAGTTCACAGTTCACAGTTCACATTTCACAGTTCACAGTTCACAGTTCACAGTTCACAGTTCACAGTTCACAGATCACAGTTCACAGTTCACAGTTCACAGTTCACAGTTCACAGTTCACAGTTCACAGTCCACAGTTCACAGTTCAAGGTGCACCCTTCTTAGTTCACAGCTCACAGTTCCCAGTTCACAGTTAACAGTTAACAGTTCACAGTTCACAATCCGCCGTTCACAGTTCACAATTTACAGTGCACACTTCAAAGTTCACAGCTCGCAGTTTACAGTTCACAGTTCACAGTTCACAGTTCAAAGTTCACAGTTCACAGTTCACAGTTCACAGTTCACAGTTCACAGTTCACAGTTCACAGTTCACAGTTCACAGTTCACAGTTCACAGTTCACAGTTCACAGTTCACAGTTCACAGTTCACAGTTCACAGTTCACAGTTCACAGTTCACAGTTCACAGTTCACAGTTCACAGTTCACAGTTCACAGTTCACAGTTCACAGTTCACAGTTCACAGTTCACAGTTCACAGTTCACAGTTCACAGTTCACAGTTCACAGTTCACAGTTCACACTTCACAGTCCAAAGTCCACAGTTCACAGTGCACAGTTCACAGTGCACAGTTCACAGTTCACAGTTCACAGTTCACAGTTCACAGTTCACAGTTCACAGTTCACAGTTCACAGTTCACAGTTCACAGTTCACAGTTCACAGTTCACAGTTCACAGTTCACAGTTCACAGTTCACAGTTCACAGTTCACAGTTCACAGTTCACAGTTCACAGTTCACAGTTCACAGTTCACAGTTCACAGTTCACAGTTCACAGTTCACAGTTCACAGTTCACAGTTCACAGTTCACAGTTCACAGTTCACAGTTCACAGTTCACAGTTCACAGTTCACAGTTCACAGTTCACAGTTCACAGTTCACAGTTCACAGTTCACAGTTCACAGTTCACAGTTCACAGTTCACAGTTCACAGTTCACAGTTCACAGTTCACAGTTCACAGTTCACAGTTCACAGTTCACAGTTCACAGTTCACAGTTCACAGTTCACAGTTCACAGTTCACAGTTCACAGTTCACAGTTCACAGTTCACAGTTCACAGTTCACAGTTCACAGTTCACAGTTCACAGTTCACAGTTCACAGTTCACAGTTCACAGTTCACAGTTCACAGTTCACAGTTCACAGTTCACAGTTCACAGTTCACAGTTCACAGTTCACAGTTCACAGTTCACAGTTCACAGTTCACAGTTCACAGTTCACAGTTCACAGTTCACAGTTCACAGTTCACAGTTCACAGTTCACAGTTCACAGTTCACAGTTCACAGTTCACAGTTCACAGTTCACAGTTCACAGTTCACAGTTCACAGTTCACAGTTCACAGTTCACAGTTCACAGTTCACAGTTCACAGTTCACAGTTCACAGTTCACAGTTCACAGTTCACAGTTCACAGTTCACAGTTCACAGTTCACAGTTCACAGTTCACAGTTCACAGTTCACAGTTCACAGTTCACAGTTCACAGTTCACAGTTCACAGTTCACAGTTCACAGTTCACAGTTCACAGTTCACAGTTCACAGTTCACAGTTCACAGTTCACAGTTCACAGTTCACAGTTCACAGTTCACAGTTCACAGTTCACAGTTCACAGTTCACAGTTCACAGTTCACAGTTCACAGTTCACAGTTCACAGTTCACACTTCACAGTCCACAGTTCACAGTTCACAGTGCACCCTTCTTAGTTCACAGCTCACAGTTCCCAGTTCACAGTTAACAGTTAACAGTTCACAGTTCACAATCCGCCGTTCACAGTTCACAATTTGCAGTGCACACTTCAAAGTTCACAGCTCGCAGTTTACAGTTCACAGTTCACAGTTCACAGTTCACAGTTCACAGTTCACAGTTCACAGTTCACAGTTCACAGTTCACAGTTCACAGTTCACAGTTCACAGTTCACAGTTCACAGTTCACAGTTCACAGTTCACAGTTCACAGTTCACAGTTCACAGTTCACAGTTCACAGTTCACAGTTCACAGTTCACAGTTCACAGTTCACAGTTCACAGTTCACAGTTCACAGTTCACAGTTCACAGTTCACAGTTCACAGTTCACAGTTCACACTTCAGAGTCCACAGTTCACAGTTCACAGTGCACCCTTCTTAGTTCACAGCTCACAGTTCCCAGTTCACAGTTAACAGTTCACAGTTCACAATCCGCCGTTCACAGTTCACAATTTGCAGTGCACACTTCAAAGTTCACAGCTCGCAGTTTACAGTTCACAGTTCACAGTTCACAGTTCACAGTTCACAGTTCACAGTTCACAGTTCACAGTTCACAGTTCACAGTTCACAGTTCACAGTTCACAGTTCACAGTTCACAGTTCACAGTTCACAGTTCACAGTTCTCAATCCGCCGTTCACAGTTCACAATTTGCAGTGCACACTTCAAAGTTCACAGCTCGCAGTTCACAGTTCACAGTTCACACTTCACAGTTCACAGTTCACAAATCGCAGTTCACAGTTCACAAATCGCAGTTCACAGTTCACAGTTCACAGTTAACAGTTCACACTTCACAGTTCACACTTCACAGTTCACAGTTCACAGTTCACAGTTCACAGTTCACAGTTCACAGTTCACAGTTCACAGTTCACAGTTCACAGTTCACAGTTCACAGTTCACAGTTCACAGTTCACAGTTCACAGTTCACAGTTCACAGTTCACAGTTCACAGTTCACAGTTCACAGTTCACAGTTCACAGTTCACTGTTCACAGTTCACTGTTCACAGTTCACAGTTCACAGTTCACAGTTCACAGTTCACAGTTCACAGTTCACAGTTCACAGTTCACAGTTCACAGTTCACAGTTCACAGTTCACAGTTCACAGTCCACAGTTCACAGTTCAAGGTGCACCCTTCTTAGTTCACAGCTCACAGTTCACAGTTCAAGGTGCACCCTTCTTAGTTCACAGCTCACAGTTCCCAGTTCACAGTTAACAGTTAACAGTTCACAGTTCACAATCCGCCGTTCACAGTTCACAATTTACAGTGCACACTTCAAAGTTCACAGCTCGCAGTTTACAGTTCACAGTTCACAGTTCAAAGTTCACAGTTCACAGTTCACAGTTCACAGTTCACAGTTCACAGTTCACAGTTCACAGTTCACAGTTCACAGTTCACAGTTCACAGTTCACAGTTCACAGTTCACAGTTCACAGTTCACAGTTCACAGTTCACAGTTCACAGTTCACAGTTCACAGTTCACAGTTCACAGTTCACAGTTCACAGTTCACAGTTCACAGTTCACAGTTCACAGTTCACAGTTCACAGTTCCCAGTTCACAGTTCACAGTTCACAGTTCACAGTTCACAGTTCACAGTTCACAGTTCACAGTTCACAGTTCACAGTTCACAGTTCACAGTTCACAGTTCACAGTTCACAGTTCACAGTTCACAGTTCACAGTTCACAGTTCACAGTTCACAGTTCACAGTTCACAGTTCACAGTTCACAGTTCACAGTTCACAGTTCACAGTTCACAGTTCACAGTTCACAGTTCACAGTTCACAGTTCACAGTTCACAGTTCACAGTTCACAGTTCACAGTTCACAGTTCACAGTTCACAGTTCACAGTTCACAGTTCACAGTTCACAGTTCACAGTTCACAGTTCACAGTTCACAGTTCACAGTTCACAGTTCACAGTTCACAGTGCACCCTTCTTAGTTCACAGCTCACAGTTCCCAGTTCACAGTTAACAGTTCACAGTTCACAATCCGCCGTTCACAGTTCACAATTTGCAGTGCACACTTCAAAGTTCACAGCTCGCAGTTTACAGTTCACAGTTCACAGTTCACAGTTCACAGTTCACAGTTCACAGTTCACAGTTCACAGTTCACAGTTCACAGTTCACAGTTCACAGTTCACAGTCCACAGTTCACAGTTCACAGTTCACAGTTCACAGTTCACAGTTCCCAGTTCACAGTTCACAGTTCACAGTTCACAGTTCACAGTTCACAGTTCACAGTTCACAGTTCACAGTTCACAGTTCACAGTTCACAGTTCACAGTTCACAGTTCACAGTTCACAGTTCACAGTTCACAGTTCACAGTTCACAGTTCACTGTTCACAGTTCACAGTTCACAGTTCACAGTTCACAGTTCACAGTTCACAGTTCACAGTTCACAGTTCACAGTTCACAGTTCACAGTTCACAGTTCACATTTCACAGTTCACAGTTCACAGTTCACAGTTCACAGTTCACAGTTGACAGATCACAGTTCACAGTTCACAGTTCACAGTTCACAGTTCACAGTTCACAGTCCACAGTTCACAGTTCAAGGTGCACCCTTCTTAGTTCACAGCTCACAGTTCCCAGTTCACAGTTAACAGTTAACAGTTCACAGTTCACAATCCGCCGTTCACAGTTCACAATTTACAGTGCACACTTCAAAGTTCACAGCTCGCAGTTTACAGTTCACATTTCACAGTTCACAGTTCACAGTTCACAGTTCACAGTTCACAGTTCACAGTTCACAGTTCACAGTTCACAGTTCACAGTTCACAGTTCACAGTTCACAGTTCACAGTTCACAGTTCACAGTTCACAGTTCACAGTTCACAGTTCACAGTTCACAGTTCACAGTTCACAGTTCACACTTCACAGTCCACAGTTCACAGTTCACAGTGCACCCTTCTTAGTTCACAGCTCACAGTTCCCAGTTCACAGTTAACAGTTCACAGTTCACAATCCGCCGTTCACAGTTCACAATTTGCAGTGCACACTTCAAAGTTCACAGCTCGCAGTTTACAGTTCACAGTTCACAGTTCACAGTTCACAGTTCACAGTTCACAGTTCACAGTTCACAGTTCACAGTTCACAGTTCACAGTTCACAGTTCACAGTTCACAGTTCACAGTTCACAGTTCACAGTTCACTGTTCACAGTTCACAGTTCACAGTTCACAGTTCACAGTTCACAGTTCACAGTTCACAGTTCACAGTTCACAGTTCACAGTTCACATTTCACAGTTCACAGTTCACAGTTCACAGTTCACAGTTCACAGTTCACAGATCACAGTTCACAGTTCACAGTTCACAGTTCACAGTTCACAGTTCACAGTCCACAGTTCACAGTTCAAGGTGCACCCTTCTTAGTTCACAGCTCACAGTTCCCAGTTCACAGTTAACAGTTAACAGTTCACAGTTCACAATCCGCCGTTCACAGTTCACAATTTACAGTGCACACTTCAAAGTTCACAGCTCGCAGTTTACAGTTCACAGTTCACAGTTCACAGTTCACAGTTCACAGTTCACAGTTCACAGTTCACAGTTCACAGTTCACAGTTCACAGTTCACAGTTCACAGTTCACAGTTCACAGTTCACAGTTCACAGTTCACAGTTCACAGTTCACAGTTCACAGTTCACAGTTCACAGTTCCCAGTTCACAGTTCACAGTTCACAGTTCACAGTTCACAGTTCACAGTTCACAGTTCACAGTTCACAGTTCACAGTTCACAGTTCACAGTTCACAGTTCACAGTTCACAGTTCACAGTTCACAGTTCACAGTTCACAGTTCACAGTTCACAGTTCACTGTTCACAGTTCACAGTTCACAGTTCACAGTTCACAGTTCACAGTTCACAGTTCACAGTTCACAGTTCACAGTTCACAGTTCACATTTCACAGTTCACAGTTCACAGTTCACAGTACACAGTTCACAGTTCACAGATCACAGTTCACAGTTCACAGTTCACAGTTCACAGTTCACAGTTCACAGTTCACAGTCCACAGTTCACAGTTCAAGGTGCACCCTTCTTAGTTCACAGCTCACAGTTCCCAGTTCACAGTTAACAGTTAACAGTTCACAGTTCACAATCCGCCGTTCACAGTTCACAATTTACAGTGCACACTTCAAAGTTCACAGCTCGCAGTTTACAGTTCACAGTTCACAGTTCACAGTTCACAGTTCACAGTTCACAGTTCACAGTTCACAGTTCACAGTTCACAGTTCACAGTTCACAGTTCACAGTTCACAGTTCACAGTTCACAGTTCACAGTTCACAGTTCACAGTTCACAGTTCACAGTTCCCAGTTCACAGTTCACAGTTCACAGTTCACAGTTCACAGTTCACAGTTCACAGTTCACAGTTCACAGTTCACAGTTCACAGTTCACAGTTCACAGTTCACAGTTCACAGTTCACAGTTCACAGTTCACAGTTCACAGTTCACAGTTCACAGTTCACAGTTCACAGTTCACACTTCACAGTCCACAGTTCACAGTTCACAGTGCACCCTTCTTAGTTCACAGCTCACAGTTCCCAGTTCACAGTTAACAGTTCACAGTTCACAATCCGCCGTTCACAGTTCACAATTTGCAGTGCACACTTCAAAGTTCACAGTTCACATTTCACAGTTCACAGTTCACAGTTCACAGTTCACAGTTCACAGTTCACAGTTCACAGTTCACAGATCACAGTTCACAGTTCACAGTTCACAGTTCACAGTTCACAGTTCACAGTCCACAGTTCACAGTTCAAGGTGCACCCTTCTTAGTTCACAGCTCACAGTTCCCAGTTCACAGTTAACAGTTAACAGTTCACAGTTCACAATCCGCCGTTCACAGTTCACAATTTACAGTGCACACTTCAAAGTTCACAGCTCGCAGTTTACAGTTCACAGTTCACAGTTCACAGTTCACAGTTCACAGTTCACAGTTCACAGTTCACAGTTCACAGTTCACAGTTCACAGTTCACAGTTCACAGTTCACAGTTCACAGTTCACAGTTCACAGTTCACAGTTCACAGTTCACAGTTCACAGTTCACAGTTCACAGTTCCCAGTTCACAGTTCACAGTTCACAGTTCACAGTTCACAGTTCCCAGTTCAAAGTTCACAGTTCACAGTTCACAGTTCACAGTTCACAGTTCACAGTTCACAGTTCACAGTTCACAGTTCACAGTTCACAGTTCACAGTTCACAGTTCACAGTCCACAGTTCACAGTTCACAGTTCACAGTTCACAGTTCACAGTTCACAGTTCCCAGTTCACAGTTCACAGTTCACAGTTCACAGTTCACAGTTCACAGTTCACAGTTCACAGTTCACAGTTCACAGTTCACAGTTCACAGTTCACAGTTCACAGTTCACAGTTCACAGTTCACAGTTCACAGTTCACAGTTCACAGTTCACAGTTCACAGTTCACAGTTCACAGTTCACAGTTCACAGTTCACAGTTCACAGTTCACTGTTCACAGTTCACAGTTCACAGTTCACAGTTCACAGTTCACAGTTCACAGTTCACAGTTCACAGTTCACAGTTCACAGTTCACAGTTCACAGTTCACAGTTCACATTTCACAGTTCACAGTTCACAGTTCACAGTTCACAGATCACAGTTCACAGTTCACAGTTCACAGTTCACAGTTCACAGTCCACAGTTCACAGTTCAAGGTGCACCCTTCTTAGTTCACAGCTCACAGTTCCCAGTTCACAGTTAACAGTTAACAGTTCACAGTTCACAATCCGCCGTTCACAGTTCACAATTTACAGTGCACACTTCAAAGTTCACAGCTCGCAGTTCACAGTTCACAGTTCACAGTTCACAGTTCACAGTTCCCAGTTCACAGTTCACAGTTCACAGTTCACAGTTCACAGTTCACAGTTCACAGTTCACAGTTCACAGTTCACAGTTCACAGTTCACAGTTCACAGTTCACAGTTCACAGTTCACAGTTCACAGTTCACAGTTCACAGTTCACAGTTCACAGTTCACAGTTCACTGTTCACAGTTCACAGTTCACAGTTCACAGTTCACAGTTCACAGTTCACAGTTCACAGTTCACAGTTCACAGTTCACAGTTCACATTTCACAGTTCACAGTTCACAGTTCACAGTTCACAGTTCACAGTTCACAGATCACAGTTCACAGTTCACAGTTCACAGTTCACAGTTCACAGTTCACAGTTCACAGTCCACAGTTCACAGTTCAAGGTGCACCCTTCTTAGTTCACAGCTCACAGTTCCCAGTTCACAGTTAACAGTTAACAGTTCACAGTTCACAATCCGCCGTTCACAGTTCACAATTTACAGTGCACACTTCAAAGTTCACAGCTCGCAGTTTACAGTTCACAGTTCACAGTTCACAGTTCACAGTTCACAGTTCACAGTTCACAGTTCACAGTTCACAGTTCACAGTTCACAGTTCACAGTTCACAGTTCACAGTTCACAGTTCACAGTTCACAGTTCACAGTTCACAGTTCACAGTTCCCAGTTCACAGTTCACAGTTCACAGTTCACAGTTCACAGTTCACAGTTCACAGTTCACAGTTCACAGTTCACAGTTCACAGTTCACAGTTCACAGTTCACAGTTCACAGTTCACAGTTCACAGTTCACAGTTCACAGTTCACAGTTCACAGTTCACAGTTCACAGTTCACAGTTCACACTTCACAGTCCACAGTTCACAGTTCACAGTGCACCCTTCTTAGTTCACAGCTCACAGTTCCCAGTTCACAGTTAACAGTTCACAGTTCACAATCCGCCGTTCACAGTTCACAATTTGCAGTGCACACTTCAAAGTTCACAGTTCACATTTCACAGTTCACAGTTCACAGTTCACAGTTCACAGTTCACAGATCACAGTTCACAGTTCACAGTTCACAGTTCACAGTTCACAGTTCACAGTCCACAGTTCACAGTTCAAGGTGCACCCTTCTTAGTTCACAGCTCACAGTTCCCAGTTCACAGTTAACAGTTAACAGTTCACAGTTCACAATCCGCCGTTCACAGTTCACAATTTACAGTGCACACTTCAAAGTTCACAGCTCGCAGTTTACAGTTCACAGTTCACAGTTCACAGTTCACAGTTCACAGTTCACAGTTCACAGTTCACAGTTCACAGTTCACAGTTCACAGTTCACAGTTCACAGTTCACAGTTCACAGTTCCCAGTTCACAGTTCACAGTTCACAGTTCACAGTTCACAGTTCACAGTTCACAGTTCACAGTTCACAGTTCACAGTCCACAGTTCACAGTTCACAGTTCACAGTTCACAGTTCACAGTTCCCAGTTCACAGTTCACAGTTCACAGTTCACAGTTCACAGTTCACAGTTCACAGTTCACAGTTCACAGTTCACAGTTCACAGTTCACAGTTCACAGTTCACAGTTCACAGTTCACAGTTCACAGTTCACAGTTCACAGTTCACAGTTCACAGTTCACAGTTCACAGTTCACAGTTCACAGTTCACAGTTCACAGTTCACAGTTCACTGTTCACAGTTCACAGTTCACAGTTCACAGTTCACAGTTCACAGATCACAGTTCACAGTTCACAGTTCACAGTTCACAGTTCACAGTTCACAGTCCACAGTTCACAGTTCAAGGTGCACCCTTCTTAGTTCACAGCTCACAGTTCCCAGTTCACAGTTAACAGTTAACAGTTCACAGTTCACAATCCGCCGTTCACAGTTCACAATTTACAGTGCACACTTCAAAGTTCACAGCTCGCAGTTTACAGTTCACAGTTCACAGTTCACAGTTCACAGTTCACAGTTCACAGTTCACAGTTCACAGTTCACAGTTCACAGTTCACAGTTCACAGTTCACAGTTCACAGTTCACAGTTCACAGTTCACAGTTCACAGTTCACAGTTCACAGTTCACAGTTCACAGTTCACAGTTCACAGTTCACAGTTCACAGTTCACAGTTCCCAGTTCACAGTTCACAGTTCACAGTTCACAGTTCACAGTTCACAGTTCACAGTTCACAGTTCACAGTTCACAGTTCACAGTTCACAGTTCACAGTTCACAGTTCACAGTTCACAGTTCACAGTTCACAGTTCACAGTTCACAGTTCACAGTTCACAGTTCACAGTTCACTGTTCACAGTTCACAGTTCACAGTTCACAGTTCACAGTTCACAGTTCACAGTTCACAGTTCACAGTTCACAGTTCACATTTCACAGTTCACAGTTCACAGTTCACAGTTCACAGTTCACAGATCACAGTTCACAGTTCACAGTTCACAGTTCACAGTTCACAGTTCACAGTTCACAGTCCACAGTTCACAGTTCAAGGTGCACCCTTCTTAGTTCACAGCTCACAGTTCCCAGTTCACAGTTAACAGTTAACAGTTCACAGTTCACAGTTCACAGTTCACAGTTCACAGTTCACAGTTCACAGTTCACAGTTCACAGTTCACAGTTCACAGTTCACAGTTCACAGTTCACAGTTCACAGTTCACAGTTCACAGTTCACAGTTCACAGTTCACAGTTCACAGTTCACAGTTCACAGTTCACAGTTCACAGTTCACAGTTCACACTTCACAGTCCACAGTTCACAGTTCACAGTGCACCCTTCTTAGTTCACAGCTCACAGTTCCCAGTTCACAGTTAACAGTTCACAGTTCACAATCCGCCGTTCACAGTTCACAATTTGCAGTGCACACTTCAAAGTTCACAGTTCACATTTCACAGTTCACAGTTCACAGTTCACAGTTCACAGTTCACAGTTCACAGATCACAGTTCACAGTTCACAGTTCACAGTTCACAGTTCACAGTTCACAGTCCACAGTTCACAGTTCAAGGTGCACCCTTCTTAGTTCACAGCTCATAGTTCCCAGTTCACAGTTAACAGTTAACAGTTCACAGTTCACAATCCGCCGTTCACAGTTCACAATTTACAGTGCACACTTCAAAGTTCACAGCTCGCAGTTTACAGTTCACAGTTCACAGTTCACAGTTCACAGTTCACAGTTCACAGTTCACAGTTCACAGTTCACAGTTCACAGTTCACAGTTCACAGTTCACAGTTCACAGTTCACAGTTCACAGTTCACAGTTCACAGTTCACAGTTCACAGTTCACAGTTCACAGTTCACAGTTCACAGTTCCCAGTTCACAGTTCACAGTTCACAGTTCACAGTTCACAGTTCACAGTTCACAGTTCACAGTTCACAGTTCACAGTCCACAGTTCACAGTTCAAGGTGCACCCTTCTTAGTTCACAGCTCACAGTTCCCAGTTCACAGTTAACAGTTAACAGTTCACAGTTCACAATCCGCCGTTCACAGTTCACAATTTACAGTGCACACTTCAAAGTTCACAGCTCGCAGTTTACAGTTCACAGTTCACAGTTCACAGTTCACAGTTCACAGTTCACAGTTCACAGTTCACAGTTCACAGTTCACAGTTCACAGTTCACAGTTCACAGTTCACAGTTCACAGTTCACAGTTCACAGTTCACAGTTCACAGTTCACAGTTCACAGTTCACAGTTCACAGTTCACAGTTCCCAGTTCACAGTTCACAGTTCACAGTTCACAGTTCACAGTTCACAGTTCACAGTTCACAGTTCACAGTTCACAGTTCACAGTTCACAGTTCACAGTTCACAGTTCACAGTTCACAGTTCACAGTTCACAGTTCACAGTTCACAGTTCACAGTTCACAGTTCACAGTTCACAGTTCACAGTTCACAGTTCACTGTTCACAGTTCACAGTTCACAGTTCACAGTTCACAGTTCACAGTTCACAGTTCACAGTTCACAGTTCACAGTTCACATTTCACAGTTCACAGTTCACAGTTCACAGTTCACAGTTCACAGTTCACAGATCACAGTTCACAGTTCACAGTTCACAGTTCACAGTTCACAGTTCACAGTTCACAGTCCACAGTTCACAGTTCAAGGTGCACCCTTCTTAGTTCACAGCTCACAGTTCCCAGTTCACAGTTAACAGTTAACAGTTCACAGTTCACAGTTCACAGTTCACAGTTCACAGTTCACAGTTCACAGTTCACAGTTCACAGTTCACAGTTCACAGTTCACAGTTCACAGTTCACAGTTCACAGTTCACAGTTCACAGTTCACAGTTCACAGTTCACAGTTCACAGTTCACAGTTCACAGTTCACACTTCACAGTCCACAGTTCACAGTTCACAGTGCACCCTTCTTAGTTCACAGCTCACAGTTCCCAGTTCACAGTTAACAGTTCACAGTTCACAATCCGCCGTTCACAGTTCACAATTTGCAGTGCACACTTCAAAGTTCACAGTTCACATTTCACAGTTCACAGTTCACAGTTCACAGTTCACAGTTCACAGTTCACAGATCACAGTTCACAGTTCACAGTTCACAGTTCACAGTTCACAGTTCACAGTCCACAGTTCACAGTTCAAGGTGCACCCTTCTTAGTTCACAGCTCACAGTTCCCAGTTCACAGTTAACAGTTAACAGTTCACAGTTCACAATCCGCCGTTCACAGTTCACAATTTACAGTGCACACTTCAAAGTTCACAGCTCGCAGTTTACAGTTCACAGTTCACAGTTCACAGTTCACAGTTCACAGTTCACAGTTCACAGTTCACAGTTCACAGTTCACAGTTCACAGTTCACAGTTCACAGTTCACAGTTCACAGTTCACAGTTCACAGTTCACAGTTCACAGTTCACAGTTCACAGTTCACAGTTCACAGTTCCCAGTTCACAGTTCACAGTTCACAGTTCACAGTTCACAGTTCACAGTTCACAGTTCACAGTTCACAGTTCACAGTTCACAGTCCACAGTTCACAGTTCACAGTTCACAGTTCACAGTTCCCAGTTCACAGTTCACAGTTCACAGTTCACAGTTCACAGTTCACAGTTCACAGTTCACAGTTCACAGTTCACAGTTCACAGTTCACAGTTCACAGTTCACAGTTCACAGTTCACAGTTCACAGTTCACAGTTCACAGTTCACAGTTCACAGTTCACAGTTCACAGTTCACAGTTCACAGTTCACAGTTCACTGTTCACAGTTCACAGTTCACAGTTCACAGTTCACAGTTCACAGTTCACAGTTCACAGTTCACAGTTCACAGTTCACAGTTCACATTTCACAGTTCACAGTTCACAGTTCACAGTTCACAGTTCACAGTTCACAGATCACAGATCACAGTTCACAGTTCACAGTTCACAGTTCACAGTTCACAGTCCACAGTTCACAGTTCAAGGTGCACCCTTCTTAGTTCACAGCTCACAGTTCCCAGTTCACAGTTAACAGTTAACAGTTCACAGTTCACAATCCGCCGTTCACAGTTCACAATTTACAGTGCACACTTCAAAGTTCACAGCTCGCAGTTCACAGTTCACAGTTCACAGTTCACAGTTCACAGTTCCCAGTTCACAGTTCACAGTTCACAGTTCACAGTTCACAGTTCACAGTTCACAGTTCACAGTTCACAGTTCACAGTTCACAGTTCACAGTTCACAGTTCACAGTTCACAGTTCACAGTTCACAGTTCACAGTTCACAGTTCACAGTTCACAGTTCACTGTTCACAGTTCACAGTTCACAGTTCACAGTTCACAGTTCACAGTTCACAGTTCACAGTTCACAGTTCACAGTTCACAGTTCACATTTCACAGTTCACAGTTCACAGTTCACAGTTCACAGTTCACAGTTCACAGATCACAGTTCACAGTTCACAGTTCACAGTTCACAGTTCACAGTTCACAGTTCACAGTCCACAGTTCACAGTTCAAGGTGCACCCTTCTTAGTTCACAGCTCACAGTTCCCAGTTCACAGTTAACAGTTAACAGTTCACAGTTCACAATCCGCCGTTCACAGTTCACAATTTACAGTGCACACTTCAAAGTTCACAGCTCGCAGTTTACAGTTCACAGTTCACAGTTCACAGTTCACAGTTCACAGTTCACAGTTCACAGTTCACAGTTCACAGTTCACAGTTCACAGTTCACAGTTCACAGTTCACAGTTCACAGTTCACAGTTCACAGTTCACAGTTCCCAGTTCACAGTTCACAGTTCACAGTTCACAGTTCACAGTTCACAGTTCACAGTTCACAGTTCACAGTTCACAGTTCACAGTTCACAGTTCACAGTTCACAGTTCACAGTTCACAGTTCACAGTTCACAGTTCACAGTTCACAGTTCACAGTTCACAGTTCACACTTCACAGTCCACAGTTCACAGTTCACAGTGCACCCTTCTTAGTTCACAGCTCACAGTTCCCAGTTCACAGTTAACAGTTCACAGTTCACAATCCGCCGTTCACAGTTCACAATTTGCAGTGCACACTTCAAAGTTCACAGTTCACATTTCACAGTTCACAGTTCACAGTTCACAGTTCACAGTTCACAGTTCACAGATCACAGTTCACAGTTCACAGTTCACAGTTCACAGTTCACATTTCACAGTTCACAGTTCACAGTTCACAGTTCACAGTTCACAGTTCACAGATCACAGTTCACAGTTCACAGTTCACAGTTCACAGTTCACTGTTCACAGTTCACAGTTCACAGTTCACAGTTCACAGTTCACAGTTCACAGTTCACAGTTCACAGTTCACAGTTCACAGTTCACATTTCACAGTTCACAGTTCACAGTTCACAGTTCACAGTTCACAGTTCACAGATCACAGTTCACAGTTCACAGTTCACAGTTCACAGCTCACAGTTCCCAGTTCACAGTTAACAGTTAACAGTTCACAGTTCACAATCCGCCGTTCACAGTTCACAATTTACAGTGCACACTTCAAAGTTCACAGCTCGCAGTTCACAGTTCACAGTTCACAGTTCACAGTTCACAGTTCCCAGTTCACAGTTCACAGTTCACAGTTCACAGTTCACAGTTCACAGTTCACAGTTCACAGTTCACAGTTCACAGTTCACAGTTCACAGTTCACAGTTCACAGTTCACAGTTCACAGTTCACAGTTCACAGTTCACAGTTCACAGTTCACAGTTCACTGTTCACAGTTCACAGTTCACAGTTCACAGTTCACAGTTCACAGTTCACAGTTCACAGTTCACAGTTCACAGTTCACAGTTCACATTTCACAGTTCACAGTTCACAGTTCACAGTTCACAGTTCACAGTTCACAGATCACAGTTCACAGTTCACAGTTCACAGTTCACAGTTCACAGTTCACAGTTCACAGTCCACAGTTCACAGTTCAAGGTGCACCCTTCTTAGTTCACAGCTCACAGTTCCCAGTTCACAGTTAACAGTTAACAGTTCACAGTTCACAATCCGCCGTTCACAGTTCACAATTTACAGTGCACACTTCAAAGTTCACAGCTCGCAGTTTACAGTTCACAGTTCACAGTTCACAGTTCACAGTTCACAGTTCACAGTTCACAGTTCACAGTTCACAGTTCACAGTTCACAGTTCACAGTTCACAGTTCACAGTTCACAGTTCACAGTTCACAGTTCACAGTTCCCAGTTCACAGTTCACAGTTCACAGTTCACAGTTCACAGTTCACAGTTCACAGTTCACAGTTCACAGTTCACAGTTCACAGTTCACAGTTCACAGTTCACAGTTCACAGTTCACAGTTCACAGTTCACAGTTCACAGTTCACAGTTCACAGTTCACAGTTCACACTTCACAGTCCACAGTTCACAGTTCACAGTGCACCCTTCTTAGTTCACAGCTCACAGTTCCCAGTTCACAGTTAACAGTTCACAGTTCACAATCCGCCGTTCACAGTTCACAATTTGCAGTGCACACTTCAAAGTTCACAGTTCACATTTCACAGTTCACAGTTCACAGTTCACAGTTCACAGTTCACAGTTCACAGATCACAGTTCACAGTTCACAGTTCACAGTTCACAGTTCACAGTTCACAGTCCACAGTTCACAGTTCAAGGTGCACCCTTCTTAGTTCACAGCTCACAGTTCCCAGTTCACAGTTAACAGTTAACAGTTCACAGTTCACAATCCGCCGTTCACAGTTCACAATTTACAGTGCACACTTCAAAGTTCACAGCTCGCAGTTTACAGTTCACAGTTCACAGTTCACAGTTCACAGTTCACAGTTCACAGTTCACAGTTCACAGTTCACAGTTCACAGTTCACAGTTCACAGTTCACAGTTCACAGTTCACAGTTCACAGTTCACAGTTCACAGTTCCCAGTTCACAGTTCACAGTTCACAGTTCACAGTTCACAGTTCACAGTTCACAGTTCACAGTTCACAGTTCACAGTCCACAGTTCACAGTTCACAGTTCACAGTTCACAGTTCACAGTTCCCAGTTCACAGTTCACAGTTCACAGTTCACAGTTCACAGTTCACAGTTCACAGTTCACAGTTCACAGTTCACAGTTCACAGTTCACAGTTCACAGTTCACAGTTCACAGTTCACAGTTCACAGTTCACAGTTCACAGTTCACAGTTCACAGTTCACAGTTCACAGTTCACAGTTCACAGTTCACAGTTCACTGTTCACAGTTCACAGTTCACAGTTCACAGTTCACAGTTCACAGTTCACAGTTCACAGTTCACAGTTCACAGTTCACAGTTCACAGTTCACATTTCACAGTTCACAGTTCACAGTTCACAGTTCACAGTTCACAGATCACAGTTCACAGTTCACAGTTCACAGTTCACAGTTCACAGTTCACAGTCCACAGTTCACAGTTCAAGGTGCACCCTTCTTAGTTCACAGCTCACAGTTCCCAGTTCACAGTTAACAGTTAACAGTTCACAGTTCACAATCCGCCGTTCACAGTTCACAATTTACAGTGCACACTTCAAAGTTCACAGCTCGCAGTTTACAGTTCACAGTTCACAGTTCACAGTTCACAGTTCACAGTTCACAGTTCACAGTTCACAGTTCACAGTTCACAGTTCACAGTTCACAGTTCACAGTTCACAGTTCACAGTTCACAGTTCACAGTTCACAGTTCACAGTTCCCAGTTCACAGTTCACAGTTCACAGTTCACAGTTCACAGTTCACAGTTCACAGTTCACAGTTCACAGTTCACAGTTCACAGTTCACAGTTCACAGTTCACAGTTCACAGTTCACAGTTCACAGTTCACAGTTCACAGTTCACAGTTCACAGTTCACAGTTCACAGTTCACAGTTCACAGTTCACACTTCACAGTCCACAGTTCACAGTTCACAGTGCACCCTTCTTAGTTCACAGCTCACAGTTCCCAGTTCACAGTTAACAGTTCACAGTTCACAATCCGCCGTTCACAGTTCACAATTTGCAGTGCACACTTCAAAGTTCACAGCTCGCAGTTTACAGTTCACAGTTCACAGTTCACAGTTCACAGTTCACAGTTCACAGTTCACAGTTCACAGTTCACAGTTCACAGTTCACAGTTCACAGTTCACAGTTCACAGTTCACAGTCCACAGTTCACAGTTCACAGTTCACAGTTCACAGTTCACAGTTCCCAGTTCACAGTTCACAGTTCACAGTTCACAGTTCACAGTTCACAGTTCACAGTTCACAGTTCACAGTTCACAGTTCACAGTTCACAGTTCACAGTTCACAGTTCACAGTTCACAGTTCACAGTTCACAGTTCACAGTTCACTGTTCACAGTTCACAGTTCACAGTTCACAGTTCACAGTTCACAGTTCACAGTTCACAGTTCACAGTTCACAGTTCACAGTTCACAGTTCACAGTTCACATTTCACAGTTCACAGTTCACAGTTCACAGTTCACAGTTCACAGTTCACAGATCACAGTTCACAGTTCACAGTTCACAGTTCACAGTTCACAGTTCACAGTCCACAGTTCACAGTTCAAGGTGCACCCTTCTTAGTTCACAGCTCACAGTTCCCAGTTCACAGTTAACAGTTAACAGTTCACAGTTCACAATCCGCCGTTCACAGTTCACAATTTACAGTGCACACTTCAAAGTTCACAGCTCGCAGTTTACAGTTCACAGTTCACAGTTCACAGTTCACAGTTCACAGTTCACAGTTCACAGTTCACAGTTCACAGTTCACAGTTCACAGTTCACAGTTCACAGTTCACAGTTCACAGTTCACAGTTTACAGTTCACAGTTCACAGTTCACAGTTCACAGTTCACAGTTCCCAGTTCACAGTTCACAGTTCACAGTTCACAGTTCACAGTTCACAGTTCACAGTTCACAGTTCACAGTTCACAGTTCACAGTTCACAGTTCACAGTTCACAGTTCACAGTTCACAGTTCACAGTTCACAGTTCACAGTTCACAGTTCACAGTTCACAGTTCACAGTTCACAGTTCACAGTTCACAGTTCACAGTTCACAGTTCACAGTTCACAGTTCACAGTTCACAGTTCACAGTTCACAGTTCACAGTTCACAGTTCACAGTTCACAGTTCACAGTTCACAGTTCACAGTTCACAGTTCACAGTTCACAGTTCACAGTTCACAGTTCACAGTTCACAGTTCACAGTTCACAGTTCACAGTTCACAGTTCACAGTTCACAGTTCACAGTTCACAGTTCACAGTTCACAGTTCACAGTTCACAGTTCACAGTTCACAGTTCACAGTTCACAGTTCACAGTTCACAGTTCACAGTTCACAGTTCACAGTTCACAGTTCACAGTTCACAGTTCACAGTTCACAGTTCACAGTTCACAGTTCACAGTTCACAGTTCACAGTTCACAGTTCACAGTTCACAGTTCACAGTTCACAGTTCACAGTTCACAGTTCACAGTTCACAGTTCACAGTTCACAGTTCACAGTTCACAGTTCACAGTTCACAGTTCACAGTTCACAGTTCACAGTTCACAGTTCACAGTTCACAGTTCACAGTTCACAGTTCACAGTTCACAGTTCACAGTTCACAGTTCACAGTTCACAGTTCACAGTTCACAGTTCACAGTTCACAGTTCACAGTTCACAGTTCACAGTTCACAGTTCACAGTTCACAGTTCACAGTTCACAGTTCACAGTTCACAGTTCACAGTTCACAGTTCACAGTTCACAGTTCACAGTTCACAGTTCACAGTTCACAGTTCACAGTTCACAGTTCACAGTTCACAGTTCACAGTTCACAGTTCACAGTTCACAGTTCACAGTTCACAGTTCACAGTTCACAGTTCACAGTTCACAGTTCACAGTTCACAGTTCACAGTTCACAGTTCACAGTTCACAGTTCACAGTTCACAGTTCACAGTTCACAGTTCACAGTTCACAGTTCACAGTTCACAGTTCACAGTTCACAGTTCACAGTTCACAGTTCACAGTTCACAGTTCACAGTTCACAGTTCACAGTTCACAGTTCACAGTTCACAGTTCACAGTTCACAGTTCACAGTTCACAGTTCACAGTTCACACTTCACAGTCCACAGTTCACACATCACAGTGCACCCTTCTTAGTTCACAGCTCACAGTTCCCAGTTCACAGTTAACAGTTCACAGTTCACAGTCCGCCGTTCACAGTTCACAATTTGCAGTGCACACTTCAAAGTTCACAGCTCGCAGTTTACAGTTCACAGTTCACAGTTCACAGTTCACAGTTCACAGTTCACAGTGCACAGTTCACAGTTCACAGTTCACAGTTCACAGTTGACAGTTCACAGTTCACAGTCCACAGTTCACAGTTCACAGTTCACAGTTCACAGTTCACAGTTCCCAGTTCACAGTTCACAGTTCACAGTTCACAGTTCACAGTTCACAGTTCACAGTTCACAGTTCACAGTTCACAGTTCACAGTTCACAGTTCACAGTTCACAGTTCACAGTTCACAGTTCACAGTTCACAGTTCACAGTTCACAGTTCACAGTTCACAGTTCACAGTTCACAGTTCACAGTTCACATTTCACAGTTCACAGTTCACAGTTCACAGTTCACAGTTCACAGATCACAGTTCACAGATCACAGTTCACAGTTCACAGTTCACAGTTCACAGTTCACAGTTCACAGTCCACAGTTCACAGTTCAAGGTGCACCCTTCTTAGTTCACAGCTCACAGTTCCCAGTTCACAGTTAACAGTTAACAGTTCACAGTTCACAATCCGCCGTTCACAGTTCACAATTTACAGTGCACACTTCAAAGTTCACAGCTCGCAGTTTACAGTTCACAGTTCACAGTTCACAGTGCACAGTTCACAGTTCACAGTTCACAGTTCACAGTTCACAGTTCACAGTTCACAGTTCACAGTTCACAGTTCACAGTTCACAGTTCACAGTTCACAGTTCACAGTTCACAGTTCACAGTTCACAGTTCACAGTTCACAGTTCACAGTTCACAGTTCACAGTTCACAGTTCACAGTTCACAGTTCACAGTTCACAGTTCACAGTTCACAGTTCACAGTTCACAGTTCACAGTTCACAGTTCCCAGTTCACAGTTCACAGTTCACAGTTCACAGTTCACAGTTCACAGTTCACAGTTCACAGTTCACAGTTCACAGTTCACAGTTCACAGTTCACAGTTCACAGTTCACAGTTCACAGTTCACAGTTCACAGTTCACAGTTCACAGTTCACAGTTCACAGTTCACAGTTCACAGTTCACAGTTCACAGTTCACAGTTCACAGTTCACAGTTCACAGTTCACAGTTCACAGTTCACAGTTCACAGTTCACAGTTCACAGTTCACAGTTCACAGTTCACAGTTCACAGTTCACAGTTCACAGTTCACAGTTCACAGTTCACAGTTCACAGTTCACAGTTCACAGTTCACAGTTCACAGTTCACAGTTCACAGTTCACAGTTCACAGTTCACAGTTCACAGTTCACAGTTCACAGTTCACAGTTCACAGTTCACAGTTCACAGTTCACAGTTCACAGTTCACAGTTCACAGTTCACAGTTCACAGTTCACAGTTCACAGTTCACAGTTCACAGTTCACAGTTCACAGTTCACAGTTCACAGTTCACAGTTCACAGTTCACAGTTCACAGTTCACAGTTCACAGTTCACAGTTCACAGTTCACAGTTCACAGTTCACAGTTCACAGTTCACAGTTCACAGTTCACAGTTCACAGTTCACAGTTCACAGTTCACACTTCACAGTCCACAGTTCACAGTTCACAGTGCACCCTTCTTAGTTCACAGCTCACAGTTCCCAGTTCACAGTTAACAGTTCACAGTTCACAATCCGCCGTTCACAGTTCACAATTTGCAGTGCACACTTCAAAGTTCACAGCTCGCAGTTTACAGTTCACAGTTCACAGTTCACAGTTCACAGTTCACGGTTCACAGTTCACAGTTCACAGTTCACAGTTCACAGTTCACAGTTCACAGTTCACAGTCCACAGTTCACAGTTCACAGTTCACAGTTCACAGTTCACAGTTCCCAGTTCACAGTTCACAGTTCACAGTTCACAGTTCACAGTTCACAGTTCACAGTTCACAGTTCACAGTTCACAGTTCACAGTTCACAGTTCACAGTTCACAGTTCACAGTTCACAGTTCACAGTTCACAGTTCACAGTTCACAGTTCACAGTTCACTGTTCACAGTTCACAGTTCACAGTTCACAGTTCACAGTTCACAGTTCACAGTTCACAGTTCACAGTTCACAGTTCACAGTTCACAGTTCACATTTCACAGTTCACAGTTCACAGTTCACAGTTCACAGTTCACAGTTGACAGATCACAGTTCACAGTTCACAGTTCACAGTTCACAGTTCACAGTTCACAGTTCACAGTCCACAGTTCACAGTTCAAGGTGCACCCTTCTTAGTTCACAGCTCACAGTTCCCAGTTCACAGTTAACAGTTAACAGTTCACAGTTCACAATCCGCCGTTCACAGTTCACAATTTACAGTGCACACTTCAAAGTTCACAGCTCGCAGTTTACAGTTCACATTTCACAGTTCACAGTTCACAGTTCACAGTTCACAGTTCACAGTTCACAGTTCACAGTTCACAGTTCACAGTTCACAGTTCACAGTTCACAGTTCACAGTTCACAGTTCACAGTTCACAGTTCACAGTTCACAGTTCACAGTTCACAGTTCACAGTTCACAGTTCACAGTTCACAGTTCACAGTTCACACTTCACAGTCCACAGTTCACAGTTCACAGTGCACCCTTCTTAGTTCACAGCTCACAGTTCCCAGTTCACAGTTAACAGTTCACAGTTCACAATCCGCCGTTCACAGTTCACAATTTGCAGTGCACACTTCAAAGTTCACAGCTCGCAGTTTACAGTTCACAGTTCACAGTTCACAGTTCACAGTTCACAGTTCACAGTTCACAGTTCACAGTTCACAGTTCACAGTTCACAGTTCACAGTTCACAGTTCACAGTTCACAGTTCACAGTTCACAGTTCACAGTTCACAGTTCACTGTTCACAGTTCACAGTTCACAGTTCACAGTTCACAGTTCACAGTTCACAGTTCACAGTTCACAGTTCACAGTTCACAGTTCACATTTCACAGTTCACAGTTCACAGTTCACAGTTCACAGTTCACAGATCACAGTTCACAGATCACAGTTCACAGTTCACAGTTCACAGTTCACAGTTCACAGTTCACAGTCCACAGTTCACAGTTCAAGGTGCACCCTTCTTAGTTCACAGCTCACAGTTCCCAGTTCACAGTTAACAGTTAACAGTTCACAGTTCACAATCCGCCGTTCACAGTTCACAATTTACAGTGCACACTTCAAAGTTCACAGCTCGCAGTTTACAGTTCACAGTTCACAGTTCACAGTGCACAGTTCACAGTTCACAGTTCACAGTTCACAGTTCACAGTTCACAGTTCACAGTTCACAGTTCACAGTTCACAGTTCACAGTTCACAGTTCACAGTTCACAGTTCACAGTTCACAGTTCACAGTTCACAGTTCACAGTTCACAGTTCACAGTTCACAGTTCACAGTTCACAGTTCACAGTTCACAGTTCACAGTTCACAGTTCACAGTTCACAGTTCACAGTTCCCAGTTCACAGTTCACAGTTCACAGTTCACAGTTCACAGTTCACAGTTCACAGTTCACAGTTCACAGTTCACAGTTCACAGTTCACAGTTCACAGTTCACAGTTCACAGTTCACAGTTCACAGTTCACAGTTCACAGTTCACAGTTCACAGTTCACAGTTCACAGTTCACAGTTCACAGTTCACAGTTCACAGTTCACAGTTCACAGTTCACAGTTCACAGTTCACAGTTCACAGTTCACAGTTCACAGTTCACAGTTCACAGTTCACAGTTCACAGTTCACAGTTCACAGTTCACAGTTCACAGTTCACAGTTCACAGTTCACAGTTCACAGTTCACAGTTCACAGTTCACAGTTCACAGTTCACAGTTCACAGTTCACAGTTCACAGTTCACAGTTCACAGTTCACAGTTCACAGTTCACAGTTCACAGTTCACAGTTCACAGTTCACAGTTCACAGTTCACAGTTCACAGTTCACAGTTCACAGTTCACAGTTCACAGTTCACAGTTCACAGTTCACAGTTCACAGTTCACAGTTCACAGTTCACAGTTCACAGTTCACAGTTCACAGTTCACAGTTCACAGTTCACAGTTCACAGTTCACAGTTCACAGTTCACAGTTCACAGTTCACAGTTCACAGTTCACAGTTCACAGTTCACAGTTCACAGTTCACAGTTCACACTTCACAGTCCACAGTTCACAGTTCACAGTGCACCCTTCTTAGTTCACAGCTCACAGTTCCCAGTTCACAGTTAACAGTTAACAGTTCACAGTTCACAATCCGCCGTTCACAGTTCACAATTTGCAGTGCACACTTCAAAGTTCACAGCTCGCAGTTTACAGTTCACAGTTCACAGTTCACAGTTCACAGTTCACAGTTCACAGTTCACAGTTCACAGTTCACAGTTCACAGTTCACAGTTCACAGTTCACAGTTCACAGTTCACAGTTCACAGTTCACAGTTCACAGTTCACAGTTCACAGTTCACAGTTCACAGTTCACAGTTCACAGTTCACAGTTCACAGTTCACAGTTCACAGTTCACAGTTCACAGTTCACAGTTCACAGTTCACAGTTCACAGTTCACAGTTCACAGTTCACAGTTCACAGTTCACAGTTCACACTTCAGAGTCCACAGTTCACAGTTCACAGTGCACCCTTCTTAGTTCACAGCTCACAGTTCCCAGTTCACAGTTAACAGTTCACAGTTCACAATCCGCCGTTCACAGTTCACAATTTGCAGTGCACACTTCAAAGTTCACAGCTCGCAGTTTACAGTTCACAGTTCACAGTTCACAGTTCACAGTTCACAGTTCACAGTTCACAGTTCACAGTTCACAGTTCACAGTTCACAGTTCACAGTTCACAGTTCACAGTTCACAGTTCACAGTTCACAGTTCACAGTTCACAGTTCACAGTTCACAGTTCTCAATCCGCCGTTCACAGTTCACAATTTGCAGTGCACACTTCAAAGTTCACAGCTCGCAGTTCACAGTTCACAGTTCACACTTCACAGTTCACAGTTCACAAATCGCAGTTCACAGTTCACAAATCGCAGTTCACAGTTCACAGTTCACAGTTAACAGTTCACACTTCACAGTTCACACTTCACAGTTCACAGTTCACAGTTCACAGTTCACAGTTCACAGTTCACAGTTCACAGTTCACAGTTCACAGTTCACAGTTCACAGTTCACAGTTCACAGTTCACAGTTCACAGTTCACAGTTCACAGTTCACAGTTCACAGTTCACAGTTCACAGTTCACAGTTCACAGTTCACAGTTCACAGTTCACAGTTCACAGTTCACAGTTCACAGTTCACAGTTCACAGTTCACAGTTCACAGTTCACTGTTCACAGTTCACTGTTCACAGTTCACAGTTCACAGTTCACAGTTCACAGTTCACAGTTCACAGTTCACAGTTCACAGTTCACAGTTCACAGTTCACAGTTCACAGTTCACAGTCCACAGTTCACAGTTCAAGGTGCACCCTTCTTAGTTCACAGCTCACAGTTCACAGTTCAAGGTGCACCCTTCTTAGTTCACAGCTCACAGTTCCCAGTTCACAGTTAACAGTTAACAGTTCACAGTTCACAATCCGCCGTTCACAGTTCACAATTTACAGTGCACACTTCAAAGTTCACAGCTCGCAGTTTACAGTTCACAGTTCACAGTTCAAAGTTCACAGTTCACAGTTCACAGTTCACAGTTCACAGTTCACAGTTCACAGTTCACAGTTCACAGTTCACAGTTCACAGTTCACAGTTCACAGTTCACAGTTCACAGTTCACAGTTCACAGTTCACAGTTCACAGTTCACAGTTCACAGTTCACAGTTCACAGTTCACAGTTCACAGTTCACAGTTCACAGTTCACAGTTCACAGTTCACAGTTCACAGTTCACAGTTCACAGTTCACAGTTCACAGTTCCCAGTTCACAGTTCACAGTTCACAGTTCACAGTTCACAGTTCACAGTTCACAGTTCACAGTTCACAGTTCACAGTTCACAGTTCACAGTTCACAGTTCACAGTTCACAGTTCACAGTTCACAGTTCACAGTTCACAGTTCACAGTTCACAGTTCACAGTTCACAGTTCACAGTTCACAGTTCACAGTTCACAGTTCACAGTTCACAGTTCACAGTTCACAGTTCACAGTTCACAGTTCACAGTTCACAGTTCACAGTTCACAGTTCACAGTTCACAGTTCACAGTTCACAGTTCACAGTTCACAGTTCACAGTTCACAGTTCACAGTTCACAGTTCACAGTTCACAGTTCACAGTTCACAGTTCACACTTCACAGTCCACAGTTCACAGTTCACAGTGCACCCTTCTTAGTTCACAGCTCACAGTTCCCAGTTCACAGTTAACAGTTCACAGTTCACAATCCGCCGTTCACAGTTCACAATTTGCAGTGCACACTTCAAAGTTCACAGCTCGCAGTTTACAGTTCACAGTTCACAGTTCACAGTTCACAGTTCACGGTTCACAGTTCACAGTTCACAGTTCACAGTTCACAGTTCACAGTTCACAGTTCACAGTCCACAGTTCACAGTTCACAGTTCACAGTTCACAGTTCACAGTTCCCAGTTCACAGTTCACAGTTCACAGTTCACAGTTCACAGTTCACAGTTCACAGTTCACAGTTCACAGTTCACAGTTCACAGTTCACAGTTCACAGTTCACAGTTCACAGTTCACAGTTCACAGTTCACAGTTCACAGTTCACAGTTCACAGTTCACTGTTCACAGTTCACAGTTCACAGTTCACAGTTCACAGTTCACAGTTCACAGTTCACAGTTCACAGTTCACAGTTCACAGTTCACAGTTCACATTTCACAGTTCACAGTTCACAGTTCACAGTTCACAGTTCACAGTTGACAGATCACAGTTCACAGTTCACAGTTCACAGTTCACAGTTCACAGTTCACAGTTCACAGTCCACAGTTCACAGTTCAAGGTGCACCCTTCTTAGTTCACAGCTCACAGTTCCCAGTTCACAGTTAACAGTTAACAGTTCACAGTTCACAATCCGCCGTTCACAGTTCACAATTTACAGTGCACACTTCAAAGTTCACAGCTCGCAGTTTACAGTTCACATTTCACAGTTCACAGTTCACAGTTCACAGTTCACAGTTCACAGTTCACAGTTCACAGTTCACAGTTCACAGTTCACAGTTCACAGTTCACAGTTCACAGTTCACAGTTCACAGTTCACAGTTCACAGTTCACAGTTCACAGTTCACAGTTCACAGTTCACAGTTCACAGTTCACAGTTCACAGTTCACAGTTCACACTTCACAGTCCACAGTTCACAGTTCACAGTGCACCCTTCTTAGTTCACAGCTCACAGTTCCCAGTTCACAGTTAACAGTTCACAGTTCACAATCCGCCGTTCACAGTTCACAATTTGCAGTGCACACTTCAAAGTTCACAGCTCGCAGTTTACAGTTCACAGTTCACAGTTCACAGTTCACAGTTCACAGTTCACAGTTCACAGTTCACAGTTCACAGTTCACAGTTCACAGTTCACAGTTCACAGTTCACAGTTCACAGTTCACAGTTCACAGTTCACAGTTCACAGTTCACTGTTCACAGTTCACAGTTCACAGTTCACAGTTCACAGTTCACAGTTCACAGTTCACAGTTCACAGTTCACAGTTCACAGTTCACATTTCACAGTTCACAGTTCACAGTTCACAGTTCACAGTTCACAGATCACAGTTCACAGATCACAGTTCACAGTTCACAGTTCACAGTTCACAGTTCACAGTTCACAGTCCACAGTTCACAGTTCAAGGTGCACCCTTCTTAGTTCACAGCTCACAGTTCCCAGTTCACAGTTAACAGTTAACAGTTCACAGTTCACAATCCGCCGTTCACAGTTCACAATTTACAGTGCACACTTCAAAGTTCACAGCTCGCAGTTTACAGTTCACAGTTCACAGTTCACAGTTCACAGTTCACAGTTCACAGTTCACAGTTCACAGTTCACAGTTCACAGTTCACAGTTCACAGTTCACAGTTCACAGTTCACAGTTCACAGTTCACAGTTCACAGTTCACAGTTCACAGTTCACAGTTCACAGTTCACAGTTCACAGTTCACAGTTCACAGTTCACAGTTCACAGTTCACAGTTCACAGTTCACAGTTCACAGTTCACAGTTCACAGTTCACAGTTCACAGTTCACAGTTCACAGTTCACAGTTCACAGTTCACAGTTCACTGTTCACAGTTCACTGTTCACAGTTCACAGTTCACAGTTCACAGTTCACAGTTCACAGTTCACAGTTCACAGTTCACAGTTCACATTTCACAGTTCACAGTTCACAGTTCACAGTTCACAGTTCACAGTTCACAGATCACAGTTCACAGTTCACAGTTCACAGTTCACAGTTCACAGTTCACAGTCCACAGTTCACAGTTCAAGGTGCACCCTTCTTAGTTCACAGCTCACAGTTCCCAGTTCACAGTTAACAGTTAACAGTTCACAGTTCACAATCCGCCGTTCACAGTTCACAATTTACAGTGCACACTTCAAAGTTCACAGCTCGCAGTTTACAGTTCACAGTTCACAGTTCACAGTTCACAGTTCACAGTTCACAGTTCACAGTTCACAGTTCACAGTTCACAGTTCACAGTTCACAGTTCACAGTTCACAGTTCACAGTTCACAGTTCACAGTTCACAGTTCACAGTTCCCAGTTCACAGTTCACAGTTCACAGTTCACAGTTCACAGTTCACAGTTCACAGTTCACAGTTCACAGTTCACAGTTCACAGTTCACAGTTCACAGTTCACAGTTCACAGTTCACAGTTCACAGTTCACAGTTCACAGTTCACAGTTCACAGTTCACAGTTCACACTTCACAGTCCACAGTTCACAGTTCACAGTGCACCCTTCTTAGTTCACAGCTCACAGTTCCCAGTTCACAGTTAACAGTTCACAGTTCACAATCCGCCGTTCACAGTTCACAATTTGCAGTGCACACTTCAAAGTTCACAGTTCACATTTCACAGTTCACAGTTCACAGTTCACAGTTCACAGTTCACAGTTCACAGATCACAGTTCACAGTTCACAGTTCACAGTTCACAGTTCACAGTTCACAGTCCACAGTTCACAGTTCAAGGTGCACCCTTCTTAGTTCACAGCTCACAGTTCCCAGTTCACAGTTAACAGTTAACAGTTCACAGTTCACAATCCGCCGTTCACAGTTCACAATTTACAGTGCACACTTCAAAGTTCACAGCTCGCAGTTTACAGTTCACAGTTCACAGTTCACAGTTCACAGTTCACAGTTCACAGTTCACAGTTCACAGTTCACAGTTCACAGTTCACAGTTCACAGTTCACAGTTCACAGTTCACAGTTCACAGTTCACAGTTCACAGTTCACAGTTCACAGTTCACAGTTCACAGTTCACAGTTCACAGTTCACAGTTCACAGTTCACAGTTCACAGTTCCCAGTTCACAGTTCACAGTTCACAGTTCACAGTTCACAGTTCACAGTTCACAGTTCACAGTTCACAGTTCACAGTCCACAGTTCACAGTTCACAGTTCACAGTTCACAGTTCACAGTTCCCAGTTCACAGTTCACAGTTCACAGTTCACAGTTCACAGTTCACAGTTCACAGTTCACAGTTCACAGTTCACAGTTCACAGTTCACAGTTCACAGTTCACAGTTCACAGTTCACAGTTCACAGTTCACAGTTCACAGTTCACAGTTCACAGTTCACAGTTCACAGTTCACAGTTCACAGTTCACAGTTCACAGTTCACAGTTCACAGTTCACAGTTCACAGTTCACAGTTCACAGTTCACAGTTCACAGTTCACAGTTCACAGTTCACAGTTCACAGTTCACAGTTCACAGTTCACAGTTCCCAGTTCACAGTTCACAGTTCACAGTTCCCAGTTCACAGTTCACAGTTCACAGTTCACAGTTCACAGTTCACAGTTCACAGTTCACAGTTCACAGTTCACAGTTCACAGTTCACAGTTCACAGTTCACAGTTCACAGTTCACAGTTCACAGTTCACAGTTCACACTTCACAGTCCACAGTTCACAGTTCACAGTGCACCCTTCTTAGTTCACAGCTCACAGTTCCCAGTTCACAGTTAACAGTTCACAGTTCACAATCCGCCGTTCACAGTTCACAATTTGCAGTGCACACTTCAAAGTTCACAGTTCACATTTCACAGTTCACAGTTCACAGTTCACAGTTCACAGTTCACAGTTCACAGATCACAGTTCACAGTTCACAGTTCACAGTTCACAGTTCACAGTTCACAGTCCACAGTTCACAGTTCAAGGTGCACCCTTCTTAGTTCACAGCTCACAGTTCCCAGTTCACAGTTAACAGTTAACAGTTCACAGTTCACAATCCGCCGTTCACAGTTCACAATTTACAGTGCACACTTCAAAGTTCACAGCTCGCAGTTTACAGTTCACAGTTCACAGTTCACAGTTCACAGTTCACAGTTCACAGTTCACAGTTCACAGTTCACAGTTCACAGTTCACAGTTCACAGTTCACAGTTCACAGTTCACAGTTCACAGTTCACAGTTCCCAGTTCACAGTTCACAGTTCACAGTTCACAGTTCACAGTTCACAGTTCACAGTTCACAGTTCACAGTTCACAGTCCACAGTTCACAGTTCACAGTTCACAGTTCACAGTTCACAGTTCCCAGTTCACAGTTCACAGTTCACAGTTCACAGTTCACAGTTCACAGTTCACAGTTCACAGTTCACAGTTCACAGTTCACAGTTCACAGTTCACAGTTCACAGTTCACAGTTCACAGTTCACAGTTCACAGTTCACAGTTCACAGTTCACAGTTCACAGTTCACATTTCACAGTTCACAGTTCACAGTTCACAGTTCACAGTTCACAGATCACAGTTCACAGTTCACAGTTCACAGTTCACAGTTCACAGTTCACAGTCCACAGTTCACAGTTCAAGGTGCACCCTTCTTAGTTCACAGCTCACAGTTCCCAGTTCACAGTTAACAGTTAACAGTTCACAGTTCACAATCCGCCGTTCACAGTTCACAATTTACAGTGCACACTTCAAAGTTCACAGCTCGCAGTTTACAGTTCACAGTTCACAGTTCACAGTTCACAGTTCACAGTTCACAGTTCACAGTTCACAGTTCACAGTTCACAGTTCACAGTTCACAGTTCACAGTTCACAGTTCACAGTTCACAGTTCCCAGTTCACAGTTCACAGTTCACAGTTCACAGTTCACAGTTCACAGTTCACAGTTCACAGTTCACAGTTCACAGTTCACAGTTCACAGTTCACAGTTCACAGTTCACAGTTCACAGTTCACAGTTCACAGTTCACAGTTCACAGTTCACAGTTCACAGTTCACAGTTCACAGTTCACAGTTCACAGTTCACAGTTCACAGTTCACAGTTCACAGTTCACAGTTCACAGTTCACAGTTCACAGTTCACAGTTCACAGTTCACAGTTCACAGTTCACAGTTCACAGTTCACAGTTCACAGTTCACAGTTCACAGTTCACAGTTCACAGTTCACAGTTCACAGTTCACAGTTCACAGTTCACAGTTCACAGTTCACAGTTCACACTTCACAGTCCACAGTTCACAGTTCACAGTGCACCCTTCTTAGTTCACAGCTCACAGTTCCCAGTTCACAGTTAACAGTTCACAGTTCACAATCCGCCGTTCACAGTTCACAATTTGCAGTGCACACTTCAAAGTTCACAGCTCGCAGTTTACAGTTCACAGTTCACAGTTCACAGTTCACAGTTCACGGTTCACAGTTCACAGTTCACAGTTCACAGTTCACAGTTCACAGTTCACAGTTCACAGTCCACAGTTCACAGTTCACAGTTCACAGTTCACAGTTCACAGTTCCCAGTTCACAGTTCACAGTTCACAGTTCACAGTTCACAGTTCACAGTTCACAGTTCACAGTTCACAGTTCACAGTTCACAGTTCACAGTTCACAGTTCACAGTTCACAGTTCACAGTTCACAGTTCACAGTTCACAGTTCACAGTTCACAGTTCACTGTTCACAGTTCACAGTTCACAGTTCACAGTTCACAGTTCACAGTTCACAGTTCACAGTTCACAGTTCACAGTTCACAGTTCACAGTTCACATTTCACAGTTCACAGTTCACAGTTCACAGTTCACAGTTCACAGTTGACAGATCACAGTTCACAGTTCACAGTTCACAGTTCACAGTTCACAGTTCACAGTTCACAGTCCACAGTTCACAGTTCAAGGTGCACCCTTCTTAGTTCACAGCTCACAGTTCCCAGTTCACAGTTAACAGTTAACAGTTCACAGTTCACAATCCGCCGTTCACAGTTCACAATTTACAGTGCACACTTCAAAGTTCACAGCTCGCAGTTTACAGTTCACATTTCACAGTTCACAGTTCACAGTTCACAGTTCACAGTTCACAGTTCACAGTTCACAGTTCACAGTTCACAGTTCACAGTTCACAGTTCACAGTTCACAGTTCACAGTTCACAGTTCACAGTTCACAGTTCACAGTTCACAGTTCACAGTTCACAGTTCACAGTTCACAGTTCACAGTTCACAGTTCACACTTCACAGTCCACAGTTCACAGTTCACAGTGCACCCTTCTTAGTTCACAGCTCACAGTTCCCAGTTCACAGTTAACAGTTCACAGTTCACAATCCGCCGTTCACAGTTCACAATTTGCAGTGCACACTTCAAAGTTCACAGCTCGCAGTTTACAGTTCACAGTTCACAGTTCACAGTTCACAGTTCACAGTTCACAGTTCACAGTTCACAGTTCACAGTTCACAGTTCACAGTTCACAGTTCACAGTTCACAGTTCACAGTTCACAGTTCACAGTTCACAGTTCACAGTTCACTGTTCACAGTTCACAGTTCACAGTTCACAGTTCACAGTTCACAGTTCACAGTTCACAGTTCACAGTTCACAGTTCACAGTTCACATTTCACAGTTCACAGTTCACAGTTCACAGTTCACAGTTCACAGATCACAGTTCACAGATCACAGTTCACAGTTCACAGTTCACAGTTCACAGTTCACAGTTCACAGTCCACAGTTCACAGTTCAAGGTGCACCCTTCTTAGTTCACAGCTCACAGTTCCCAGTTCACAGTTAACAGTTAACAGTTCACAGTTCACAATCCGCCGTTCACAGTTCACAATTTACAGTGCACACTTCAAAGTTCACAGCTCGCAGTTTACAGTTCACAGTTCACAGTTCACAGTTCACAGTTCACAGTTCACAGTTCACAGTTCACAGTTCACAGTTCACAGTTCACAGTTCACAGTTCACAGTTCACAGTTCACAGTTCACAGTTCACAGTTCACAGTTCACAGTTCACAGTTCACAGTTCACAGTTCACAGTTCACAGTTCACAGTTCACAGTTCACAGTTCACAGTTCACAGTTCACAGTTCACAGTTCACAGTTCACAGTTCACAGTTCACAGTTCACAGTTCACAGTTCACAGTTCACAGTTCACAGATCACAGTTCACAGTTCACAGTTCACAGTTCACAGTTCACAGTTCACAGTCCACAGTTCACAGTTCAAGGTGCACCCTTCTTAGTTCACAGCTCACAGTTCCCAGTTCACAGTTAACAGTTAACAGTTCACAGTTCACAATCCGCCGTTCACAGTTCACAATTTACAGTGCACACTTCAAAGTTCACAGCTCGCAGTTTACAGTTCACAGTTCACAGTTCACAGTTCACAGTTCACAGTTCACAGTTCACAGTTCACAGTTCACAGTTCACAGTTCACAGTTCACAGTTCACAGTTCACAGTTCACAGTTCACAGTTCACAGTTCACAGTTCACAGTTCCCAGTTCACAGTTCACAGTTCACAGTTCACAGTTCACAGTTCACAGTTCACAGTTCACAGTTCACAGTTCACAGTTCACAGTTCACAGTTCACAGTTCACAGTTCACAGTTCACAGTTCACAGTTCACAGTTCACAGTTCACAGTTCACAGTTCACAGTTCACACTTCACAGTCCACAGTTCACAGTTCACAGTGCACCCTTCTTAGTTCACAGCTCACAGTTCCCAGTTCACAGTTAACAGTTCACAGTTCACAATCCGCCGTTCACAGTTCACAATTTGCAGTGCACACTTCAAAGTTCACAGTTCACATTTCACAGTTCACAGTTCACAGTTCACAGTTCACAGTTCACAGTTCACAGATCACAGTTCACAGTTCACAGTTCACAGTTCACAGTTCACAGTTCACAGTCCACAGTTCACAGTTCAAGGTGCACCCTTCTTAGTTCACAGCTCACAGTTCCCAGTTCACAGTTAACAGTTAACAGTTCACAGTTCACAATCCGCCGTTCACAGTTCACAATTTACAGTGCACACTTCAAAGTTCACAGCTCGCAGTTTACAGTTCACAGTTCACAGTTCACAGTTCACAGTTCACAGTTCACAGTTCACAGTTCACAGTTCACAGTTCACAGTTCACAGTTCACAGTTCACAGTTCACAGTTCACAGTTCACAGTTCACAGTTCACAGTTCACAGTTCACAGTTCACAGTTCACAGTTCACAGTTCACAGTTCACAGTTCACAGTTCACAGTTCACAGTTCCCAGTTCACAGTTCACAGTTCACAGTTCACAGTTCACAGTTCACAGTTCACAGTTCACAGTTCACAGTTCACAGTCCACAGTTCACAGTTCACAGTTCACAGTTCACAGTTCACAGTTCCCAGTTCACAGTTCACAGTTCACAGTTCACAGTTCACAGTTCACAGTTCACAGTTCACAGTTCACAGTTCACAGTTCACAGTTCACAGTTCACAGTTCACAGTTCACAGTTCACAGTTCACAGTTCACAGTTCACAGTTCACAGTTCACAGTTCACAGTTCACAGTTCACAGTTCACAGTTCACAGTTCACAGTTCACAGTTCACAGTTCACAGTTCACAGTTCACAGTTCACAGTTCACAGTTCACAGTTCACAGTTCACAGTTCACAGTTCACAGTTCACAGTTCACAGTTCACAGTTCCCAGTTCACAGTTCACAGTTCACAGTTCACAGTTCACAGTTCACAGTTCACAGTTCACAGTTCACAGTTCACAGTTCACAGTTCACAGTTCACAGTTCACAGTTCACAGTTCACAGTTCACAGTTCACAGTTCACAGTTCACAGTTCACAGTTCACACTTCACAGTCCACAGTTCACAGTTCACAGTGCACCCTTCTTAGTTCACAGCTCACAGTTCCCAGTTCACAGTTAACAGTTCACAGTTCACAATCCGCCGTTCACAGTTCACAATTTGCAGTGCACACTTCAAAGTTCACAGTTCACATTTCACAGTTCACAGTTCACAGTTCACAGTTCACAGTTCACAGTTCACAGATCACAGTTCACAGTTCACAGTTCACAGTTCACAGTTCACAGTTCACAGTCCACAGTTCACAGTTCAAGGTGCACCCTTCTTAGTTCACAGCTCACAGTTCCCAGTTCACAGTTAACAGTTAACAGTTCACAGTTCACAATCCGCCGTTCACAGTTCACAATTTACAGTGCACACTTCAAAGTTCACAGCTCGCAGTTTACAGTTCACAGTTCACAGTTCACAGTTCACAGTTCACAGTTCACAGTTCACAGTTCACAGTTCACAGTTCACAGTTCACAGTTCACAGTTCACAGTTCACAGTTCACAGTTCACAGTTCACAGTTCCCAGTTCACAGTTCACAGTTCACAGTTCACAGTTCACAGTTCACAGTTCACAGTTCACAGTTCACAGTTCACAGTCCACAGTTCACAGTTCACAGTTCA
Organism: Lasioglossum villosulum; assembly: GCA_963971365.1. Classification (NCBI taxonomy): domain Eukaryota; kingdom Metazoa; phylum Arthropoda; class Insecta; order Hymenoptera; family Halictidae; genus Lasioglossum; species Lasioglossum villosulum. The sequence goes on from CAXARU010000068.1 coordinate 80,275, forward strand.
CAGTTCACAGTTCACAGTTCCCAGTTCACAGTTCACAGTTCACAGTTCACAGTTCACAGTTCACAGTTCACAGTTCACAGTTCACAGTTCACAGTTCACAGTTCACAGTTCACAGTTCACAGTTCACAGTTCACAGTTCACAGTTCACAGTTCACAGTTCACAGTTCACAGTTCACAGTTCACATTTCACAGTTCACAGTTCACAGTTCACAGTTCACAGTTCACAGATCACAGTTCACAGTTCACAGTTCACAGTTCACAGTTCACAGTTCACAGTCCACAGTTCACAGTTCAAGGTGCACCCTTCTTAGTTCACAGCTCACAGTTCCCAGTTCACAGTTAACAGTTAACAGTTCACAGTTCACAATCCGCCGTTCACAGTTCACAATTTACAGTGCACACTTCAAAGTTCACAGCTCGCAGTTTACAGTTCACAGTTCACAGTTCACAGTTCACAGTTCACAGTTCACAGTTCACAGTTCACAGTTCACAGTTCACAGTTCACAGTTCACAGTTCACAGTTCACAGTTCACAGTTCACAGTTCACAGTTCACAGTTCACAGTTCCCAGTTCACAGTTCACAGTTCACAGTTCGCAGTTCACAGTTCACAGTTCACAGTTCACAGTTCACAGTTCACAGTTCACAGTTCACAGTTCACAGTTCACAGTTCACAGTTCACAGTTCACAGTTCACAGTTCACAGTTCACAGTTCACAGTTCACAGTTCACAGTTCACAGTTCACACTTCACAGTCCACAGTTCACAGTTCACAGTGCACCCTTCTTAGTTCACAGCTCACAGTTCCCAGTTCACAGTTAACAGTTCACAGTTCACAATCCGCCGTTCACAGTTCACAATTTGCAGTGCACACTTCAAAGTTCACAGCTCGCAGTTTACAGTTCACAGTTCACAGTTCACAGTTCACAGTTCACAGTTCACAGTTCACAGTTCACAGTTCACAGTTCACAGTTCACAGTTCACAGTTCACAGTTCACAGTCCACAGTTCACAGTTCACAGTTCACAGTTCACAGTTCACAGTTCCCAGTTCACAGTTCACAGTTCACAGTTCACAGTTCACAGTTCACAGTTCACAGTTCACAGTTCACAGTTCACAGTTCACAGTTCACAGTCCACAGTTCACAGTTCACAGTTCACAGTTCACAGTTCACAGTTCACAGTTCACAGTTCACAGTTCACAGTTCACACTTCACAGTCCACAGTTCACAGTTCACAGTGCACCCTTCTTAGTTCACAGCTCACAGTTCCCAGTTCACAGTTAACAGTTCACAGTTCACAATCCGCCGTTCACAGTTCACAATTTGCAGTGCACACTTCAAAGTTCACAGCTCGCAGTTTACAGTTCACAGTTCACAGTTCACAGTTCACAGTTCACAGTTCACAGTTCACAGTTCACAGTTCACAGTTCACAGTTCACAGTTCACAGTTCACAGTCCACAGTTCACAGTTCACAGTTCACAGTTCACAGTTCACAGTTCCCAGTTCACAGTTCACAGTTCACAGTTCACAGTTCACAGTTCACAGTTCACAGTTCACAGTTCACAGTTCACAGTTCACAGTTCACAGTTCACAGTTCACAGTTCACAGTTCACAGTTCACAGTTCACAGTTCACAGTTCACAGTTCACAGTTCACAGTTCACAGTTCACTGTTCACAGTTCACAGTTCACAGTTCACAGTTCACAGTTCACAGTTCACAGTTCACAGTTCACAGTTCACAGTTCACAGTTCACATTTCACAGTTCACAGTTCACAGTTCACAGTTCACAGTTCACAGTTCACAGATCACAGTTCACAGTTCACAGTTCACAGTTCACAGTTCACAGTTCACAGTCCACAGTTCACAGTTCAAGGTGCACCCTTCTTAGTTCACAGCTCACAGTTCCCAGTTCACAGTTAACAGTTAACAGTTCACAGTTCACAATCCGCCGTTCACAGTTCACAATTTACAGTGCACACTTCAAAGTTCACAGCTCGCAGTTTACAGTTCACAGTTCACAGTTCACAGTTCACAGTTCACAGTTCACAGTTCACAGTTCACAGTTCACAGTTCACAGTTCACAGTTCACAGTTCACAGTTCACAGTTCACAGTTCACAGTTCACAGTTCACAGTTCACAGTTCACAGTTCACAGTTCACAGTTCACAGTTCACAGTTCACAGTTCACAGTTCACAGTTCACAGTTCACAGTTCACAGTTCACAGTTCACAGTTCACAGTTCACAGTTCACAGTTCACAGTTCACAGTTCACAGTTCACAGTTCACAGTTCACAGTTCACAGTTCACAGTTCACAGTTCACAGTTCACAGTTCACAGTTCACAGTTCACAGTTCACAGTTCACAGTTCACAGTCCACAGTCCACAGTCCACAGTCCACAGTCCACAGTCCACAGTCCACAGTCCACAGTCCACAGTCCACAGTTCACAGTTCACAGTGCACAGTTCACAGTGCACAGTTCACAGTGCACAGTTCACAGTTCACAGTTCACAGTTCACAGTTCACAGTTCACAGTTCACAGTTCACAGTTCACAGTTCACAGTTCACAGTTCACAGTTCACAGTTCACAGTTCACAGTTCACAGTTCACAGTTCACAGTTCACAGTTCACAGTTCACAGTTCACAGTTCACAGTTCACAGTTCACAGTTCACAGTTCACAGTTCACAGTTCACAGTTCACAGTTCACAGTTCACAGTTCACAGTTCACAGTTCACAGTTCACAGTTCACAGTTCACAGTTCACAGTTCACAGTTCACAGTTCACAGTTCACAGTTCACAGTTCACAGTTCACAGTTCACAGTTCACAGTTCACAGTTCACAGTTCACAGTTCACAGTTCACAGTTCACAGTTCACAGTTCACAGTTCACAGTTCACAGTTCACAGTTCACAGTTCACAGTTCACAGTTCACAGTTCACAGTTCACAGTTCACAGTTCACAGTTCACAGTTCACAGTTCACAGTTCACAGTTCACAGTTCACAGTTCACAGTTCACAGTTCACAGTTCACAGTTCACAGTTCACAGTTCACAGTTCACAGTTCACAGTTCACAGTTCACAGTTCACAGTTCACAGTTCACAGTTCACAGTTCACAGTTCCCAGTTCACAGTTCACAGTTCACAGTTCACAGTTCACAGTTCACAGTTCACAGTTCACAGTTCACAGTTCACAGTTCACAGTTCACAGTTCACAGTTCACAGTTCACAGTTCACAGTTCACAGTTCACACTTCACAGTCCACAGTTCACAGTTCACAGTGCACCCTTCTTAGTTCACAGCTCACAGTTCCCAGTTCACAGTTAACAGTTCACAGTTCACAATCCGCCGTTCACAGTTCACAATTTGCAGTGCACACTTCAAAGTTCACAGTTCACATTTCACAGTTCACAGTTCACAGTTCACAGTTCACAGTTCACAGTTCACAGATCACAGTTCACAGTTCACAGTTCACAGTTCACAGTTCACAGTTCACAGTCCACAGTTCACAGTTCAAGGTGCACCCTTCTTAGTTCACAGCTCACAGTTCCCAGTTCACAGTTAACAGTTAACAGTTCACAGTTCACAATCCGCCGTTCACAGTTCACAATTTACAGTGCACACTTCAAAGTTCACAGCTCGCAGTTTACAGTTCACAGTTCACAGTTCACAGTTCACAGTTCACAGTTCACAGTTCACAGTTCACAGTTCACAGTTCACAGTTCACAGTTCACAGTTCACAGTTCACAGTTCACAGTTCACAGTTCACAGTTCACAGTTCACAGTTCACAGTTCACAGTTCACAGTTCACAGTTCACAGTTCACAGTTCACAGTTCACAGTTCACAGTTCACAGTTCACAGTTCACAGTTCACAGTTCCCAGTTCACAGTTCACAGTTCACAGTTCACAGTTCACAGTTCACAGTTCACAGTTCACAGTTCACAGTTCACAGTCCACAGTTCACAGTTCACAGTTCACAGTTCACAGTTCACAGTTCCCAGTTCACAGTTCAGAGTTCACAGTTCACAGTTCACAGTTCACAGTTCACAGTTCACAGTTCACAGTTCACAGTTCACAGTTCACAGTTCACAGTTCACAGTTCACAGTTCACAGTTCACAGTTCACAGTTCACAGTTCACAGTTCACAGTTCACAGTTCACAGTTCACAGTTCACAGTTCACAGTTCACAGTTCACAGTTCACAGTTCACAGTTCACAGTTCACTGTTCACAGTTCACAGTTCACAGTTCACAGTTCACAGTTCACAGTTCACAGTTCACAGTTCACAGTTCACAGTTCACAGTTCACAGTTCACAGTTCACAGTTCACAGTTCACAGTTCACAGTTCACAGATCACAGTTCACAGTTCACAGTTCACAGTTCACAGTTCACAGTTCACAGTCCACAGTTCACAGTTCAAGGTGCACCCTTCTTAGTTCACAGCTCACAGTTCCCAGTTCACAGTTAACAGTTAACAGTTCACAGTTCACAATCCGCCGTTCACAGTTCACAATTTACAGTGCACACTTCAAAGTTCACAGCTCGCAGTTCACAGTTCACAGTTCACAGTTCACAGTTCACAGTTCCCAGTTCACAGTTCACAGTTCACAGTTCACAGTTCACAGTTCACAGTTCACAGTTCACAGTTCACAGTTCACAGTTCACAGTTCACAGTTCACAGTTCACAGTTCACAGTTCACAGTTCACAGTTCACAGTTCACAGTTCACAGTTCACAGTTCACTGTTCACAGTTCACAGTTCACAGTTCACAGTTCACAGTTCACAGTTCACAGTTCACAGTTCACAGTTCACAGTTCACAGTTCACATTTCACAGTTCACAGTTCACAGTTCACAGTTCACAGTTCACAGTTCACAGATCACAGTTCACAGTTCACAGTTCACAGTTCACAGTTCACAGTTCACAGTTCACAGTTCACAGTCCACAGTTCACAGTTCAAGGTGCACCCTTCTTAGTTCACAGCTCACAGTTCCCAGTTCACAGTTAACAGTTAACAGTTCACAGTTCACAATCCGCCGTTCACAGTTCACAATTTACAGTGCACACTTCAAAGTTCACAGCTCGCAGTTTACAGTTCACAGTTCACAGTTCACAGTTCACAGTTCACAGTTCACAGTTCACAGTTCACAGTTCACAGTTCACAGTTCACAGTTCACAGTTCACAGTTCACAGTTCACAGTTCACAGTTCACAGTTCACAGTTCACAGTTCACAGTTCACAGTTCACAGTTCACAGTTCCCAGTTCACAGTTCACAGTTCACAGTTCACAGTTCACAGTTCACAGTTCACAGTTCACAGTTCACAGTTCACAGTTCACAGTTCACAGTTCACAGTTCACAGTTCACAGTTCACAGTTCACAGTTCACAGTTCACAGTTCACAGTTCACAGTTCACAGTTCACAGTTCACACTTCACAGTCCACAGTTCACAGTTCACAGTGCACCCTTCTTAGTTCACAGCTCACAGTTCCCAGTTCACAGTTAACAGTTCACAGTTCACAATCCGCCGTTCACAGTTCACAATTTGCAGTGCACACTTCAAAGTTCACAGTTCACATTTCACAGTTCACAGTTCACAGTTCACAGTTCACAGTTCACAGTTCACAGATCACAGTTCACAGTTCACAGTTCACAGTTCACAGTTCACAGTTCACAGTCCACAGTTCACAGTTCAAGGTGCACCCTTCTTAGTTCACAGCTCACAGTTCCCAGTTCACAGTTAACAGTTAACAGTTCACAGTTCACAATCCGCCGTTCACAGTTCACAATTTACAGTGCACACTTCAAAGTTCACAGCTCGCAGTTTACAGTTCACAGTTCACAGTTCACAGTTCACAGTTCACAGTTCACAGTTCACAGTTCACAGTTCACAGTTCACAGTTCACAGTTCACAGTTCACAGTTCACAGTTCACAGTTCACAGTTCACAGTTCACAGTTCACAGTTCACAGTTCCCAGTTCACAGTTCACAGTTCACAGTTCACAGTTCACAGTTCACAGTTCACAGTTCACAGTTCACAGTTCACAGTTCACAGTTCCCAGTTCACAGTTCACAGTTCACAGTTCACAGTTCACAGTTCACAGTTCACAGTTCACAGTTCACAGTTCACAGTTCACAGTTCACAGTTCACAGTTCACAGTTCACAGTTCACAGTTCACAGTTCACAGTTCACAGTTCACAGTTCACAGTTCACAGTTCACATTTCACAGTTCACAGTTCACAGTTCACAGTTCACAGTTCACAGATCACAGTTCACAGTTCACAGTTCACAGTTCACAGTTCACAGTTCACAGTCCACAGTTCACAGTTCAAGGTGCACCCTTCTTAGTTCACAGCTCACAGTTCCCAGTTCACAGTTAACAGTTAACAGTTCACAGTTCACAATCCGCCGTTCACAGTTCACAATTTACAGTGCACACTTCAAAGTTCACAGCTCGCAGTTTACAGTTCACAGTTCACAGTTCACAGTTCACAGTTCACAGTTCACAGTTCACAGTTCACAGTTCACAGTTCACAGTTCACAGTTCACAGTTCACAGTTCACAGTTCACAGTTCACAGTTCACAGTTCACAGTTCACAGTTCCCAGTTCACAGTTCACAGTTCACAGTTCGCAGTTCACAGTTCACAGTTCACAGTTCACAGTTCACAGTTCACAGTTCACAGTTCACAGTTCACAGTTCACAGTTCACAGTTCACAGTTCACAGTTCACAGTTCACAGTTCACAGTTCACAGTTCACAGTTCACAGTTCACACTTCACAGTCCACAGTTCACAGTTCACAGTGCACCCTTCTTAGTTCACAGCTCACAGTTCCCAGTTCACAGTTAACAGTTCACAGTTCACAATCCGCCGTTCACAGTTCACAATTTGCAGTGCACACTTCAAAGTTCACAGCTCGCAGTTTACAGTTCACAGTTCACAGTTCACAGTTCACAGTTCACAGTTCACAGTTCACAGTTCACAGTTCACAGTTCACAGTTCACAGTTCACAGTTCACAGTTCACAGTCCACAGTTCACAGTTCACAGTTCACAGTTCACAGTTCACAGTTCCCAGTTCACAGTTCACAGTTCACAGTTCACAGTTCACAGTTCACAGTTCACAGTTCACAGTTCACAGTTCACAGTTCACAGTTCACAGTTCACAGTTCACAGTTCACAGTTCACAGTTCACAGTTCACAGTTCACAGTTCACAGTTCACAGTTCACAGTTCACAGTTCACACTTCACAGTCCACAGTTCACAGTTCACAGTGCACCCTTCTTAGTTCACAGCTCACAGTTCCCAGTTCACAGTTAACAGTTCACAGTTCACAATCCGCCGTTCACAGTTCACAATTTGCAGTGCACACTTCAAAGTTCACAGCTCGCAGTTTACAGTTCACAGTTCACAGTTCACAGTTCACAGTTCACAGTTCACAGTTCACAGTTCACAGTTCACAGTTCACAGTTCACAGTTCACAGTTCACAGTTCACAGTCCACAGTTCACAGTTCACAGTTCACAGTTCACAGTTCACAGTTCCCAGTTCACAGTTCACAGTTCACAGTTCACATTTCACAGTTCACAGTTCACAGTTCACAGTTCACAGTTCACAGTTCACAGTTCACAGTTCACAGTTCACAGTTCACAGTTCACAGTTCACAGTTCACAGTTCACAGTTCACAGTTCACAGTTCACAGTTCACAGTTCACTGTTCACAGTTCACAGTTCACAGTTCACAGTTCACAGTTCACAGTTCACAGTTCACAGTTCACAGTTCACAGCTCACATTTCACTGTTCACAGTTCACAGTTCACAGTTCACAGTTCACAGTTCACAGATCACAGTTCACAGTTCACAGTTCACAGTTCACAGTTCACAGTTCACAGTTCACAGTCCACAGTTCACAGTTCAAGGTGCACCCTTCTTAGTTCACAGCTCACAGTTCCCAGTTCACAGTTAACAGTTAACAGTTCACAGTTCACAATCCGCCGTTCACAGTTCACAATTTACAGTGCACACTTCAAAGTTCACAGCTCGCAGTTTACAGTTCACAGTTCACAGTTCACAGTTCACAGTTCACAGTTCACAGTTCACAGTTCACAGTTCACAGTTCACAGTTCACAGTTCACAGTTCACAGTTCACAGTTCACAGTTCACAGTTCACAGTTCACAGTTCACAGTTCACAGTTCACAGTTCACAGTTCACAGTTCACAGTTCACAGTTCACAGTTCACAGTTCACAGTTCACAGTTCACAGTTCACAGTTCACAGTTCACAGTTCACAGTTCACAGTTCACAGTTCACAGTTCACAGTTCACAGTTCACAGTTCACAGTTCACAGTTCACAGTTCACAGTTCACAGTTCACAGTTCACAGTTCACAGTTCACAGTTCACAGTTCACAGTTCACAGTTCACAGTCCACAGTCCACAGTCCACAGTCCACAGTCCACAGTCCACAGTCCACAGTTCACAGTTCACAGTGCACAGTTCACAGTGCACAGTTCACAGTTCACAGTTCACAGTTCACAGTTCACAGTTCACAGTTCACAGTTCACAGTTCACAGTTCACAGTTCACAGTTCACAGTTCACAGTTCACAGTTCACAGTTCACAGTTCACAGTTCACAGTTCACAGTTCACAGTTCACAGTTCACAGTTCACAGTTCACAGTTCACAGTTCACAGTTCACAGTTCACAGTTCACAGTTCACAGTTCACAGTTCACAGTTCACAGTTCACAGTTCACAGTTCACAGTTCACAGTTCACAGTTCACAGTTCACAGTTCACAGTTCACAGTTCACAGTTCACAGTTCACAGTTCACAGTTCACAGTTCACAGTTCACAGTTCACAGTTCACAGTTCACAGTTCACAGTTCACAGTTCACAGTTCACAGTTCACAGTTCACAGTTCACAGTTCACAGTCCACAGTTCACAGTTCACAGTTCACAGTTCACAGTTCACAGTTCACAGTGCACAGTTCACAGTTCACAGTTCACAGTTCACAGTTCACAGTTCACAGTTCACAGTTCACAGTTCACAGTTCACAGTTCACAGTTCACAGTTCACAGTTCACAGTTCACAGTTCACAGTTCACAGTTCACAGTTCACAGTTCACAGTTCACAGTTCACAGTTCACAGTTCACAGTTCACAGTTCACAGTTCACAGTTCACAGTTCACAGTTCACAGTTCACAGTTCACAGTTCACAGTTCACAGTTCACAGTTCACAGTTCACAGTTCACAGTTCACAGTTCACAGTTCACAGTTCACAGTTCACAGTTCACAGTTCACAGTTCACAGTTCACAGTTCACAGTTCACAGTTCACAGTTCACAGTTCACAGTTCACAGTTCACAGTTCACAGTTCACAGTTCACAGTTCACAGTTCACAGTTCACAGTTCACAGTTCACAGTTCACAGTTCACAGTTCACAGTTCACAGTTCACAGTTCACAGTTCACAGTTCACAGTTCACAGTTCACAGTTCACAGTCCACAGTTCACAGTTCACAGTTCACAGTTCACAGTTCACAGTTCACAGTGCACAGTTCACAGTTCACAGTTCACAGTTCACAGTTCACAGTTCACAGTTCACAGTCCACAGTTCACAGTTCACAGTTCACAGTTCACAGTCCACAGTTCACAGTTCACAGTGCACCCTTCTTAGTTCACAGCTCACAGTTCCCAGTTCACAGTTAACAGTTCACAGTTCACAATCCGCCGTTCACAGTTCACAATTTGCAGTGCACACTTCAAAGTTCACAGCTCGCAATTCACAGTTCACAGTTCACAGTTCACAGTTCACAGTTCACAGTTCACAGTTCACAGTTCACAGTTCACAGTTCACAGTTCACAGTGCACCCTTCTTAGTTCACAGCTCACAGTTCCCAGTTCACAGTTAACAGTTCACAGTTCACAATCCGCCGTTCACAGTTCACAGTTCACAGTTCACAGTTCACAGTTCACAGTTCACAGTTCACAGTTCACAGTTCACATTTCACAGTTCACAGTTCACAGTTCACAGTTCACAGTTCACAGTTCACAGTTCACAGTTCACAGTTCACAGTTCACAGTTCACAGTTCACAGTTCACAGTTCACAGTTCACAGTGCACCGTTCTTAGTTCACAGTTCACAGTTCACAGTTCACAGTTCACAGTTCACAGTTCACAGTTCACAGTTCACAATCCGCCGTTCACAGTTCACAATTTGCAGTGCACACTTCAAAGTTCACAGCTCGCAATTCACAGTTCACAGTTCACAGTTCACAGTTCACAGTTCACAGTTCACAGTTCACAGTTCACAGTTCACAGTTCACAGTTCACAGTTCACAGTTCACAGTTCACAGTTCACAGTTCACAGTTCACAGTTCACAGTTCACAGTTCACAGTTCACAGTTCACAGTTCACAGTTCACAGTTCACAGTTCACAGTTCACAGTTCACAGTTCACAGTTCACAGTTCACAGTTCACAGTTCACAGTTCACAGTTCACAGTTCACAGTTCACAGTTCACAGTTCACAGTTCACAGTTCACAGTTCACAGTTCACAGTTCACAGTTCACAGTTCACAGTTCACAGTTCACAGTTCACAGTTCACAGTTCACAGTTCACAGTTCACAGTTCACAGTTCACAGTTCACAGTTCACAGTTCACAGTTCACAGTTCACAGTTCACAGTTCACAGTTCACAGTTCACAGTTCACAGTTCACAGTTCACAGTTCACAGTTCACAGTTCACAGTTCACAGTTCACAGTTCACAGTTCACAGTTCACAGTTCACAGTTCACAGTTCACAGTTCACAGTTCACAGTTCACAGTTCACAGTTCACAGTTCACAGTTCACAGTTCACAGTTCACAGTTCACAGTTCACAGTTCACAGTTCACAGTTCACAGTTCACAGTTCACAGTTCACAGTTCACAGTTCACAGTTCACAGTTCACAGTTCACAGTTCACAGTTCACAGTTCACAGTTCACAGTTCACAGTTCACAGTTCACAGTTCACAGTTCACAGTTCACAGTTCACAGTTCACAGTTCACAGTTCACAGTTCACAGTTCACAGTTCACAGTTCACAGTTCACAGTTCACAGTTCACAGTTCACAGTTCACAGTTCACAGTTCACAGTTCACAGTTCACAGTTCACAGTTCACAGTTCACAGTTCACAGTTCACAGTTCACAGTTCACAGTTCACAGTTCACAGTTCACAGTTCACAGTTCACAGTTCACAGTTCACAGTTCACAGTTCACAGTTCACAGTTCACAGTTCACAGTTCACAGTTCACAGTTCACAGTTCACAGTTCACAGTTCACAGTTCACAGTTCACAGTTCACAGTTCACAGTTCACAGTTCACAGTTCACAGTTCACAGTTCACAGTTCACAGTTCACAGTTCACAGTTCACACTTCACAGTCCACAGTTCACAGTTCACAGTGCACCCTTCTTAGTTCACAGCTCACAGTTCCCAGTTCACAGTTAACAGTTCACAGTTCACAATCCGCCGTTCACAGTTCACAATTTGCAGTGCACACTTCAAAGTTCACAGCTCGCAGTTTACAGTTCACAGTTCACAGTTCACAGTTCACAGTTCACAGTTCACAGTGCACAGTTCACAGTTCACAGTTCACAGTTCACAGTTCACAGTTCACAGTCCACAGTTCACAGTTCACAGTTCACAGTTCACAGTTCACAGTTCCCAGTTCACAGTTCACAGTTCACAGTTCACAGTTCACAGTTCACAGTTCACAGTTCACAGTTCACAGTTCACATTTCACAGTTCACAGTTCACAGTTCACAGTTCACAGTTCACAGTTCACAGATCACAGTTCACAGTTCACAGTTCACAGTTCACAGTTCACAGTCCACAGTTCACAGTTCAAGGTGCACCCTTCTTAGTTCACAGCTCACAGTTCCCAGTTCACAGTTAACAGTTAACAGTTCACAGTTCACAATCCGCCGTTCACAGTTCACAATTTACAGTGCACACTTCAAAGTTCACAGCTCGCAGTTTACAGTTCACAGTTCACAGTTCACAGTTCACAGTTCACAGTTCACAGTTCACAGTTCACAGTTCACAGTTCACAGTTCACAGTTCACAGTTCACAGTTCACAGTTCACAGTTCACAGTTCACATTTCACAGTTCACAGTTCACAGTTCACAGTTCACAGTTCACAGTTCACAGTTCACAGTTCACAGATCACAGTTCACAGTTCACAGTTCACAGTTCACAGTTCACAGTCCACAGTTCACAGTTCAAGGTGCACCCTTCTTAGTTCACAGCTCACAGTTCCCAGTTCACAGTTAACAGTTAACAGTTCACAGTTCACAATCCGCCGTTCACAGTTCACAATTTACAGTGCACACTTCAAAGTTCACAGCTCGCAGTTTACAGTTCACAGTTCACAGTTCAAAGTTCACAGTTCACAGTTCACAGTTCACAGTTCACAGTTCACAGTTCACAGTTCACAGTTCACAGTTCACAGTTCACAGTTCACAGTTCACAGTTCACAGTTCACAGTTCACAGTTCACAGTTCACAGTTCACAGTTCACAGTTCACAGTTCACAGTTCACAGTTCACAGTTCACAGTTCACAGTTCACAGTTCACAGTTCACAGTTCACAGTTCACAGTTCACAGTTCACAGTTCACAGTTCACAGTTCACAGTTCACAGTTCACAGTTCACAGTTCACAGTTCACAGTTCACAGTTCACAGTTCACAGTTCACAGTTCACAGTTCACAGTTCACAGTTCACAGTTCACAGTTCACAGTTCACAGTTCACAGTTCACAGTTCACAGTTCACAGTTCACAGTTCACAGTTCACAGTTCACAGTTCACAGTTCACAGTTCACAGTTCACAGTTCACAGTTCACCGTTCACAGTTCACAGTTCACAGTTCACAGTTCACAGTTCACAGTTCACAGTTCACAGTTCACAGTTCACAGTTCACAGTTCACAGTTCACAGTTCACAGTTCACAGTTCACAGTTCACAGTTCACAGTTCACAGTTCACAGTTCACAGTTCACAGTTCACAGTTCACAGTTCACAATCCGCCGTTCACAGTTCACAATTTGCAGTGCACACTTCAAAGTTCACAGCTCGCAGTTCACAGTTCACAGTTCACAGTTCACAGTTCACAGTTCACAGTTCACAGTTCACAGTTCACAGTTCACAGTTCACAGTTCACAGTTCACAGTTCACAGTTCACAGTTCACAGTTCACAGTTCACAGTTCACAGTTCACAGTTCACAGTTCACAGTTCACAGTTCACAGTTCACAGTTCACAGTCCACAGTTCACAGTTCACAGTTCACAGTTCACAGTTCACTGTTCACAGTTCACAGTTCACAGTTCACAGTTCACAGTCCACAGTTCACAGTTCAAGGTGCACCCTTCTTAGTTCACAGCTCACAGTTCCCAGTTCACAGTTAACAGTTAACAGTTCACAGTTCACAATCCGCCGTTCACAGTTCACAATTTACAGTGCACACTTCAAAGTTCACAGCTCGCAGTTTACAGTTCACAGTTCACAGTTCAAAGTTCACAGTTCACAGTTCACAGTTCACAGTTCACAGTTCACAGTTCACAGTTCACAGTTCACAGTTCACAGTTCACAGTTCACAGTTCACAGTTCACAGTTCACAGTTCACAGTTCACAGTTCACAGTTCACAGTTCACAGTTCACAGTTCACAGTTCACAGTTCACAGTTCACAGTTCACAGTTCACAGTTCACAGTTCACAGTTCACAGTTCACAGTTCACAGTCACAGTTCACAGTTCACAGTTCACAGTTCACAGTTCACAGTTCACAGTTCACAGTTCACAGTTCACAGTTCACAGTTCACAGTTCACAGTTCACAGTTCACAGTTCACAGTTCACAGTTCACAGTTCACAGTTCACAGTTCACAGTTCACAGTTCACAGTTCACAGTTCACAGTTCACAGTTCACAGTTCACAGTTCACAGTTCACAGTTCACAGTTCACAGTTCACAGTTCACAGTTCACAGTTCACAGTTCACAGTTCACAGTTCACAGTTCACAGTTCACAGTTCACAGTTCACAGTTCACAGTTCACAGTTCACAGTTCACAGTTCACAGTTCACAGTTCACAGTTCACAGTTCACAGTTCACAGTTCACAGTTCACAGTTCACAGTTCACAGTTCACAGTTCACAGTTCACAGTTCACAGTTCACAGTTCACAGTTCACAGTTCACAGTTCACAGTTCACAGTTCACAGTTCACAGTTCACAGTTCACAGTTCACAGTTCACAGTTCACAGTTCACAGTTCACAGTTCACAGTTCACAGTTCACAGTTCACAGTTCACAGTTCACAGTTCACAGTTCACAGTTCACAGTTCACAGTTCACAGTTCACAGTTCACAGTTCACAGTTCACAGTTCACAGTTCACAGTTCACAGTTCACAGTTCACAGTTCACAGTTCACAGTTCACAGTTCACAGTTCACAGTTCACAGTTCACAGTTCACAGTTCACAGTTCACAGTTCACAGTTCACAGTTCACAGTTCACAGTTCACAGTTCACAGTTCACAGTTCACAGTTCACAGTTCACAGTTCACAGTTCACAGTTCACAGTTCACAGTTCACAGTTCACAGTTCACAGTTCACAGTTCACAGTTCACAGTTCACAGTTCACAGTTCACAGTTCACAGTTCACAGTTCACAGTTCACAGTTCACAGTTCACAGTTCACAGTTCACAGTTCACAGTTCACAGTTCACAGTTCACAGTTCACAGTTCACAGTTCACAGTTCACAGTTCACAGTTCACAGTTCACAGTTCACAGTTCACAGTTCACAGTTCACAGTTCACAGTTCACAGTTCACAGTTCACACTTCACAGTCCACAGTTCACAGTTCACAGTGCACCCTTCTTAGTTCACAGCTCACAGTTCCCAGTTCACAGTTAACAGTTCACAGTTCACAATCCGCCGTTCACAGTTCACAATTTGCAGTGCACACTTCAAAGTTCACAGCTCGCAGTTTACAGTTCACAGTTCACATTTCACAGTTCACAGTTCACAGTTCACAGTTCACAGTTCACAGTTCACAGTTCACAGTTCACAGTTCACAGTTCACAGTTCACAGTTCACAGTTCACAGTTCACAGTTCACAGTGCACCGTTCTTAGTTCACAGTTCACAGTTCACAGTTCACAGTTCACAGTTCACAGTTCACAGTTCACAGTTCACAATCCGCCGTTCACAGTTCACAATTTGCAGTGCACACTTCAAAGTTCACAGCTCGCAATTCACAGTTCACAGTTCACAGTTCACAGTTCACAGTTCACAGTTCACAGTTCACAGTTCACAGTTCACAGTTCACAGTTCACAGTTCACAGTTCACAGTTCACAGTTCACAGTTCACAGTTCACAGTTCACAGTTCACAGTTCACAGTTCACAGTTCACAGTTCACAGTTCACAGTTCACAGTTCACAGTTCACAGTTCACAGTTCACAGTTCACAGTTCACAGTTCACAGTTCACAGTTCACAGTTCACAGTTCACAGTTCACAGTTCACAGTTCACAGTTCACAGTTCACAGTTCACAGTTCACAGTTCACAGTTCACAGTTCACAGTTCACAGTTCACAGTTCACAGTTCACAGTTCACAGTTCACAGTTCACAGTTCACAGTTCACAGTTCACAGTTCACAGTTCACAGTTCACAGTTCACAGTTCACAGTTCACAGTTCACAGTTCACAGTTCACAGTTCACAGTTCACAGTTCACAGTTCACAGTTCACAGTTCACAGT
The DNA here is from genome assembly GCA_963971365.1 of Lasioglossum villosulum. Classification (NCBI taxonomy): domain Eukaryota; kingdom Metazoa; phylum Arthropoda; class Insecta; order Hymenoptera; family Halictidae; genus Lasioglossum; species Lasioglossum villosulum. The sequence continues at coordinate 96,035 of CAXARU010000068.1, forward strand.
TCACAGTTCACAGTTCACAGTTCACAGTTCACAGTTCACAGTTCACAGTTCACAGTTCACAGTTCACAGTTCACAGTTCACAGTTCACAGTTCACAGTTCACAGTTCACAGTTCACAGTTCACAGTTCACAGTTCACAGTTCACAGTTCACAGTTCACAGTTCACAGTTCACAGTTCACAGTTCACAGTTCACAGTTCACAGTTCACAGTTCACAGTTCACAGTTCACAGTTCACAGTTCACAGTTCACAGTTCACAGTTCACAGTTCACAGTTCACAGTTCACAGTTCACAGTTCACAGTTCACAGTTCACAGTTCACAGTTCACAGTTCACAGTTCACAGTTCACAGTTCACAGTTCACAGTTCACAGTTCACAGTTCACAGTTCACAGTTCACAGTTCACAGTTCACAGTTCACAGTTCACAGTTCACAGTTCACAGTTCACAGTTCACAGTTCACAGTTCACAGTTCACAGTTCACAGTTCACAGTTCACAGTTCACAGTTCACAGTTCACAGTTCACAGTTCACAGTTCACAGTTCACAGTTCACAGTTCACAGTTCACAGTTCACAGTTCACAGTTCACAGTTCACAGTTCACAGTTCACAGTTCACAGTTCACAGTTCACAGTTCACAGTTCACAGTTCACAGTTCACAGTTCACAGTTCACAGTTCACAGTTCACAGTTCACAGTTCACAGTTCACAGTTCACAGTTCACAGTTCACAGTTCACAGTTCACAGTTCACAGTTCACAGTTCACAGTTCACAGTTCACAGTTCACAGTTCACAGTTCACAGTTCACAGTTCACAGTTCACAGTTCACAGTTCACAGTTCACAGTTCACAGTTCACAGTTCACAGTTCACAGTTCACAGTTCACAGTTCACAGTTCACAGTTCACAGTTCACAGTTCACAGTTCACAGTTCACAGTTCACAGTTCACAGTTCACAGTTCACAGTTCACAGTTCACAGTCCACAGTTCACAGTTCACAGTTCACAGTTCACAGTTCACTGTTCACAGTTCACAGTTCACAGTTCACAGTTCACAGTCCACAGTTCACAGTTCAAGGTGCACCCTTCTTAGTTCACAGCTCACAGTTCCCAGTTCACAGTTAACAGTTAACAGTTCACAGTTCACAATCCGCCGTTCACAGTTCACAATTTACAGTGCACACTTCAAAGTTCACAGCTCGCAGTTTACAGTTCACAGTTCACAGTTCAAAGTTCACAGTTCACAGTTCACAGTTCACAGTTCACAGTTCACAGTTCACAGTTCACAGTTCACAGTTCACAGTTCACAGTTCACAGTTCACAGTTCACAGTTCACAGTTCACAGTTCACAGTTCACAGTTCACAGTTCACAGTTCACAGTTCACAGTTCACAGTTCACAGTTCACAGTTCACAGTTCACAGTTCACAGTTCCCAGTTCACAGTTCACAGTTCACAGTTCACAGTCACAGTTCACAGTTCACAGTTCACAGTTCACAGTTCACAGTTCACAGTTCACAGTTCACAGTTCACAGTTCACAGTTCACAGTTCACAGTTCACAGTTCACAGTTCACAGTTCACAGTTCACAGTTCACAGTTCACAGTTCACAGTTCACAGTTCACAGTTCACAGTTCACAGTTCACAGTTCACAGTTCACAGTTCACAGTTCACAGTTCACAGTTCACAGTTCACAGTTCACAGTTCACAGTTCACAGTTCACAGTTCACAGTTCACAGTTCACAGTTCACAGTTCACAGTTCACAGTTCACAGTTCACAGTTCACAGTTCACAGTTCACAGTTCACAGTTCACAGTTCACACTTCACAGTCCACAGTTCACAGTTCACAGTGCACCCTTCTTAGTTCACAGCTCACAGTTCCCAGTTCACAGTTAACAGTTCACAGTTCACAATCCGCCGTTCACAGTTCACAATTTGCAGTGCACACTTCAAAGTTCACAGCTCGCAGTTTACAGTTCACAGTTCACAGTTCACAGTTCACAGTTCACAGTTCACAGTGCACAGTTCACAGTTCACAGTTCACAGTTCACAGTTCACAGTTCACAGTCCACAGTTCACAGTTCACAGTTCACAGTTCACAGTTCACAGTTCCCAGTTCACAGTTCACAGTTCACAGTTCACAGTTCACAGTTCACAGTTCACAGTTCACAGTTCACATTTCACAGTTCACAGTTCACAGTTCACAGTTCACAGTTCACAGTTCACAGATCACAGTTCACAGTTCACAGTTCACAGTTCACAGTTCACAGTCCACAGTTCACAGTTCAAGGTGCACCCTTCTTAGTTCACAGCTCACAGTTCCCAGTTCACAGTTAACAGTTAACAGTTCACAGTTCACAATCCGCCGTTCACAGTTCACAATTTACAGTGCACACTTCAAAGTTCACAGCTCGCAGTTTACAGTTCACAGTTCACAGTTCACAGTTCACAGTTCACAGTTCACAGTTCACAGTTCACAGTTCACAGTTCACAGTTCACAGTTCACAGTTCACAGTTCACAGTTCACAGTTCACAGTTCACAGTTCACATTTCACAGTTCACAGTTCACAGTTCACAGTTCACAGTTCACAGTTCACAGTTCACAGATCACAGTTCACAGTTCACAGTTCACAGTTCACAGTTCACAGTCCACAGTTCACAGTTCAAGGTGCACCCTTCTTAGTTCACAGCTCACAGTTCCCAGTTCACAGTTAACAGTTAACAGTTCACAGTTCACAATCCGCCGTTCACAGTTCACAATTTACAGTGCACACTTCAAAGTTCACAGCTCGCAGTTTACAGTTCACAGTTCACAGTTCAAAGTTCACAGTTCACAGTTCACAGTTCACAGTTCACAGTTCACAGTTCACAGTTCACAGTTCACAGTTCACAGTTCACAGTTCACAGTTCACAGTTCACAGTTCACAGTTCACAGTTCACAGTTCACAGTTCACAGTTCACAGTTCACAGTTCACAGTTCACAGTTCACAGTTCACAGTTCACAGTTCACAGTTCACAGTTCACAGTTCACAGTTCACAGTTCACAGTTCACAGTTCACAGTTCACAGTTCACAGTTCACAGTTCACAGTTCACAGTTCACAGTTCACAGTTCACAGTTCACAGTTCACAGTTCACAGTTCACAGTTCACAGTTCACAGTTCACAGTTCACAGTTCACAGTTCACAGTTCACAGTTCACAGTTCACAGTTCACAGTTCACAGTTCACAGTTCACAGTTCACAGTTCACAGTTCACAGTTCACAGTTCACAGTTCACAGTTCACAGTTCACAGTTCACCGTTCACAGTTCACAGTTCACAGTTCACAGTTCACAGTTCACAGTTCACAGTTCACAGTTCACAGTTCACAGTTCACAGTTCACAGTTCACAGTTCACAGTTCACAGTTCACAGTTCACAGTTCACAGTTCACAGTTCACAGTTCACAGTTCACAGTTCACAGTTCACAGTTCACAGTTCACAGTTCACAATCCGCCGTTCACAGTTCACAATTTGCAGTGCACACTTCAAAGTTCACAGCTCGCAGTTCACAGTTCACAGTTCACAGTTCACAGTTCACAGTTCACAGTTCACAGTTCACAGTTCACAGTTCACAGTTCACAGTTCACAGTTCACAGTTCACAGTTCACAGTTCACAGTTCACAGTTCACAGTTCACAGTTCACAGTTCACAGTTCACAGTTCACAGTTCACAGTCCACAGTTCACAGTTCACAGTTCACAGTTCACAGTTCACTGTTCACAGTTCACAGTTCACAGTTCACAGTTCACAGTCCACAGTTCACAGTTCAAGGTGCACCCTTCTTAGTTCACAGCTCACAGTTCCCAGTTCACAGTTAACAGTTAACAGTTCACAGTTCACAATCCGCCGTTCACAGTTCACAATTTACAGTGCACACTTCAAAGTTCACAGCTCGCAGTTTACAGTTCACAGTTCACAGTTCAAAGTTCACAGTTCACAGTTCACAGTTCACAGTTCACAGTTCACAGTTCACAGTTCACAGTTCACAGTTCACAGTTCACAGTTCACAGTTCACAGTTCACAGTTCACAGTTCACAGTTCACAGTTCACAGTTCACAGTTCACAGTTCACAGTTCACAGTTCACAGTTCACAGTTCACAGTTCACAGTTCACAGTTCACAGTTCACAGTTCCCAGTTCACAGTTCACAGTTCACAGTTCACAGTCACAGTTCACAGTTCACAGTTCACAGTTCACAGTTCACAGTTCACAGTTCACAGTTCACAGTTCACAGTTCACAGTTCACAGTTCACAGTTCACAGTTCACAGTTCACAGTTCACAGTTCACAGTTCACAGTTCACAGTTCACAGTTCACAGTTCACAGTTCACAGTTCACAGTTCACAGTTCACAGTTCACAGTTCACAGTTCACAGTTCACAGTTCACAGTTCACAGTTCACAGTTCACAGTTCACAGTTCACAGTTCACAGTTCACAGTTCACAGTTCACAGTTCACAGTTCACAGTTCACAGTTCACAGTTCACAGTTCACAGTTCACAGTTCACAGTTCACAGTTCACAGTTCACAGTTCACAGTTCACACTTCACAGTCCACAGTTCACAGTTCACAGTGCACCCTTCTTAGTTCACAGCTCACAGTTCCCAGTTCACAGTTAACAGTTCACAGTTCACAATCCGCCGTTCACAGTTCACAATTTGCAGTGCACACTTCAAAGTTCACAGCTCGCAGTTTACAGTTCACAGTTCACAGTTCACAGTTCACAGTTCACAGTTCACAGTGCACAGTTCACAGTTCACAGTTCACAGTTCACAGTTCACAGTTCAAAGTCCACAGTTCACAGTTCACAGTTCACAGTTCACAGTTCACAGTTCCCAGTTCACAGTTCACAGTTCACAGTTCACAGTTCACAGTTCACAGTTCACAGTTCACAGTTCACATTTCACAGTTCACAGTTCACAGTTCACAGTTCACAGTTCACAGTTCACAGTTCACAGTTCACATTTCACAGTTCACAGTTCACAGTTCACAGTTCACAGTTCACAGTTCACAGTTCACAGTTCACAGTTCACAGTTCACAGTTCACAGTTCACAGTTCACAGTTCACAGTTCACAGTGCACCGTTCTTAGTTCACAGTTCACAGTTCACAGTTCACAGTTCACAGTTCACAGTTCACAGTTCACAGTTCACAATCCGCCGTTCACAGTTCACAATTTGCAGTGCACACTTCAAAGTTCACAGCTCGCAATTCACAGTTCACAGTTCACAGTTCACAGTTCACAGTTCACAGTTCACAGTTCACAGTTCACAGTTCACAGTTCACAGTTCACAGTTCACAGTTCACAGTTCACAGTTCACAGTTCACAGTTCACAGTTCACAGTTCACAGTTCACAGTTCACAGTTCACAGTTCACAGTTCACAGTTCACAGTTCACAGTTCACAGTTCACAGTTCACAGTTCACAGTTCACAGTTCACAGTTCACAGTTCACAGTTCACAGTTCACAGTTCACAGTTCACAGTTCACAGTTCACAGTTCACAGTTCACAGTTCACAGTTCACAGTTCACAGTTCACAGTTCACAGTTCACAGTTCACAGTTCACAGTTCACAGTTCACAGTTCACAGTTCACAGTTCACAGTTCACAGTTCACAGTTCACAGTTCACAGTTCACAGTTCACAGTTCACAGTTCACAGTTCACAGTTCGCAGTTCACAGTTCACAGTTCGCAGTTCACAGTTCGCAGTTCACAGTTCACAGTTCACAAATCGCAGTTCACAGTTCACAGTTCACAGTTCACAGTTCACATTTCACAGTTCACAGTTCACAGTTCACAGTTCACAGTTCACAGTTCACAGTTCACAGTTCACAGTTCACAGTTCACAGTTCACAGTTCACAGTTCACAGTTCACAGTTCACAGTTCACAGTTCACAGTTCACAGTTCACAGTTCACAGTTCACAGTTCACAGTTCACAGTTCACAGTTCACAGTTCACAGTTCACAGTTCACAGTTCACAGTTCACAGTTCACAGTGCACCCTTCTTAGTTCACAGCTCACAGTTCCCAGTTCACAGTTAACAGTTCACAGTTCACAATCCGCCGTTCACAGTTCACAGTTCACAGTTCACAGTTCACAGTTCACAGTTCACAGTTCACAGTTCACAGTTCACAGTTCACAGTTCACAGTTCACAGTTCACAGTTCACAGTTCACAGTTCACAGTTCACAGTTCACAGTTCACAGTTCACAGTTCACAGTTCACAGTTCACAGTTCACAGTTCACAGTTCACAGTTCACAGTCCACAGTTCACAGTTCACAGTGCACCCTTCTTAGTTCACAGTGCACCCTTCTTAGTTCACAGCTCACAGTTCCCAGTTCACAGTTAACAATTCACAGTTCACAATCCGCCGTTCACAGTTCACAATTTGCAGTGCACACTTCACAGTTCACAGTTCACAGTTCACAGTTCACAGTTCACAGTTCACAGTTCACAGTTCACAGTTCACAGTTCACAGTTCACAGTTCACAGTTCACAGTTCACAGTTCACAGTTCACAGTTCACAGTTCACAGTTCACAGTTCACAGTTCACAGTTCACAGTTCACAGTTCACAGTTCACAGTTCACAGTTCACAGTTCACAGTTCACAGTTCACAGTTCACAGTTCACAGTTCACAGTTCACAGTTCACAGTTCACAGTTCACAGTTCACAGTCCACAGTTCACAGTTCACAGTGCACCCTTCTTAGTTCACAGCTCACAGTTCCCAGTTCACAGTTAACAGTTAACAGTTCACAGTTCACAGCTCGCAGTTCACAGTTCACAGTTCACAGTTCACAGTTCACAGTTCACAGTTCACAGTTCACAGTTCACAGTTCACAGTTCACAGTTCACAGTTCACAGTTCACAGTTCACAGTTCACAGTTCACAGTTCACAGTTCACAGTTCACAGTTCACAGTTCACAGTTCACAGTTCACAGTTCACAGTTCACAGTTCACAGTTCACAGTTCACAGTTCACAGTTCACAGTTCACAGTTCACAGTTCACAGTTCACAGTTCACAGTTCACAGTTCACAGTTCACAGTTCACAGTTCACAGTTCACAGTTCACAGTTCACAGTTCACAGTTCACAGTTCACAGTTCACAGTCCACAGTTCACAGTTCACAGTGCACCCTTCTTAGTTCACAGTGCACCCTTCTTAGTTCACAGCTCACAGTTCCCAGTTCACAGTTAACAGTTCACAGTTCACAATCCGCCGTTATCAGTTCACAATTTGCAGTGCACACTTCAAAGTTCACAGTTCACAGTTCACAGTTCACAGTTCACAGTCCACAGTTCACAGTTCACAGTGCACCCTTCTTAGTTCACAGCTCACAGTTCCCAGTTCACAGTTCACAGTTCACAGTTCACAGTTCACAGTTCACAGTTCATAGCTCGCAGTTCACAGTTCACAGTTCACTGTTCACAAATCGCAGTTCACAGTTCACAGTTCACACTTCACAGTTCACAGTTCACAGTTCACAGTGCACCGTTCTTAGTTCACAGCTCACAGTTCACAGTTCACAGTTAACAGTTCACAGTTCACAATCCGCCGTTCACAGTTCACAATTTGCAGTGCACACTTCAAAGTTCACAGCTCGCAGTTCACAGTTCACAGTTCACAGTTCACAGTTCACAGTTCACAGTTAACAGTTCACAGTGCACCCTTCTCAGTTCACAGCTCACAGTTTCCAGTTCACAATTTGCAGTGCACACTTCAAAGTTCACAGCTCGCAGTTCACAGTTCACAGTTCACAGTTCACAGTTCACAGTTCACAGTTCACAGTTCACAGTTCACAGTTCACAGTTCACAGTTCACAGTTCACAGTTCACAGTTCACAGTTCACAGTTCACAGTTCACAGTTCACAGTTCACAGTTCACAGTTCACAGTTCACAGTTCACAGTTCACAGTTCACAGTTCACAGTTCACAGTTCACAGTTCACAGTTCACAGTTCACAGTTCACAGTTCACAGTTCACAGTTCACAGTTCACATTTCACAGTTCACAGTCCACAGTTCACAGTTCACAGTGCACCCTTCTTAGTTCACAGTGCACCCTTCTTAGTTCACAGCTCACAGTTCCCAGTTCACAGTTAACAGTTCACAGTTCACAATCCGCCGTTCACAGTTCACAATTTGCAGTGCACACTTCAAAGTTCACAGTTCACAGTTCACAGTTCACAGTTCACAGTCCACAGTTCACAGTTCACAGTGCACCCTTCTTAGTTCACAGCTCACAGTTCCCAGTTCACAGTTCACAGTTCACAGTTCACAGTTCACAGTTCACAGTTCACAGTCCACAGATCACAGTTCACAGTGCACCCTTCTTAGTTCACAGTGCACCCTTCTTAGTTCACAGCTCACAGTTCCCAGTTCACAGTTAACAGTTCACAGTTCACAATCCGCCGTTCACAGTTCACAGTTCACAGTTCACAGTTCACAGTTCACAGTTCACAGTTCACAGTTCACAGTTCACAGTTCACAGTTCACAGTTCACAGTTCACAGTTCACAGTTCACAGTTCACAGTTCACAGTTCACAGTTCACAGTTCACAGTTCACAGTTCACAGTTCACAGTTCACAGTTCACAGTTCACAGTTCACAGTTCACAGTTCACAGTTCACAGTTCACAGTTCACAGTTCACAGTTCACAGTTCACAGTTCACAGTTCACAATTCACAGTTCACAGTTCACAGTTCACAGTTCACAGTTCACAGTTCACAGTTCGCAGTTCACAGTTCACAGTTCACAGTTCACAGTTCACAGTTCACAGTTCACAGTTCACAGTTCACAGTTCACAGTTCACAGTTCACAGTCCACAGTTCACAGTTCACAGTGCACCATTCTTAGTTCACAGCTCACAGTTCCCAGTTCACAGTTAACAGTTCACAGTTCACAGTTCACAGCTCGCAGTTCACAGTTCACAGTTCACAGTTCACAGTTCACAGTTCACAGTTCACAGTTCACAGTTCACAGTTCACAGTTCACAGTTCACAGTTCACAGTTCACAGTTCACAGTTCACAGTTCACAATTCACAGTTCACAGTTCACAGTTCACAGTTCACAGTTCACAGTTCACAGTTCGCAGTTCACAGTTCGCAGTTCACAGTTCACAGTTCACAAATCGCAGTTCACAGTTCACAGTTCACAGTTCACAGTTCACAGTTCACAGTTCACAGTACACAGTTCACAGTTCACAGTTCACAGTTCACAGTTCACAGTTCACAGTTCACAGTTCACAGTTCACAGTTCACAGTTCACAGTTCACAGTTCACAGTTCACAGTTCACAGTTCACAGTTCACAGTTCACAGTTCACAGTTCACAGTTCACAGTTCACAGTTCACAGTTCACAGTTCACAGTTCACAGTTCACAGTTCACAGTTCACAGTTCACAGTTCACAGTTCACAGTTCACAGTTCACAGTTCACAGTTCACAGTTCACAGTTCACAGTTCACAGTTCACAGTTCACAGTTCACAGTTCACAGTTCACAGTCCACAGTTCACAGTTCACAGTGCACCCTTCTTAGTTCACAGTGCACCCTTCTTAGTTCACAGCTCACAGTTCCCAGTTCACAGTTAACAGTTCACAGTTCACAATCCGCCGTTCACAGTTCACAATTTGCAGTGCACACTTCAAAGTTCACAGTTCACAGTTCACAGTTCACAGTTCACAGTCCACAGTTCACAGTTCACAGTGCACCCTTCTTAGTTCACAGCTCACAGTTCCCAGTTCACAGTTCACAGTTCACAGTTCATAGCTCGCAGTTCACAGTTCACAGTTCACAGTTCACAGTTCACAGTTCACAGTTCACAGTTCACAGTTCACAGTTCACAGTTCACAGTTCACAGTTCACAGTTCACAGTTCACAGTTCACAGTTCACAGTTCACAGTTCACAGTTCACAGTTCACAGTTCACAGTTCACAGTTCACAGTTCACAGTTCACAGTTCACAGTTCACAGTTCACAGTTCACAGTTCACAGTTCACAGTTCACAGTTCACAGTTCACAGTTCACAGTTCACAGTTCACAGTTCACAGTTCTCACTTCACAGTTCACAGTTCACAGTTCCCAGTTCACAGTTCACAGTTCACAGTTCACAGTTCACAGTTCACAGTTCACAGTTCACAGTTCACAGTTCACAGTTCACAGTTCACAGTTCACAGTTCACAGTTCACAGTTCACAGTTCACAGTTCACAGTTCACAGTTCACAGTTCACAGTTCACAGTTCACAGTTCACAGTTCACAGTTCACAGTTCACAGTTCACAGTTCACAGTTCACAGTTCACAGTTCACAGTTCACAGTTCACAGTTCACAGTTCACAGTTCACAGTTCACAGTTCACAGTTCACAGTTCACAGCTCACAGTTCCCAGTTCACAGTTAACAGTTCACAGTTCACAATCCGCCGTTCACAGTTCACAATTTGCAGTGCACACTTCAAAGTTCACAGTTCACAGTTCACAGTTCACAGTTCACAGTTCACAGTTCACAGTTCACAGTTCACAGTTCACAGTTCACAGTTCACAGTTCACAGTTCACAGTTCACAGTTCACAGTTCACAGTTCACAGTTCACAGTTCACAGTTCACAGTTCACAGTTCACAGTTCACAGTTCACAGTTCACAGTTCACAGTGCACCCTTCTTAGTTCACAGCTCACAGTTCCCAGTTCACAGTTAACAGTTCACAGTTCACAATCCGCCGTTCACAGTTCACAATTTGCAGTGCACACTTCAAAGTTCACAGGTCTCAGTTCACAGTTCACAGTTCACAGTTCACAGTTCACAGTTCACAGTTCACAGTTCACAGTTCACAGTTCACAGTTCACAGTTCACAGTTCACAGTTCACAGTTCACAGTTCACAGTTCACAGTTCACAGTTCACAGTTCACAGTTCACAGTTCACAGTTCACAGTTCACAGTTCACAGTTCACAGTTCACAGTTCACAGTTCACAGTTCACAGTTCACAGTTCACAGTTCACAGTTCACAGTTCACAGTTCACAGTTCACAGTTCACAGTTCACAGTTCACAGTTCACAGTTCACAGTTCACAGTTCACAGTTCACAGTTCACAGTTCACAGTTCACAGTTCACAGTTCACAGTTCACAGTTCACAGTTCACAGTTCACAGTTCACAGTTCACAGTTCACAGTTCACAGTTCACAGTTCACAGTTCACAGTTCACAGTTCACAGTTCACAGTACACAGTTCACAGTTCACAGTTCACAGTTCACAGTTCACAGTTCACAGTTCATAGTTCACAGTTCACAGTTCACAGTTCACAGTTCACAGTTCACAGTTCACAGTTCACAGTTCACAGTTCACAGTTCACAGTTCACAGTTCACAGATCACAGTTCACAGTTCACAGTTCACAGTTCACAGTTCACAGTTCACAGTTCACAGTTCACAAGTTCACAGTTCACAGTTCACAGTTCACAGTTCACAGTTCACTGTTCACAGTTCACAGTTCACACTTCACAGTTCACAGTTCACAGTTCACAATCCGCCGTTCACAGTTCACAATTTGCAGTGCACACTTCAAAGTTCACAGCTCGCAGTTCACAGTTCACAGTTCACACTTCACAGTTCACAGTTCACAGTTCACTGTTCACAAATTGCAGTTCACAGTTCACAGTTCACAGTTCACAGTTCACAGTTCACAGTTCACAGTTCACAGTTCACAGTTCACAGTTCACAGTTCACAGTTCACAGTTCGCAGTTCACAGTTCACAGTTCGCAGTTCACAGTTCGCAGTTCACAGTTCACAGTTCACAAATCGCAGTTCACAGTTCACAGTTCACAGTTCACAGTTCACATTTCACAGTTCACAGTTCACAGTTCACAGTTCACAGTTCACAGTTCACAGTTCACAGTTCACAGTTCACAGTTCACAGTTCACAGTTCACAGTTCACAGTTCACAGTTCACAGTTCACAGTTCACAGTTCACAGTTCACAGTTCACAGTTCACAGTTCACAGTTCACAGTTCACAGTTCACAGTTCACAGTTCACAGTTCACAGTTCACAGTTCACAGTGCACCCTTCTTAGTTCACAGCTCACAGTTCCCAGTTCACAGTTAACAGTTCACAGTTCACAATCCGCCGTTCACAGTTCACAATTTGCAGTGCACACTTCAAAGTTCACAGTTCACAGTTCACAGTTCACAGTTCACAGTCCACAGTTCACAGTTCACAGTGCACCCTTCTTAGTTCACAGCTCACAGTTCCCAGTTCACAGTTCACAGTTCACAGTTCACAGTTCACAGTTCACAGTTCACAGTTCACAGTTCACAGTTCACAGTCCACAGTTCACAGTTCACAGTGCACCCTTCTTAGTTCACAGTGCACCCTTCTTAGTTCACAGCTCACAGTTCCCAGTTCACAGTTAACAGTTCACAGTTCACAATCCGCCGTTCACAGTTCACAATTTGCAGTGCACACTTCACAGTTCACAGTTCACAGTTCACAGTTCACAGTTCACAGTTCACAGTTCACAGTTCACAGTTCACAGTTCACAGTTCACAGTTCACAGTTCACAGTTCACAGTTCACAGTTCACAGTTCACAGTTCACAGTTCACAGTTCACAGTTCACAGTTCACAGTTCACAGTTCACAGTTCACAGTTCACAGTTCACAGTTCACAGTTCACAGTTCACAGTTCACAGTTCACAGTTCACAGTTCACAGTTCACAGTTCACAGTTCACAGTTCACAGTCCACAGTTCACAGTTCACAGTGCACCCTTCTTAGTTCACAGCTCACAGTTCCCAGTTCACAGTTAACAGTTAACAGTTCACAGTTCACAGCTCGCAGTTCACAGTTCACAGTTCACAGTTCACAGTTCACAGTTCACAGTTCACAGTTCACAGTTCACAGTTCACAGTTCACAGTTCACAGTTCACAGTTCACAGTTCACAGTTCACAGTTCACAGTTCACAGTTCACAGTTCACAGTTCACAGTTCACAGTTCACAGTTCACAGTTCACAGTTCACAGTACACAGTTCACAGTTCACAGTTCACAGTTCACAGTTCACAGTTCACAGTTCACAGTTCACAGTTCACAGTTCACAGTTCACAGTTCACAGTTCACAGTTCACAGTTCACAGTTCACAGTTCACAGTTCACAGTTCACAGTTCACAGTTCACAGTTCACAGTTCACAGTTCACAGTTCACAGTTCACAGTTCACAGTTCACAGTTCACAGTTCACAGTTCACAGTTCACAGTTCACAGTTCACAGTTCACAGTTCACAGTTCACAGTTCACAGTTCACAGTTCACAGTTCACAGTTCACAGTTCACAGTTCACAGTTCACAGTTCACAGTTCACAGTTCACAGTTCACAGTTCACAGTCCACAGTTCACAGTTCACAGTGCACCCTTCTTAGTTCACAGTGCACCCTTCTTAGTTCACAGCTCACAGTTCCCAGTTCACAGTTAACAGTTCACAGTTCACAATCCGCCGTTATCAGTTCACAATTTGCAGTGCACACTTCAAAGTTCACAGTTCACAGTTCACAGTTCACAGTTCACAGTCCACAGTTCACAGTTCACAGTGCACCCTTCTTAGTTCACAGCTCACAGTTCCCAGTTCACAGTTCACAGTTCACAGTTCACAGTTCACAGTTCACAGTTCATAGCTCGCAGTTCACAGTTCACAGTTCACTGTTCACAAATCGCAGTTCACAGTTCACAGTTCACACTTCACAGTTCACAGTTCACAGTTCACAGTGCACCGTTCTTAGTTCACAGCTCACAGTTCACAGTTCACAGTTAACAGTTCACAGTTCACAATCCGCCGTTCACAGTTCACAATTTGCAGTGCACACTTCAAAGTTCACAGCTCGCAGTTCACAGTTCACAGTTCACAGTTCACAGTTCACAGTTCACAGTTAACAGTTCACAGTGCACCCTTCTCAGTTCACAGCTCACAGTTTCCAGTTCACAATTTGCAGTGCACACTTCAAAGTTCACAGCTCGCAGTTCACAGTTCACAGTTCACAGTTCACAGTTCACAGTTCACAGTTCACAGTTCACAGTTCACAGTTCACAGTTCACAGTTCACAGTTCACAGTTCACAGTTCACAGTTCACAGTTCACAGTTCACAGTTCACAGTTCACAGTTCACAGTTCACAGTTCACAGTTCACAGTTCACAGTTCACAGTTCACAGTTCACAGTTCACAGTTCACAGTTCACAGTTCACAGTTCACAGTTCACAGTTCACAGTTCACAGTTCACATTTCACAGTTCACAGTCCACAGTTCACAGTTCACAGTGCACCCTTCTTAGTTCACAGTGCACCCTTCTTAGTTCACAGCTCACAGTTCCCAGTTCACAGTTAACAGTTCACAGTTCACAATCCGCCGTTCACAGTTCACAATTTGCAGTGCACACTTCAAAGTTCACAGTTCACAGTTCACAGTTCACAGTTCACAGTTCACAGTCCACAGTTCACAGTTCACAGTGCACCCTTCTTAGTTCACAGCTCACAGTTCCCAGTTCACAGTTCACAGTTCACAGTTCACAGTTCACAGTTCACAGTTCACAGTCCACAGATCACAGTTCACAGTGCACCCTTCTTAGTTCACAGTGCACCCTTCTTAGTTCACAGCTCACAGTTCCCAGTTCACAGTTAACAGTTCACAGTTCACAATCCGCCGTTCACAGTTCACAGTTCACAGTTCACAGTTCACAGTTCACAGTTCACAGTTCACAGTTCACAGTTCACAGTTCACAGTTCACAGTTCACAGTTCACAGTTCACAGTTCACAGTTCACAGTTCACAGTTCACAGTTCACAGTTCACAGTTCACAGTTCACAGTTCACAGTTCACAGTTCACAGTTCACAGTTCACAGTTCACAGTTCACAGTTCACAGTTCACAGTTCACAGTTCACAGTTCACAGTTCACAGTTCACAGTTCACAGTTCACAGTTCACAGTTCACAGTTCACAGTTCACAGTTCACAGTTCACAGTTCACAGTCCACAGTTCACAGTTCACAGTGCACCATTCTTAGTTCACAGCTCACAGTTCCCAGTTCACAGTTAACAGTTCACAGTTCACAGTTCACAGCTCGCAGTTCACAGTTCACAGTTCACAGTTCACAGTTCACAGTTCACAGTTCACAGTTCACAGTTCACAGTTCACAGTTCACAGTTCACAGTTCACAGTTCACAGTTCACAGTTCACAATTCACAGTTCACAGTTCACAGTTCACAGTTCACAGTTCACAGTTCACAGTTCGCAGTTCACAGTTCGCAGTTCACAGTTCACAGTTCACAAATCGCAGTTCACAGTTCACAGTTCACAGTTCACAGTTCACAGTTCACAGTTCACAGTACACAGTTCACAGTTCACAGTTCACAGTTCACAGTTCACAGTTCACAGTTCACAGTTCACAGTTCACAGTTCACAGTTCACAGTTCACAGTTCACAGTTCACAGTTCACAGTTCACAGTTCACAGTTCACAGTTCACAGTTCACAGTTCACAGTTCACAGTTCACAGTTCACAGTTCACAGTTCACAGTTCACAGTTCACAGTTCACAGTTCACAGTTCACAGTTCACAGTTCACAGTTCACAGTTCACAGTTCACAGTTCACAGTTCACAGTTCACAGTTCACAGTTCACAGTTCACAGTTCACAGTTCACAGTCCACAGTTCACAGTTCACAGTGCACCCTTCTTAGTTCACAGTGCACCCTTCTTAGTTCACAGCTCACAGTTCCCAGTTCACAGTTAACAGTTCACAGTTCACAATCCGCCGTTCACAGTTCACAATTTGCAGTGCACACTTCAAAGTTCACAGTTCACAGTTCACAGTTCACAGTTCACAGTCCACAGTTCACAGTTCACAGTGCACCCTTCTTAGTTCACAGCTCACAGTTCCCAGTTCACAGTTCACAGTTCACAGTTCATAGCTCGCAGTTCACAGTTCACAGTTCACTGTTCACAAATCGCAGTTCACAGTTCACAGTTCACACTTCACAGTTCACAGTTCACAGTTCACAGTTCACAGTTAACAGTTCACAGTGCACCCTTCTCAGTTCACAGCTCACAGTTTCCAGTTCACAATTTGCAGTGCACACTTCAAAGTTCACAGCTCGCAGTTCACAGTTCACAGTTCACAGTTCACAGTTCACAGTTCACAGTTCACAGTTCACAGTTCACAGTTCACAGTTCACAGTTCACAGTTCACAGTTCACAGTTCACAGTTCACAGTTCACTGTTCACAGTTCACAGTTCACAGTTCACAGTTCACAATTTGCAGTGCACACTTCAAAGTTCACAGCTCGCAGTTCACAGTTCACAGTTCACAGTTCACAGTTCACAGTTAACAGTTCACAGTGCACCCTTCTCAGTTCACAGCTCACAGTTTCCAGTTCACAATTTGCAGTGCACACTTCAAAGTTCACAGCTCGCAGTTCACAGTGCACAGTTCACAGTTCACAGTTCACAGTTCACAGTTCACAGTTCACAGTTCACAGTTCACAGTTCACAGTTCACAGTTCACAGTTCACAGTTCACAGTTCACAGTTCACAGTTCACAGTTCACAGTTCACAGTTCACAGTTCACAGTTCACAGTTCACTGTTCACAGTTCACAGTTCACAGTTCACAGTTCACAGTTCACAGTTCACAGTTCACAGTTCACAGTTCACAGTTCACAGTTCACAGTTCACAGTTAACAGTTCACAGTTCACAATCCGCCGTTCACAGTTCACAATTTGCAGTGCACACTTCAAAGTTCACAGCTCGCAGTTCACAGTTCACAGTTCACACTTCACAGTTCACACTTCACAGTTCACAGTTCACAGTTCACAGTTCACAGTTCACAGTTCACAGTTCACAGTTCACAGTTCACAGCTCGCAGTTCACAGTTCACAGATCACAGTTCACAGTGCACCCTTCTTAGTTCACAGCTCACAGTTCCCAGTTCACAGTTAACAGTTCACAGTTCACAATCAGCCGTTCACAGTTCACAATTTGCAGTGCACACTTCAAAGTTCACAGCTCGCAGTTCACAGTTCACAGTTCACAGTTCACAGTTCACAGTTCACAGTTCACAGTTCACAGTTCACAGTTCACAGTTCACAGTTCACAGTTCACAGTTCACAGTTCACAGTTCACAGTTCACAGTTCACAGTTCACAGTTCACAGTTCACAGTTCACAGTTCACAGTTCACAGTTCACAGTTCACAGTTCACAGTTCACAGTTCACAGTTCACAGTTCACAGTTCACAGTTCACAGTTCACAGTTCACAGTTCACAGTTCACAGTTCACAGTTCACAGTTCACAGTTCACAGTTCACAGTTCACAGTTCACAGTTCACAGTTCACAGTTCACAGTTCACAGTTCACAGTTCACAGTTCACAGTTCACAGTTCACAGTTCACAGTTCACAGTTCACAGTCCACAGTTCACAGTTCACAGTGCACCCTTCTTAGTTCACAGCTCACAGTTCCCAGTTCACAGTTAACAGTTCACAGTTCACAATCCGCCGTTCACAGTTCACAATTTGCAGTGCACACTTCAAAGTTCACAGCTCGCAGTTCACAGTTCACAGTTCACACTTCACAGTTCACACTTCACAGTTCACAGTTCACAGTTCACAGTTCACAGTTCACAGTTCACAGTTCACAGTTCACAGTTCACAGTTCACAGCTCGCAGTTCACAGTTCACAGATCACAGTTCACAGTTCACAGTTCATAGTTCACAGTTCACAGTTCACAGTTCACAGTTCACAGTTCACAGTTCACACTTCACAGTCCACAGTTCACAGTTCACAGTGCACCCTTCTTAGTTCACAGCTCACAGTTCCCAGTTCACAGTTAACAGTTCACAGTTCACAATCAGCCGTTCACAGTTCACAATTTGCAGTGCACACTTCAAAGTTCACAGCTCGCAGTTCACAGTTCACAGTTCACAATTCACAGTTCACAGTTCACAGTTCACAGTTCACAGTTCACAGTTCACAGTTCACAGTTCACAGTTCACAGTTCACATTTCACAGTTCACAGTTCACAGTTCACAGTTCACAGTTCACAGTTCACAGTTCACAGTTCACAATTCACTGTTCACAGTTCACAGTTCACAGTTCACAGTTCACAGTTCACAATTTGCAGTGCACACTTCAAAGTTCACAGCTCGCAGTTCACAGTTCACAGTTCACAGTTCACAGTTCACAGTTCACAGTTAACAGTTCACAGTGCACCCTTCTCAGTTCACAGCTCACAGTTTCCAGTTCACAATTTGCAGTGCACACTTCAAAGTTCACAGCTCGCAGTTCACAGTGCACAGTTCACAGTTCACAGTTCACAGTTCACAGTTCACAGTTCACAGTTCACTGTTCACAGTTCACAGTTCACAGTTCACACTTCACAGTTCACACTTCACAGTTCACAGTTCACAGTTCACAGTTCACAGTTCACAGTTCACAGTTCACAGTTCACAGTTCACAGTTCACAGCTCGCAGTTCACAGTTCACAGATCACAGTTCACAGTTCACAGTTCATAGTTCACAGTTCACAGTTCACAGTTCACAGTTCACAGTTCACAGTTCACACTTCACAGTCCACAGTTCACAGTTCACAGTGCACCCTTCTTAGTTCACAGCTCACAGTTCCCAGTTCACAGTTAACAGTTCACAGTTCACAATCAGCCGTTCACAGTTCACAATTTGCAGTGCACACTTCAAAGTTCACAGCTCGCAGTTCACAGTTCACAGTTCACAATTCACAGTTCACAGTTCACAGTTCACAGTTCACAGTTCACAGTTCACAGTTCACAGTTCACAGTTCACATTTCACAGTTCACAGTTCACAGTTCACAGTTCACAGTTCACAGTTCACAGTTCACAGTTCACAGTTCACTGTTCACAGTTCACAGTTCACAGTTCACAGTTCACAATTTGCAGTGCACACTTCAAAGTTCACAGCTCGCAGTTCACAGTTCACAGTTCACAGTTCACAGTTCACAGTTCACAGTTAACAGTTCACAGTGCACCCTTCTCAGTTCACAGCTCACAGTTTCCAGTTCACAATTTGCAGTGCACACTTCAAAGTTCACAGCTCGCAGTTCACAGTTCACAGTTCACAGTTCACAGTTCACAGTTCACAGTTCACAGTTCACAGTTCACAGTTCACAGTTCACAGTTCACAGTTCACAGTTCACAGTTCACAGTTCACAGTTCACAGTTCACAGTTCACAGTTCACTGTTCACAGTTCACAGTTCACAGTTCACAGTTCACAATTTGCAGTGCACACTTCAAAGTTCACAGCTCGCAGTTCACAGTTCACAGTTCACAGTTCACAGTTCACAGTTCACAGTTAACAGTTCACAGTGCACCCTTCTCAGTTCACAGCTCACAGTTTCCAGTTCACAATTTGCAGTGCACACTTCAAAGTTCACAGCTCGCAGTTCACAGTGCACAGTTCACAGTTCACAGTTCACAGTTCACAGTTCACAGTTCACAGTTCACAGTTCACAGTTCACAGTTCACAGTTCACAGTTCACAGTTCACAGTTCACAGTTCACAGTTCACAGTTCACAGTTCACAGTTCACAGTTCACAGTTCACTGTTCACAGTTCACAGTTCACAGTTCACAGTTCACAGTTCACAGTTCACAGTTCACAGTTCACAGTTCACAGTTCACAGTTCACAGTTAACAGTTCACAGTTCACAATCCGCCGTTCACAGTTCACAATTTGCAGTGCACACTTCAAAGTTCACAGCTCGCAGTTCACAGTTCACAGTTCACACTTCACAGTTCACACTTCACAGTTCACAGTTCACAGTTCACAGTTCACAGTTCACAGTTCACAGTTCACAGTTCACAGTTCACAGCTCGCAGTTCACAGTTCACAGATCACAGTTCACAGTGCACCCTTCTTAGTTCACAGCTCACAGTTCCCAGTTCACAGTTAACAGTTCACAGTTCACAATCAGCCGTTCACAGTTCACAATTTGCAGTGCACACTTCAAAGTTCACAGCTCGCAGTTCACAGTTCACAGTTCACAGTTCACAGTTCACAGTTCACAGTTCACAGTTCACAGTTCACAGTTCACAGTTCACAGTTCACAGTTCACAGTTCACAGTTCACAGTTCACAGTTCACAGTTCACAGTTCACAGTTCACAGTTCACAGTTCACAGTTCACAGTTCACAGTTCACAGTTCACAGTTCACAGTTCACAGTTCACAGTTCACAGTTCACAGTTCACAGTTCACAGTTCACAGTTCACAGTTCACAGTTCACAGTTCACAGTTCACAGTTCACAGTTCACAGTTCACAGTTCACAGTTCACAGTTCACAGTTCACAGTTCACAGTTCACAGTTCACAGTTCACAGTTCACAGTTCACAGTTCACAGTTCACAGTTCACAGTTCACAGTTCACAGTTCACAGTTCACAGTTCACAGTTCACAGTTCACAGTTCACAGTTCACAGTTCACAGTTCACAGTTCACAGTTCACAGTTCACAGTTCACAGTTCACAGTTCACAGTTCACAGTTCACAGTTCACAGTTCACAGTTCACAGTTCACAGTTCACAGTTCACAGTTCACAGTCCACAGTTCACAGTTCACAGTGCACCCTTCTTAGTTCACAGCTCACAGTTCCCAGTTCACAGTTAACAGTTCACAGTTCACAATCCGCCGTTCACAGTTCACAATTTGCAGTGCACACTTCAAAGTTCACAGCTCGCAGTTCACAGTTCACAGTTCACACTTCACAGTTCACACTTCACAGTTCACAGTTCACAGTTCACAGTTCACAGTTCACAGTTCACAGTTCACAGTTCACAGTTCACAGTTCACAGCTCGCAGTTCACAGTTCACAGATCACAGTTCACAGTTCACAGTTCATAGTTCACAGTTCACAGTTCACAGTTCACAGTTCACAGTTCACAGTTCACACTTCACAGTCCACAGTTCACAGTTCACAGTGCACCCTTCTTAGTTCACAGCTCACAGTTCCCAGTTCACAGTTAACAGTTCACAGTTCACAATCAGCCGTTCACAGTTCACAATTTGCAGTGCACACTTCAAAGTTCACAGCTCGCAGTTCACAGTTCACAGTTCACAATTCACAGTTCACAGTTCACAGTTCACAGTTCACAGTTCACAGTTCACAGTTCACAGTTCACAGTTCACATTTCACAGTTCACAGTTCACAGTTCACAGTTCACAGTTCACAGTTCACAGTTCACAGTTCACAGTTCACAGTTCACAGTTCACAGTTCACAGTTCACAGTCCACAGTTCACAGTTCACAGTTCACAGTTCACAGTTCACAGTTCACAGTTCACAGGTCACTGTTCACAGTTCACAGTTCACAGTTCACAGTTCACAGTTCACAGTTCACAGTTCACAGTTCACGGTTCACAGTTCACGGTTCACAGTTCACAGTTCACAGCTCGCAGTTCACAGTTCACAGATCACAGTTCACAGTTCACAGTTCATAGTTCACAGTTCACAGTTCACAGTTCACAGTTCACAGTTCACACTTCACAGTC
Organism: Lasioglossum villosulum; assembly: GCA_963971365.1. Classification (NCBI taxonomy): domain Eukaryota; kingdom Metazoa; phylum Arthropoda; class Insecta; order Hymenoptera; family Halictidae; genus Lasioglossum; species Lasioglossum villosulum. The sequence continues at coordinate 117,574 of CAXARU010000068.1, forward strand.
CACAGTTCACAGTGCACCCTTCTTAGTTCACAGCTCACAGTTCCCAGTTCACAGTTAACAGTTCACAGTTCACAATCAGCCGTTCACAGTTCACAATTTGCAGTGCACACTTCAAAGTTCACAGCTCGCAGTTCACAGTTCACAGTTCACAATTCACAGTTCACAGTTCACAGTTCACAGTTCACAGTTCACAGTTCACAGTTCACAGTTCACATTTCACAGTTCACAGTTCACAGTTCACAGTTCACAGTTCACAGTTCACAGTTCACAGTTCACAGTTCACAGTTCACAGTTCACAGTTCACAGTTCACAGTTCACAGTTCACAGTTCACAGTTCACAGTTCACAGTTCACTGTTCACAGTTCACAGTTCACACTTCACAGTTCACAGTTCACAGTTCACAATTTGCAGTGCACACTTCAAAGTTCACAGCTCGCAGTTCACAGTTCACAGTTCACACTTCACAGTTCACAGTTCACAGTTCACTGTTCACAAATTGCAGTTCACAGTTCACAGTTCACAGTTCACAGTTCACAGTTCACAGTTCACAGTTCACAGTTCACAGTTCACAGTTCGCAGGTCACAGTTCACAGTTCGCAGTTCACAGTTCGCAGTTCACAGTTCACAGTTCACAAATCGCAGTTCACAGTTCACAGTTCACAGTTCACAGTTCACATTTCACAGTTCACAGTTCACAGTTCACAGTTCACAGTTCACAGTTCACAGTTCACAGTTCACAGTTCACAGTTCACAGTTCACAGTTCACAGTTCACAGTTCACAGTTCACAGTTCACAGTTCACAGTTCACAGTTCACAGTTCACAGTTCACAGTTCACAGTTCACAGTTCACAGTTCACAGTTCACAGTTCACAGTTCACAGTTCACAGTTCACAGTTCACAGTTCACAGTTCACAGTCCACAGTTCACAGTTCACAGTGCACCCTTCTTAGTTCACAGTGCACCCTTCTTAGTTCACAGCTCACAGTTCCCAGTTCACAGTTAACAGTTCACAGTTCACAATCCGCCGTTCACAGTTCACAATTTGCAGTGCACACTTCAAAGTTCACAGTTCACAGTTCACAGTTCACAGTTCACAGTCCACAGTTCACAGTTCACAGTTCACAGTTCACAGTTCACAGTTCACAGTTCACAGTTCACAGTTCACAGTTCACAGTTCACAGTTCACAGTTCACAGTTCACAGTTCACAGTTCACAGTTCACAGTTCACAGTTCACAGTTCACAGTTCACAGTTCACACTTCACAGTCCACAGTTCACAGTTGACAGTGCACCCTTCTTAGTTCACAGCTCACAGATCCCAGTTCACAGTTAACAGTTCACAGTTCACAATCCGCCGTTCACAGTTCACAATTTGCAGTGCACACTTCAAAGTTCAGAGCTCGCAGTTCACAGTTCACAGTTCACAGTTCACAGTTCACAGTTCACAGTTCACAGTTCACAGTTCACAGTTCACAGTTCACAGTTCACAGTTCACAGTTCACAGTTCACAGTTCACAGTTCACAGTTCACAGTTCACAGTTCACAGTTCACAGTTCACAGTTCACAGTTCACAGTTCACAGTTCACAGTTCACAGTTCACAGTTCACAGTTCACAGTTCACAGTTCACAGTTCACAGTTCACAGTTCACAGTTCACAGTTCACAGTTCACAGTTCACAGTTCACAGTTCACAGTTCACAGTTCACAGTTCACAGTTCACAGTTCACAGTTCACAGTTCACAGTTCACAGTTCACAGTTCACAGTTCACAGTTCACAGTTCACAGTTCACAGTTCACAGTTCACAGTTCACAGTCCACAGTTCACAGTTCACAGTGCACCCTTCTTAGTTCACAGTGCACCCTTCTTAGTTCACAGCTCACAGTTCCCAGTTCACAGTTAACAGTTCACAGTTCACAATCCGCCGTTCACAGTTCACAATTTGCAGTGCACACTTCAAAGTTCACAGTTCACAAATCGCAGTTCACAGTTCACAGTTCACAGTTCACACTTCACAGTTCACACTTCACAGTTCACAGTTCACAGTTCACAGTTCACAGTTCACAGTTCACAGTTCACAGTTCACAGCTCGCAGTTCACAGTTCACAGATCACAGTTCACAGTGCACCCTTCTTAGTTCACAGCTCACAGTTCCCAGTTCACAGTTAACAGTTCACAGTTCACAATCAGCCGTTCACAGTTCACAATTTGCAGTGCACACTTCAAAGTTCACAGCTCGCAGTTCACAGTTCACAGTTCACAGTTCACAGTTCACAGTTCACAGTTCACAGTTCACAGTTCACAGTTCACAGTTCACAGTTCACAGTTCACAGTTCACAGTTCACAGTTCACAGTTCACAGTTCACAGTTCACAGTTCACAGTTCACAGTTCACAGTTCACAGTTCACAGTTCACAGTTCACAGTTCACAGTTCACAGTTCACAGTTCACAGTTCACAGTTCACAGTTCACAGTTCACAGTTCACAGTTCACAGTTCACAGTTCACAGTTCACAGTTCACAGTTCACAGTTCACAGTTCACAGTTCACAGTTCACAGTTCACAGTTCACAGTTCACAGTTCACAGTTCACAGTTCACAGTTCACAGTTCACAGTTCACAGTTCACAGTTCACAGTTCACAGTTCACAGTTCACAGTTCACAGTTCACAGTTCACAGTTCACAGTTCACAGTTCACAGTTCACAGTTCACAGTTCACAGTTCACAGTTCACAGTTCACAGTTCACAGTTCACAGTTCACAGTTCACAGTTCACAGTTCACAGTTCACAGTTCACAGTTCACAGTTCACAGTTCACAGTTCACAGTTCACAGTTCACAGTTCACAGTTCACAGTTCACAGTTCACAGTTCACAGTTCACAGTTCACAGTTCACAGTTCACAGTTCACAGTTCACAGTCCACAGTTCACAGTTCACAGTGCACCCTTCTTAGTTCACAGCTCACAGTTCCCAGTTCACAGTTAACAGTTCACAGTTCACAATCCGCCGTTCACAGTTCACAATTTGCAGTGCACACTTCAAAGTTCACAGCTCGCAGTTCACAGTTCACAGTTCACACTTCACAGTTCACACTTCACAGTTCACAGTTCACAGTTCACAGTTCACAGTTCACAGTTCACAGTTCACAGTTCACAGTTCACAGTTCACAGCTCGCAGTTCACAGTTCACAGATCACAGTTCACAGTTCACAGTTCATAGTTCACAGTTCACAGTTCACAGTTCACAGTTCACAGTTCACACTTCACAGTCCACAGTTCACAGTTCACAGTGCACCCTTCTTAGTTCACAGCTCACAGTTCCCAGTTCACAGTTAACAGTTCACAGTTCACAATCAGCCGTTCACAGTTCACAATTTGCAGTGCACACTTCAAAGTTCACAGCTCGCAGTTCACAGTTCACAGTTCACAATTCACAGTTCACAGTTCACAGTTCACAGTTCACAGTTCACAGTTCACAGTTCACAGTTCACATTTCACAGTTCACAGTTCACAGTTCACAGTTCACAGTTCACAGTTCACAGTTCACAGTTCACAGTTCACAGTTCACAGTTCACAGTTCACAGTTCACAGTTCACAGTTCACAGTCCACAGTTCACAGTTCACAGTTCACAGTTCACAGTTCACAGTTCACAGTTCACAGGTCACTGTTCACAGTTCACAGTTCACAGTTCACAGTTCACAGTTCACAGTTCACAGTTCACAGTTCACAGTTCACGGTTCACAGTTCACGGTTCACAGTTCACAGTTCACAGCTCGCAGTTCACAGTTCACAGATCACAGTTCACAGTTCACAGTTCATAGTTCACAGTTCACAGTTCACAGTTCACAGTTCACAGTTCACACTTCACAGTCCACAGTTCACAGTTCACAGTGCACCCTTCTTAGTTCACAGCTCACAGTTCCCAGTTCACAGTTAACAGTTCACAGTTCACAATCAGCCGTTCACAGTTCACAATTTGCAGTGCACACTTCAAAGTTCACAGCTCGCAGTTCACAGTTCACAGTTCACAATTCACAGTTCACAGTTCACAGTTCACAGTTCACAGTTCACAGTTCACAGTTCACAGTTCACAGTTCACAGTTCACATTTCACAGTTCACAGTTCACAGTTCACAGTTCACAGTTCACAGTTCACAGTTCACAGTTCACAGTTCACAGTTCACAGTTCACAGTTCACAGTTCACAGTTCACAGTTCACAGTTCACAGTTCACAGTTCACTGTTCACAGTTCACAGTTCACACTTCACAGTTCACAGTTCACAGTTCACAATCCGCCGTTCACAGTTCACAATTTGCAGTGCACACTTCAAAGTTCACAGCTCGCAGTTCACAGTTCACAGTTCACACTTCACAGTTCACAGTTCACAGTTCACTGTTCACAAATTGCAGTTCACAGTTCACAGTTCACAGTTCACAGTTCACAGTTCACAGTTCGCAGGTCACAGTTCACAGTTCGCAGTTCACAGTTCGCAGTTCACAGTTCACAGTTCACAAATCGCAGTTCACAGTTCACAGTTCACAGTTCACAGTTCACATTTCACAGTTCACAGTTCACAGTTCACAGTTCACAGTTCACAGTTCACAGTTCACAGTTCACAGTTCACAGTTCACAGTTCACAGTTAACAGTTCACAGTTCACAATCCGCCGTTCACAGTTCACAATTTGCAGTGCACACTTCAAAGTTCACAGTTCACAGTTCACAGTTCACAGTTCACAGTCCACAGTTCACAGTTCACAGTTCACAGTTCACAGTTCACAGTTCACAGTTCACAGTTCACAGTTCACAGTTCACAGTTCACAGTTCACAGTTCACAGTTCACAGTTCACAGTTCACAGTTCACAGTTCACAGTTCACAGTTCACAGTTCACAGTTCACAGTTCACACTTCACAGTCCACAGTTCACAGTTGACAGTGCACCCTTCTTAGTTCACAGCTCACAGATCCCAGTTCACAGTTAACAGTTCACAGTTCACAATCCGCCGTTCACAGTTCACAATTTGCAGTGCACACTTCAAAGTTCAGAGCTCGCAGTTCACAGTTCACAGTTCACAGTTCACAGTTCACAGTTCACAGTTCACAGTTCACAGTTCACAGTTCACAGTTCACAGTTCACAGTTCACAGTTCACAGTTCACAGTTCACAGTTCACAGTTCACAGTTCACAGTTCACAGTTCACAGTTCACAGTTCACAGTTCACAGTTCACAGTTCACAGTTCACAGTTCACAGTTCACAGTTCACAGTTCACAGTTCACAGTTCACAGTTCACAGTTCACAGTTCACAGTTCACAGTTCACAGTTCACAGTTCACAGTTCACAGTTCACAGTTCACAGTTCACAGTTCACAGTTCACAGTTCACAGTTCACAGTTCACAGTTCACAGTTCACAGTTCACAGTTCACAGTTCACAGTTCACAGTTCACAGTTCACAGTTCACAGTTCACAGTTCACAGTCCACAGTTCACAGTTCACAGTGCACCCTTCTTAGTTCACAGTGCACCCTTCTTAGTTCACAGCTCACAGTTCCCAGTTCACAGTTAACAGTTCACAGTTCACAATCCGCCGTTCACAGTTCACAATTTGCAGTGCACACTTCAAAGTTCACAGTTCACAAATCGCAGTTCACAGTTCACAGTTCACAGTTCACAGTTCACAGTTCACAGTTCACAGTTCACAGTTCACAGTTCACAGTTCACAGTTCACAGTTCACAGTTCACAGCTCGCAGTTCACAGTTCACAGATCACAGTTCACAATCCGCCGTTCACAGTTCACAATTTGCAGTGCACACTTCAAAGTTCACAGCTCGCAGTTCACAGTTCACAGTTCACACTTCACAGTTCACACTTCACAGTTCACAGTTCACAGTTCACAGTTCACAGTTCACAGTTCACAGTTCACAGTTCACAGTTCACAGCTCGCAGTTCACAGTTCACAGATCACAGTTCACAGTGCACCCTTCTTAGTTCACAGCTCACAGTTCCCAGTTCACAGTTAACAGTTCACAGTTCACAATCAGCCGTTCACAGTTCACAATTTGCAGTGCACACTTCAAAGTTCACAGTGCACACTTCAAAGTTCACAGCTCGCAGTTCACAGTTCACAGTTCACAGTTCACAGTTCACAGTTCACAGTTCACAGTTCACAGTTCACAGTTCACAGTTCACAGTTCACAGTTCACAGTTCACAGTTCACAGTTCACAGTTCACAGTTCACAGTTCACAGTTCACAGTTCACAGTTCACAGTTCACAGTTCACAGTTCACAGTTCACAGTTCACAGTTCACAGTTCACAGTTCACAGTTCACAGTTCACAGTTCACAGTTCACAGTTCACAGTTCACAGTTCACAGTTCACAGTTCACAGTTCACAGTTCACAGTTCACACTTCACAGTTCACACTTCACAGTTCACAGTTCACAGTTCACAGTTCACAGTTCACAGTTCACAGTTCACAGTTCACAGTTCACAGTTCACAGTTCACAGTTCACAGTTCACAGTTCACAGTTCACAGTTCACAGTTCACAGTTCACAGTTCACAGTTCACAGTTCACAGTTCACAGTTCACAGTTCACAGTTCACAGTTCACAGTTCACAGTTCACAGTTCACAGTTCACAGTTCACAGTTCACAGTTCACAGTTCACAGATCACAGTTCACAGTTCACAGTTCACAGTTCACAGTTCACAGTTCACAGTTCACAGTTCACAGTTCACAGTTCACAGTTCACAGTTCACAGTTCACAGTTCACAGTTCACAGTTCACAGTTCACAGTTCACAGTTCACAGTTCACAGTTCACAGTTCACAGTTCACAGTTCACAGTTCACAGTTCACAGTCCACAGTTCACAGTTCACAGTGCACCCTTCTTAGTTCACAGCTCACAGTTCCCAGTTCACAGTTAACAGTTCACAGTTCACAATCCGCCGTTCACAGTTCACAATTTGCAGTGCACACTTCAAAGTTCACAGCTCGCAGTTCACAGTTCACAGTTCACACTTCACAGTTCACACTTCACAGTTCACAGTTCACAGTTCACAGTTCACAGTTCACAGTTCACAGTTCACAGTTCACAGTTCACAGTTCACAGCTCGCAGTTCACAGTTCACAGATCACAGTTCACAGTTCACAGTTCATAGTTCACAGTTCACAGTTCACAGTTCACAGTTCACAGTTCACACTTCACAGTCCACAGTTCACAGTTCACAGTGCACCCTTCTTAGTTCACAGCTCACAGTTCCCAGTTCACAGTTAACAGTTCACAGTTCACAATCAGCCGTTCACAGTTCACAATTTGCAGTGCACACTTCAAAGTTCACAGCTCGCAGTTCACAGTTCACAGTTCACAATTCACAGTTCACAGTTCACAGTTCACAGTTCACAGTTCACAGTTCACAGTTCACAGTTCACATTTCACAGTTCACAGTTCACAGTTCACAGTTCACAGTTCACAGTTCACAGTTCACAGTTCACAGTTCACAGTTCACAGTTCACAGTTCACAGTTCACAGTTCACAGTTCACAGTCCACAGTTCACAGTTCACAGTTCACAGTTCACAGTTCACAGTTCACAGTTCACAGGTCACTGTTCACAGTTCACAGTTCACAGTTCACAGTTCACAGTTCACAGTTCACAGTTCACAGTTCACGGTTCACAGTTCACGGTTCACAGTTCACAGTTCACAGCTCGCAGTTCACAGTTCACAGATCACAGTTCACAGTTCACAGTTCATAGTTCACAGTTCACAGTTCACAGTTCACAGTTCACAGTTCACACTTCACAGTCCACAGTTCACAGTTCACAGTGCACCCTTCTTAGTTCACAGCTCACAGTTCCCAGTTCACAGTTAACAGTTCACAGTTCACAATCAGCCGTTCACAGTTCACAATTTGCAGTGCACACTTCAAAGTTCACAGCTCGCAGTTCACAGTTCACAGTTCACAATTCACAGTTCACAGTTCACAGTTCACAGTTCACAGTTCACAGTTCACAGTTCACAGTTCACAGTTCACATTTCACAGTTCACAGTTCACAGTTCACAGTTCACAGTTCACAGTTCACAGTTCACAGTTCACAGTTCACAGTTCACAGTTCACAGTTCACAGTTCACAGTTCACAGTTCACAGTTCACTGTTCACAGTTCACAGTTCACACTTCACAGTTCACAGTTCACAGTTCACAATCCGCCGTTCACAGTTCACAATTTGCAGTGCACACTTCAAAGTTCACAGCTCGCAGTTCACAGTTCACAGTTCACACTTCACAGTTCACAGTTCACAGTTCACTGTTCACAAATTGCAGTTCACAGTTCACAGTTCACAGTTCACAGTTCACAGTTCACAGTTCGCAGGTCACAGTTCACAGTTCGCAGTTCACAGTTCGCAGTTCACAGTTCACAGTTCACAAATCGCAGTTCACAGTTCACAGTTCACAGTTCACAGTTCACATTTCACAGTTCACAGTTCACAGTTCACAGTTCACAGTTCACAGTTCACAGTTCACAGTTCACAGTTCACAGTTCACAGTTCACAGTTCACAGTTAACAGTTCACAGTTCACAATCCGCCGTTCACAGTTCACAATTTGCAGTGCACACTTCAAAGTTCACAGTTCACAGTTCACAGTTCACAGTTCACAGTCCACAGTTCACAGTTCACAGTTCACAGTTCACAGTTCACAGTTCACAGTTCACAGTTCACAGTTCACAGTTCACAGTTCACAGTTCACAGTTCACAGTTCACAGTTCACAGTTCACAGTTCACAGTTCACAGTTCACAGTTCACAGTTCACAGTTCACAGTTCACAGTTCACAGTTCACACTTCACAGTCCACAGTTCACAGTTGACAGTGCACCCTTCTTAGTTCACAGCTCACAGATCCCAGTTCACAGTTAACAGTTCACAGTTCACAATCCGCCGTTCACAGTTCACAATTTGCAGTGCACACTTCAAAGTTCAGAGCTCGCAGTTCACAGTTCACAGTTCACAGTTCACAGTTCACAGTTCACAGTTCACAGTTCACAGTTCACAGTTCACAGTTCACAGTTCACAGTTCACAGTTCACAGTTCACAGTTCACAGTTCACAGTTCACAGTTCACAGTTCACAGTTCACAGTTCACAGTTCACAGTTCACAGTTCACAGTTCACAGTTCACAGTTCACAGTTCACAGTTCACAGTTCACAGTTCACAGTTCACAGTTCACAGTTCACAGTTCACAGTTCACAGTTCACAGTTCACAGTTCACAGTTCACAGTTCACAGTTCACAGTTCACAGTTCACAGTTCACAGTTCACAGTTCACAGTTCACAGTTCACAGTTCACAGTTCACAGTTCACAGTTCACAGTTCACAGTTCACAGTTCACAGTTCACAGTTCACAGTTCACAGTTCACAGTTCACAGTTCACAGTCCACAGTTCACAGTTCACAGTGCACCCTTCTTAGTTCACAGTGCACCCTTCTTAGTTCACAGCTCACAGTTCCCAGTTCACAGTTAACAGTTCACAGTTCACAATCCGCCGTTCACAGTTCACAATTTGCAGTGCACACTTCAAAGTTCACAAATCGCAGTTCACAGTTCACAGTTCACAGTTCACAGTTCACAGTTCACAGTTCACAGTTCACAGTTCACAGTTCACAGTTCACAGTTCACAGTTCACAGCTCGCAGTTCACAGTTCACAGATCACAGTTCACAATCCGCCGTTCACAGTTCACAATTTGCAGTGCACACTTCAAAGTTCACAGCTCGCAGTTCACAGTTCACAGTTCACACTTCACAGTTCACACTTCACAGTTCACAGTTCACAGTTCACAGTTCACAGTTCACAATCCGCCGTTCACAGTTCACAATTTGCAGTGCACACTTCAAAGTTCACAGTTCACAGTTCACAGTTCACAGTTCACAGTCCACAGTTCACAGTTCACAGTGCACCCTTCTTAGTTCACAGCTCACAGTTCCCAGTTCACAGTTCACAGTTCACAGTTCACAGTTCACAGTTCACAGTTCACAGTTCACAGTTCACAGTTCACAGTCCACAGTTCACAGTTCACAGTGCACCCTTCTTAGTTCACAGTGCACCCTTCTTAGTTCACAGCTCACAGTTCCCAGTTCACAGTTCACAGTTCACAGTTCACAGTTCACAGTTCACAGTTCACAGTTCACAGTTCACAGTTCACAGTTCACAGTTCACAGTTCACAGTTCACAGTTCACAGTTCACAGTTCACAGTTCACAGTTCACAGTTCACAGTTCACAGTTCACAGTTCACAGTTCACAGTTCACAGTTCACAGTTCACAGTTCACAGTTCACAGTTCACAGTTCACAGTTCACAGTTCACAGTTCACAGTTCACAGTTCACAGTTCACAGTTCACAGTTCACAGTTCACAGTTCACAGTTCACAGTTCACAGTTCACAGTTCACAGTTCACAGTTCACAGTTCACAGTTCACAGTTCACAGTTCACAGTTCACAGTCCACAGTTCACAGTTCACAGTGCACCCTTCTTAGTTCACAGCTCACAGTTCCCAGTTCACAGTTAACAGTTCACAGTTCACAATCCGCCGTTCACAGTTCACAATTTGCAGTGCACACTTCAAAGTTCACAGCTCGCAGTTCACAGTTCACAGTTCACACTTCACAGTTCACACTTCACAGTTCACAGTTCACAGTTCACAGTTCACAGTTCACAGTTCACAGTTCACAGTTCACAGTTCACAGTTCACAGTTCACAGTTCACAGCTCGCAGTTCACAGTTCACAGATCACAGTTCACAGTTCACAGTTCATAGTTCACAGTTCACAGTTCACAGTTCACAGTTCACAGTTCACACTTCACAGTCCACAGTTCACAGTTCACAGTGCACCCTTCTTAGTTCACAGCTCACAGTTCCCAGTTCACAGTTAACAGTTCACAGTTCACAATCAGCCGTTCACAGTTCACAATTTGCAGTGCACACTTCAAAGTTCACAGCTCGCAGTTCACAGTTCACAGTTCACAATTCACAGTTCACAGTTCACAGTTCACAGTTCACAGTTCACAGTTCACAGTTCACAGTTCACAGTTCACATTTCACAGTTCACAGTTCACAGTTCACAGTTCACAGTTCACAGTTCACAGTTCACAGTTCACAGTTCACAGTTCACAGTTCACAGTTCACAGTTCACAGTTCACAGTTCACAGTTCACAGTCCACAGTTCACAGTTCACAGTTCACAGTTCACAGTTCACAGTTCACAGTTCACAGGTCACTGTTCACAGTTCACAGTTCACAGTTCACAGTTCACAGTTCACAGTTCACAGTTCACAGTTCACGGTTCACAGTTCACGGTTCACAGTTCACAGTTCACAGCTCGCAGTTCACAGTTCACAGATCACAGTTCACAGTTCACAGTTCATAGTTCACAGTTCACAGTTCACAGTTCACAGTTCACAGTTCACACTTCACAGTCCACAGTTCACAGTTCACAGTGCACCCTTCTTAGTTCACAGCTCACAGTTCCCAGTTCACAGTTAACAGTTCACAGTTCACAATCAGCCGTTCACAGTTCACAATTTGCAGTGCACACTTCAAAGTTCACAGCTCGCAGTTCACAGTTCACAGTTCACAATTCACAGTTCACAGTTCACAGTTCACAGTTCACAGTTCACAGTTCACAGTTCACAGTTCACATTTCACAGTTCACAGTTCACAGTTCACAGTTCACAGTTCACAGTTCACAGTTCACAGTTCACAGTTCACAGTTCACAGTTCACAGTTCACAGTTCACAGTTCACAGTTCACAGTTCACAGTTCACAGTTCACAGTTCACTGTTCACAGTTCACAGTTCACACTTCACAGTTCACAGTTCACAGTTCACAATCCGCCGTTCACAGTTCACAATTTGCAGTGCACACTTCAAAGTTCACAGCTCGCAGTTCACAGTTCACAGTTCACACTTCACAGTTCACAGTTCACAGTTCACTGTTCACAAATTGCAGTTCACAGTTCACAGTTCACAGTTCACAGTTCACAGTTCACAGTTCACAGTTCACAGTTCACAGTGCACCCTTCTTAGTTCACAGTGCACCCTTCTTAGTTCACAGCTCACAGTTCCCAGTTCACAGTTAACAGTTCACAGTTCACAATCCGCCGTTCACAGTTCACAATTTGCAGTGCACACTTCAAAGTTCACAGTTCACAAATCGCAGTTCACAGTTCACAGTTCACAGTTCACAGTTCACAGTTCACAGTTCACAGTTCACAGTTCACAGTTCACAGTTCACAGTTCACAGTTCACAGTTCACAGCTCGCAGTTCACAGTTCACAGATCACAGTTCACAATCCGCCGTTCACAGTTCACAATTTGCAGTGCACACTTCAAAGTTCACAGCTCGCAGTTCACAGTTCACAGTTCACACTTCACAGTTCACACTTCACAGTTCACAGTTCACAGTTCACAGTTCACAGTTCACAGTTCACAGTTCACAGTTCACAGTTCACAGCTCGCAGTTCACAGTTCACAGATCACAGTTCACAGTGCACCCTTCTTAGTTCACAGCTCACAGTTCCCAGTTCACAGTTAACAGTTCACAGTTCACAGTTCACAGTTCACAGTTCACAGTTCACAGTTCACAGTTCACAGTTCACAGTTCACAGTTCACAGTTCACAGTTCACAGTTCACAGTTCACAGTTCACAGTTCACAGTTCACAGTTCACAGTTCACAGTTCACAGTTCACAGTTCACAGTTCACAGTTCACAGTTCACAGTTCACAGTTCACAGTTCACAGTTCACAGTTCACAGTTCACAGTTCACAGTTCACAGTTCACAGTTCACAGTTCACAGTTCACAGTTCACAGTTCACAGTTCACAGTTCACAGTTCACAGTTCACAGTTCACAGTTCACAGTTCACAGTTCACAGTTCACAGTTCACAGTTCACAGTTCACAGTTCACAGTTCACAGTTCACAGTTCACAGTTCACAGTTCACAGTTCACAGTTCACAGTTCACAGTTCACAGTTCACAGTTCACAGTTCACAGTTCACAGTTCACAGTTCACAGTTCACAGTTCACAGTTCACAGTTCACAGTTCACAGTTCACAGTTCACAGTTCACAGTTCACAGTTCACAGTTCACAGTTCACAGTCCACAGTTCACAGTTCACAGTGCACCCTTCTTAGTTCACAGCTCACAGTTCCCAGTTCACAGTTAACAGTTCACAGTTCACAATCCGCCGTTCACAGTTCACAATTTGCAGTGCACACTTCAAAGTTCACAGCTCGCAGTTCACAGTTCACAGTTCACACTTCACAGTTCACACTTCACAGTTCACAGTTCACAGTTCACAGTTCACAGTTCACAGTTCACAGTTCACAGTTCACAGTTCACAGTTCACAGTTCACAGCTCGCAGTTCACAGTTCACAGATCACAGTTCACAGTTCACAGTTCATAGTTCACAGTTCACAGTTCACAGTTCACAGTTCACAGTTCACACTTCACAGTCCACAGTTCACAGTTCACAGTGCACCCTTCTTAGTTCACAGCTCACAGTTCCCAGTTCACAGTTAACAGTTCACAGTTCACAATCAGCCGTTCACAGTTCACAATTTGCAGTGCACACTTCAAAGTTCACAGCTCGCAGTTCACAGTTCACAGTTCACAATTCACAGTTCACAGTTCACAGTTCACAGTTCACAGTTCACAGTTCACAGTTCACAGTTCACAGTTCACATTTCACAGTTCACAGTTCACAGTTCACAGTTCACAGTTCACAGTTCACAGTTCACAGTTCACAGTTCACAGTTCACAGTTCACAGTTCACAGTTCACAGTTCACAGTTCACAGTCCACAGTTCACAGTTCACAGTTCACAGTTCACAGTTCACAGTTCACAGTTCACAGGTCACTGTTCACAGTTCACAGTTCACAGTTCACAGTTCACAGTTCACAGTTCACAGTTCACAGTTCACGGTTCACAGTTCACGGTTCACAGTTCACAGTTCACAGCTCGCAGTTCACAGTTCACAGATCACAGTTCACAGTTCACAGTTCATAGTTCACAGTTCACAGTTCACAGTTCACAGTTCACAGTTCACACTTCACAGTCCACAGTTCACAGTTCACAGTGCACCCTTCTTAGTTCACAGCTCACAGTTCCCAGTTCACAGTTAACAGTTCACAGTTCACAATCAGCCGTTCACAGTTCACAATTTGCAGTGCACACTTCAAAGTTCACAGCTCGCAGTTCACAGTTCACAGTTCACAATTCACAGTTCACAGTTCACAGTTCACAGTTCACAGTTCACAGTTCACAGTTCACAGTTCACATTTCACAGTTCACAGTTCACAGTTCACAGTTCACAGTTCACAGTTCACAGTTCACAGTTCACAGTTCACAGTTCACAGTTCACAGTTCACAGTTCACAGTTCACAGTTCACAGTTCACAGTTCACAGTTCACAGTTCACTGTTCACAGTTCACAGTTCACACTTCACAGTTCACAGTTCACAGTTCACAATCCGCCGTTCACAGTTCACAATTTGCAGTGCACACTTCAAAGTTCACAGCTCGCAGTTCACAGTTCACAGTTCACACTTCACAGTTCACAGTTCACAGTTCACTGTTCACAAATTGCAGTTCACAGTTCACAGTTCACAGTTCACAGTTCACAGTTCACAGTTCACAGTTCGCAGGTCACAGTTCACAGTTCGCAGTTCACAGTTCGCAGTTCACAGTTCACAGTTCACAAATCGCAGTTCACAGTTCACAGTTCACAGTTCACAGTTCACATTTCACAGTTCACAGTTCACAGTTCACAGTTCACAGTTCACAGTTCACAGTTCACAGTTCACAGTTCACAGTTCACAGTTCACAGTTCACAGTTCACAGTTCACAGTTCACAGTTCACAGTTCACAGTTCACAGTTCACAGTTCACAGTTCACAGTTCACAGTTCACAGTTCACAGTTCACAGTTCACAGTTCACAGTTCACAGTTCACAGTTCACAGTTCACAGTTCACAGTTCACAGTTCACAGTTCACAGTTCACAGTTCACAGTCCACAGTTCACAGTTCACAGTGCACCCTTCTTAGTTCACAGTGCACCCTTCTTAGTTCACAGCTCACAGTTCCCAGTTCACAGTTAACAGTTCACAGTTCACAATCCGCCGTTCACAGTTCACAATTTGCAGTGCACACTTCAAAGTTCACAGTTCACAGTTCACAGTTCACAGTTCACAGTCCACAGTTCACAGTTCACAGTGCACCCTTCTTAGTTCACAGCTCACAGTTCCCAGTTCACAGTTCACAGTTCACAGTTCACAGTTCACAGTTCACAGTTCACAGTTCACAGTTCACAGTTCACAGTCCACAGTTCACAGTTCACAGTGCACCCTTCTTAGTTCACAGTGCACCCTTCTTAGTTCACAGCTCACAGTTCCCAGTTCACAGTTAACAGTTCACAGTTCACAGTTCACAGTTCACAATCCGCCGTTCACAGTTCACAATTTGCAGTGCACACTTCACAGTTCACAGTTCACAGTTCACAGTTCACAGTTCACAGTTCACAGTTCACAGTTCACAGTTCACAGTTCACAGTTCACAGTTCACAGTTCACAGTTCACAGTTCACAGTTCACAGTTCACAGTTCACAGTTCACAGTTCACAGTTCACAGTTCACAGTTCACAGTTCACAGTTCACAGTTCACAGTTCACAGTTCACAGTTCACAGTTCACAGTTCACAGTTCACAGTTCACAGTTCACAGTTCACAGTTCACAGTTCACAGTTCACAGTTCACAGTTCACAGTTCACAGTCCACAGTTCACAGTTCACAGTTCACAGTGCACCCTTCTTAGTTCACAGCTCACAGTTCCCAGTTCACAGTTAACAGTTAACAGTTCACAGTTCACAGCTCGCAGTTCACAGTTCACAGTTCACAGTTCACAGTTCACAGTTCACAGTTCACAGTTCACAGTTCACAGTTCACAGTTCACAGTTCACAGTTCACAGTTCACAGTTCACAGTTCACAGTTCACAGTTCACAGTTCACAGTGCACCCTTCTTAGTTCACAGTTCACAGTTCACAGTTCACAGTTCACAGTTCACAGTTCACAGTTCACAGTTCACAGTTCACAGTTCACAGTTCACAGTTCACAGTTCACAGTTCACAGTTCACAGTTCACAGTTCACAGTTCACAGTTCACAGTTCACAGTTCACAGTTCACAGTTCACAGTTCACAGTTCACAGTTCACAGTTCACAGTTCACAGTTCACAGTTCACAGTTCACAGTTCACAGTTCACAGTTCACAGTTCACAGTTCACAGTTCACAGTTCACAGTTCACAGTTCACAGTTCACAGTTCACAGTTCACAGTTCACAGTTCACAGTTCACAGTTCACAGTTCTCAGTTCACAGTTCACAGTTCACAGTTCCCAGTTCACAGTTCACAGTTCACAGTTCACAGTTCACAGTTCACAGTTCACAGTTCACAGTTCACAGTTCACAGTTCACAGTTCACAGTTCACAGTTCACAGTTCACAGTTCACAGTTCACAGTTCACAGTTCACAGTTCACAGTTCACAGTTCACATTTCACAGTTCACAGTCCACAGTTCACAGTTCACAGTGCACCCTTCTTAGTTCACAGTGCACCCTTCTTAGTTCACAGCTCACAGTTCCCAGTTCACAGTTAACAGTTCACAGTTCACAATCCGCCGTTCACAGTTCACAATTTGCAGTGCACACTTCAAAGTTCACAGTTCACAGTTCACAGTTCACAGTTCACAGTCCACAGTTCACAGTTCACAGTGCACCCTTCTTAGTTCACAGCTCACAGTTCCCAGTTCACAGTTCACAGTTCACAGTTCACAGTTCACAGTTCACAGTTCACAGTTCACAGTTCACAGTTCACAGTCCACAGATCACAGTTCACAGTGCACCCTTCTTAGTTCACAGTGCACCCTTCTTAGTTCACAGCTCACAGTTCCCAGTTCACAGTTAACAGTTCACAGTTCACAATCCGCCGTTCACAGTTCACAATTTGCAGTGCACACTTCACAGTTCACAGTTCACAGTTCACAGTTCACAGTTCACAGTTCACAGTTCACAGTTCACAGTTCACAGTTCACAGTTCACAGTTCACAGTTCACAGTTCACAGTTCACAGTTCACAGTTCACAGTTCACAGTTCACAGTTCACAGTTCACAGTTCACAGTTCACAGTTCACAGTTCACAGTTCACAGTTCACAGTTCACAGTTCACAGTTCACAGTTCACAGTTCACAGTTCACAGTTCACAGTTCACAGTTCACAGTTCACAGTTCACAGTTCACAGTTCACAGTTCACAGTTCACAGTTCACAGTTCACAGTTCACAGTTCACAGTTCACAGTTCACAGTTCACAGTTCACAGTTCACAGTTCACAGTTCACAGTTCACAGTCCACAGTTCACAGTTCACAGTGCACCATTCTTAGTTCACAGCTCACAGTTCCCAGTTCACAGTTAACAGTTCACAGTTCACAGTTCACAGCTCGCAGTTCACAGTTCACAGTTCACAGTTCACAGTTCACAGTTCACAGTTCACAGTTCACAGTTCACAGTTCACAGTTCACAGTTCACAGTTCACAGTTCACAGTTCACAGTTCACAGTTCACAGTTCACAGTTCACAGTTCACAGTTCACAGTTCACAGTTCACAGTTCACAGTTCACAATCCGCCGTTCACAGTTCACAATTTGCAGTGCACACTTCAAAGTTCACAGTTCACAGTTCACAGTTCACAGTTCACAGTCCACAGTTCACAGTTCACAGTGCACCCTTCTTAGTTCACAGCTCACAGTTCCCAGTTCACAGTTCACAGTTCACAGTTCATAGCTCGCAGTTCACAGTTCACAGTTCACTGTTCACAAATCGCAGTTCACAGTTCACAGTTCACACTTCACAGTTCACAGTTCACAGTTCACAGTTCACAGTTAACAGTTCACAGTGCACCCTTCTCAGTTCACAGCTCACAGTTTCCAGTTCACAATTTGCAGTGCACACTTCAAAGTTCACAGCTCGCAGTTCACAGTTCACAGTTCACAGTTCACAGTTCACAGTTCACAGTTCACAGTTCACAGTTCACAGTTCACAGTTCACAGTTCACAGTTCACAGTTCACAGTTCACAGTTCACAGTTCACTGTTCACAGTTCACAGTTCACAGTTCACAGTTCACAATTTGCAGTGCACACTTCAAAGTTCACAGCTCGCAGTTCACAGTTCACAGTTCACAGTTCACAGTTCACAGTTCACAGTTCACAGTTAACAGTTCACAGTGCACCCTTCTCAGTTCACAGCTCACAGTTTCCAGTTCACAATTTGCAGTGCACACTTCAAAGTTCACAGCTCGCAGTTCACAGTGCACAGTTCACAGTTCACAGTTCACAGTTCACAGTTCACAGTTCACAGTTCACAGTTCACAGTTCACAGTTCACTGTTCACAGTTCACAGTTCACAGTTCACAGTTCACAGTTCACAGTTCACAGTTCACAGTTCACAGTTCACAGTTCACAGTTCACAGTTAACAGTTCACAGTTCACAATCCGCCGTTCACAGTTCACAATTTGCAGTGCACACTTCAAAGTTCACAGCTCGCAGTTCACAGTTCACAGTTCACACTTCACAGTTCACACTTCACAGTTCACAGTTCACAGTTCACAGTTCACAGTTCACAGTTCACAGTTCACAGTTCACAGTTCACAGCTCGCAGTTCACAGTTCACAGATCACAGTTCACAGTGCACCCTTCTTAGTTCACAGCTCACAGTTCCCAGTTCACAGTTAACAGTTCACAGTTCACAATCAGCCGTTCACAGTTCACAATTTGCAGTGCACACTTCAAAGTTCACAGCTCGCAGTTCACAGTTCACAGTTCACAGTTCACAGTTCACAGTTCACAGTTCACAGTTCACAGTTCACAGTTCACAGTTCACAGTTCACAGTTCACAGTTCACAGTTCACAGTTCACAGTTCACAGTTCACAGTTCACAGTTCACAGTTCACAGTTCACAGTTCACAGTTCACAGTTCACAGTTCACAGTTCACAGTTCACAGTTCACAGTTCACAGTTCACAGTTCACAGTTCACAGTTCACAGTTCACAGTTCACAGTTCACAGTTCACAGTTCACAGTTCACAGTTCACAGTTCACAGTTCACAGTTCACAGTTCACAGTTCACAGTTCACAGTTCACAGTTCACAGTTCACAGTTCACAGTTCACAGTTCACAGTTCACAGTTCACAGTTCACAGTTCACAGTTCACAGTTCACAGTTCACAGTTCACAGTTCACAGTTCACAGTTCACAGTTCACAGTTCACAGTTCACAGTTCACAGTTCACAGTTCACAGTTCACAGTTCACAGTTCACAGTTCACAGTTCACAGTTCACAGTTCACAGTTCACAGTTCACAGTTCACAGTTCACAGTTCACAGTTCACAGTTCACAGTTCACAGTTCACAGTTCACAGTTCACAGTTCACAGTTCACAGTTCACAGTTCACAGTTCACAGTTCACAGTTCACAGTCCACAGTTCACAGTTCACAGTGCACCCTTCTTAGTTCACAGCTCACAGTTCCCAGTTCACAGTTAACAGTTCACAGTTCACAATCCGCCGTTCACAGTTCACAATTTGCAGTGCACACTTCAAAGTTCACAGCTCGCAGTTCACAGTTCACAGTTCACACTTCACAGTTCACACTTCACAGTTCACAGTTCACAGTTCACAGTTCACAGTTCACAGTTCACAGTTCACAGTTCACAGTTCACAGTTCACAGTTCACAGTTCACAGCTCGCAGTTCACAGTTCACAGATCACAGTTCACAGTTCACAGTTCATAGTTCACAGTTCACAGTTCACAGTTCACAGTTCACAGTTCACAGTTCACAGTTCACACTTCACAGTCCACAGTTCACAGTTCACAGTGCACCCTTCTTAGTTCACAGCTCACAGTTCCCAGTTCACAGTTAACAGTTCACAGTTCACAATCAGCCGTTCACAGTTCACAATTTGCAGTGCACACTTCAAAGTTCACAGCTCGCAGTTCACAGTTCACAGTTCACAATTCACAGTTCACAGTTCACAGTTCACAGTTCACAGTTCACAGTTCACAGTTCACAGTTCACATTTCACAGTTCACAGTTCACAGTTCACAGTTCACAGTTCACAGTTCACAGTTCACAGTTCACAGTTCACAGTTCACAGTTCACAGTTCACAGTTCACAGTTCACAGTCCACAGTTCACAGTTCACAGTTCACAGTTCACAGTTCACAGTTCACAGTTCACAGGTCACTGTTCACAGTTCACAGTTCACAGTTCACAGTTCACAGTTCACAGTTCACAGTTCACAGTTCACACTTCACAGTCCACAGTTCACAGTTCACAGTGCACCCTTCTTAGTTCACAGCTCACAGTCACACTTCACAGTTAACAGTTCACAGTTCACAATCCGCCGTTCACAGTTCACAATTTGCAGTGCACACTTCAAAGTTCACAGTTCCCAGTTCACAGTTCACAGTTCACAGTTCACAGTTCACAGTTCACAGTTCACAGTTCACAGTTCACAGTTCACAGTTCACAGTTCACAGTTCACAGTTCACAGTTCACAGTTCACAGTTCACAGTTCACAGTTCACAGTTCACAGTTCACAGTTCACAGTTCACAGTTCACAGTTCACAGTTCACAGTTCACAGTTCACAGTTCACAGTTCACAGTTCACAGTTCACAGTTCACAGTTCACAGCTCACAGTTCCCAGTTCACAGTTAACAGTTCACAGTTCACAATCCGCCGTTCACAGTTCACAATTTGCAGTGCACACTTCAAAGTTCACAGCTCGCAGTTCACAGTTCACAGTTCACACTTCACAGTTCACACTTCACAGTTCACAGTTCACAGTTCACAGTTCACAGTTCACAGTTCACAGTTCACAGTTCACAGTTCACAGTTCACAGTTCACAGTTCACAGTTCACAGTTCACAGTTCACAGTTCACAGTTCACAGTTCACAGTTCACAGTTCACAGTTCACAGTTCACAGTTCACAGTTCACAGTTCACAGTTCACAGTTCACACTTCACAGTCCACAGTTCACAGTTGACAATCCGCCGTTCACAGTTCACAATTTGCAGTGCACACTTCAAAGTTCAGAGCTCGCAGTTCACAGTTCACAGTTCACAGTTCACAGTTCACAGTTCACAGTTCACAGTTCACAGTTCACAGTTCACAGTTCACAGTTCACAGTTCACAGTTCACAGTTCACAGTTCACAGTTCACAGTTCACAGTTCACAGTTCACAGTTCACAGTTCACAGTTCACAGTTCACAGTTCACAGTTCACAGTTCACAGTTCACAGTTCACAGTTCACAGTTCACAGTTCACAGTTCACAGTTCACAGTTAACAGTTCACAGTTCACAATCCGCCGCTCACAGTTCACAATTTGCAGTGCACACTTCAAAGTTCACAGCTCGCAGTTCACAGTTCACAGTTCACAGTTCACAGTTCACAGTTCACAGTGCACCCTTCTTAGTTCACAGCTCACAGTTCCCAGTTCACAGTTCACAGTTCACAGTTCATAGCTCGCAGTTCACAGTTCACAGTTCACTGTTCACAAATCGCAGTTCACAGTTCACAGTTCACACTTCACAGTTCACAGTTCACAGTTCACAGTTCACAGTTAACAGTTCACAGTGCACCCTTCTCAGTTCACAGCTCACAGTTTCCAGTTCACAATTTGCAGTGCACACTTCAAAGTTCACAGCTCGCAGTTCACAGTTCACAGTTCACAGTTCACAGTTCACAGTTCACAGTTCACAGTTCACAGTTCACAGTTCACAGTTCACAGTTCACAGTTCACAGTTCACAGTTCACAGTTCACAGTTCACAGTTCACAGTTCACTGTTCACAGTTCACAGTTCACAGTTCACAGTTCACAGTTCACAGTTCACAGTTCACAGTTCACAGTTCACAGTTCACAGTTCACAGTTCACAGTTCACAGTTCACAGGTCACAGTTAACAGTTCACAGTTCACAATCCGCCGTTCACAGTTCACAATTTGCAGTGCACACTTCAAAGTTCACAGCTCGCAGTTCACAGTTCACAGTTCACACTTCACAGTTCACACTTCACAGTTCACAGTTCACAGTTCACAGTTCACAGTTCACAGTTCACAGTTCACAGTTCACAGTTAACAGTTCACAGTTCACAATCCGCCGTTCACAGTTCACAATTTGCAGTGCACACTTCAAAGTTCACAGCTCGCAGTTCACAGTTCACAGTTCACAGTTCACAGTTCACAGTTCACAGTTAACAGTTCACAGTGCACCCTTCTCAGTTCACAGCTCACAGTTTCCAGTTCACAATTTGCAGTGCACACTTCAAAGTTCACAGCTCGCAGTTCACAGTGCACAGTTCACAGTTCACAGTTCACAGTTCACAGTTCACAGTTCACAGTTCACAGTTCACAGTTCACAGTTCACAGTTCACAGTTCACAGTTCACAGTTCACAGTTCACAGTTCACAGTTCACAGTTCACAGTTCACAGTTCACAGTTCACAGTTCACAGTTCACAGTTCACAGTTCACTGTTCACAGTTCACAGTTCACAGTTCACAGTTCACAGTTCACAGTTCACAGTTCACAGTTCACAGTTCACAGTTAACAGTTCACAGTTCACAATCCGCCGTTCACAGTTCACAATTTGCAGTGCACACTTCAAAGTTCACAGCTCGCAGTTCACAGTTCACAGTTCACACTTCACAGTTCACACTTCACAGTTCACAGTTCACAGTTCACAGTTCACAGTTCACAGTTCACAGTTCACAGTTCACAGTTCACAGTTCACAGCTCGCAGTTCACAGTTCACAGATCACAGTTCACAGTGCACCCTTCTTAGTTCACAGCTCACAGTTCCCAGTTCACAGTTAACAGTTCACAGTTCACAATCAGCCGTTCACAGTTCACAATTTGCAGTGCACACTTCAAAGTTCACAGCTCGCAGTTCACAGTTCACAGTTCACAGTTCACAGTTCACAGTTCACAGTTCACAGTTCACAGTTCACAGTTCACAGTTCACAGTTCACAGTTCACAGTTCACAGTTCACAGTTCACAGTTCACAGTTCACAGTTCACAGTTCACAGTTCACAGTTCACAGTTCACAGTTCACAGTTCACAGTTCACAGTTCACAGTTCACAGTTCACAGTTCACAGTTCACAGTTCACAGTTCACAGTTCACAGTTCACAGTTCACAGTTCACAGTTCACAGTTCACAGTTCACAGTTCACAGTTCACAGTTCACAGTTCACAGTTCACAGTTCACAGTTCACAGTTCACAGTTCACAGTTCACAGTTCACAGTTCACAGTTCACAGTTCACAGTTCACAGTTCACAGTTCACAGTTCACAGTTCACAGTTCACAGTTCACAGTTCACAGTTCACAGTTCACAGTTCACAGTTCACAGTTCACAGTTCACAGTTCACAGTTCACAGTTCACAGTTCACAGTTCACAGTTCACAGTTCACAGTTCACAGTTCACAGTTCACAGTTCACAGTTCACAGTTCACAGTTCACAGTTCACAGTCCACAGTTCACAGTTCACAGTGCACCCTTCTTAGTTCACAGCTCACAGTTCCCAGTTCACAGTTAACAGTTCACAGTTCACAATCCGCCGTTCACAGTTCACTATTTGCAGTGCACACTTCAAAGTTCACAGCTCGCAGTTCACAGTTCACAGTTCACACTTCACAGTTCACACTTCACAGTTCACAGTTCACAGTTCACAGTTCACAGTTCACAGTTCACAGTTCACAGTTCACAGCTCGCAGTTCACAGTTCACAGATCACAGTTCACAGTTCACAGTTCATAGTTCACAGTTCACAGTTCACAGTTCACAGTTCACAGTTCACACTTCACAGTCCACAGTTCACAGTTCACAGTGCACCCTTCTTAGTTCACAGCTCACAGTTCCCAGTTCACAGTTAACAGTTCACAGTTCACAATCAGCCGTTCACAGTTCACAATTTGCAGTGCACACTTCAAAGTTCACAGCTCGCAGTTCACAGTTCACAGTTCACAGTTCACAGTTCACAGTTCACAGTTCACAGTTCACAGTTCACAGTTCACAGTTCACAGTTCACAGTTCACAGTTCACAGTTCACAGTTCACAGTTCACAGTTCACAGTTCACAGTTCACAGTTCACAGTTCACAGTTCACACTTCACAGTCCACAGTTCACAGTTCACAGTGCACCCTTCTTAGTTCACAGCTCACAGTCACACTTCACAGTTAACAGTTCACAGTTCACAATCCGCCGTTCACAGTTCACAATTTGCAGTGCACACTTCAAAGTTCACAGTTCCCAGTTCACAGTTCACAGTTCACAGTTCACAGTTCACAGTTCACAGTTCACAGTTCACAGTTCACAGTTCACAGTTCACAGTTCACAGTTCACAGTTCACAGTTCACAGTTCACAGTTCACAGTTCACAGTTCACAGTTCACAGTTCACAGTTCACAGTTCACAGTTCACAGTTCACAGTTCACAGTTCACAGTTCACAGTTCACAGTTCACAGCTCACAGTTCCCAGTTCACAGTTAACAGTTCACAGTTCACAATCCGCCGTTCACAGTTCACAATTTGCAGTGCACACTTCAAAGTTCACAGCTCGCAGTTCACAGTTCACAGTTCACACTTCACAGTTCACACTTCACAGTTCACAGTTCACAGTTCACAGTTCACAGTTCACAGTTCACAGTTCACAGTTCACAGTTCACAGTTCACAGTTCACAGTTCACAGTTCACAGTTCACAGTTCACAGTTCACAGTTCACAGTTCACAGTTCACAGTTCACAGTTCACAGTTCACAGTTCACACTTCACAGTCCACAGTTCACAGTTGACAATCCGCCGTTCACAGTTCACAATTTGCAGTGCACACTTCAAAGTTCAGAGCTCGCAGTTCACAGTTCACAGTTCACAGTTCACAGTTCACAGTTCACAGTTCACAGTTCACAGTTCACAGTTCACAGTTCACAGTTCACAGTTCACAGTTCACAGTTCACAGTTCACAGTTCACAGTTCACAGTTCACAGTTCACAGTTCACAGTTCACAGTTCACAGTTCACAGTTCACAGTTCACAGTTCACAGTTCACAGTTCACAGTTCACAGTTCACAGTTAACAGTTCACAGTTCACAATCCGCCGTTCACAGTTCACAATTTGCAGTGCACACTTCAAAGTTCACAGCTCGCAGTTCACAGTTCACAGTTCACAGTTCACAGTTCACAGTTCACAGTTCACAGTTCATAGCTCGCAGTTCACAGTTCACAGTTCACTGTTCACAAATCGCAGTTCACAGTTCACAGTTCACACTTCACAGTTCACAGTTCACAGTTCACAGTGCACCGTTCTTAGTTCACAGCTCACAGTTCACAGTTCACAGTTAACAGT
>CAXARU010000069.1:0-2500 GCA_963971365.1 Lasioglossum villosulum
GCGAAGAACCGACGCGCCCGAGCCGCGCCGAACGGTTCGCTCGTTCGATCGAGCGGACTACGCGCTCGACGATTATTTCGAAAAAACTCGAGAAATACGCGTCCGATCGGGCTGAAACTCGAGAATTGAGTTTTAAACGGCATATTATACAAGGATCTAACAATTAGAATCGTCCGAAAAAGCCAGGAAAAAAGTTTACTCTTGAGCGTCGGGACTTGGAAAAATTTCGATCGAACTGTTGCGCGCGAAGAACCGACGCGCCCGAGCCGCGCCGAACGGTTCGCTCGTTCGAGCGAGCGGACTACGCGCTCGACGATTATTTCGAAAAAACTCGAGAAATACGCGTCCGATCGGGCTGAAACTCGAGAATTGAGTTTTAAACGGCATATTATACAAGGATCTAACAATTAGAATCGTCCGAAAAAGCCAGGAAAAAAGTTTACTCTTGAGCGTCGGGACTTGGAAAAATTTCGATCGAACTGTTGCGCGCGAAGAACCGACGCGCCCGAGCCGCTCCGAACGGTTCGCTCGTTCGATCGAGCGGACTACGCGCTCGACGATTATTTCGAAAAAACTCGAGAAATAAGCGTCCGATCGGGCTGAAACTCGAGAATTGAGTTTTAAACGGCATATTATACAAGGATCTATCAATTAGAATCGTCCGAAAAAGCCAGGAAAAAAGTTTACTCTTGAGCGTCGGGACTTGGAAAAATTTCGATCGAACTGTTGCGCGCGAAGAACCGACGCGCCCGAGCCACGCCGAACGGTTCGCTCGTTCGATCGAGCGGACTACGCGCTCGACGATTATTTCGAAAAAACTCGAGAAATACGCGTCCGATCGGGCTGAAACTCGAGAATTGAGTTTTAAACGGCATATTATACAAGGATCTATCAATTAGAATCGTCCGAAAAAGCCAGGAAAAAAGTTTACTCTTGAGCGTCGGGACTTGGAAAAATTTCGATCGAACTGTCGCGCGCGAAGAACCGACGCGCCCGAGCCGCTCCGAACGGTTCGCTCGTTCGATCGAGCGGACTACGCGCTCGACGATTATTTCGAAAAAACTCGAGAAATACGCGTCCGATCGGGCTGAAACTCGAGAATTGAGTTTTAAACGGCATATTATACAAGGATCTAACAATTAGAATCGTCCGAAAAAGCCAGGAAAAAAGTTTACTCTTGAGCGTCGGGACTTGGAAAAATTTCGATCGAACTGTTGCGCGCGAAGAACCGACGCGCCCGAGCCGCGCCGAACGGTTCGCTCGTTCGAGCGAGCGGACTACGCGCTCGACGATTATTTCGAAAAAACTCGAGAAATACGCGTCCGATCGGGCTGAAACTCGAGAATTGAGTTTTAAACGGCATATTATACAATGATCTAACATTTAGAATCGTCTGTGATCGATAGAAAAAAAGTTTACTCTTGAGGGTGGGACTTTGAAAAATTTCGATCGATCGGTCGTGGCACGTAACACGCCCGAACATTATTTTTAGTTTATTCGATAAATATTCATCCTAGAGCTTTGAAACTTGATATTTATTGTTAGAATGTGTATTTTTACAATGATCTAACATTTAGAATAGTCTGTGATCGATAGAAAAAAAGTTTACTCTTGAGGGTGGGACTTTGAAAAATTTCGATCGATCGGTCGTGGCACGTAACACGCCCGAACATTATTTTTAGTTTATTCGATAAATATTCATCCTAGAGCTTTGAAACTTGATATTTATTGTTAGAATGTGTATTTTTACAATGATCTAACATTTAGAATAGTCTGTGATCGATAGAAAAAAAGTTTACTCTTGAGGGTGGGACTTTGAAAAATTTCGATCGATCGGTCGTGGCACGTAACACGCCCGAACATTATTTTTAGTTTATTTGATAAATATTTATCCTAGAGCTTTGAAACTTGATATTTATTGTTAGAATGTGTAATTATACAATGATCTAACATTTAGAATCGTCTGTGATCGATAGAAAAAAAGTTTACTCTTGAGGGTGGAAGCTTAAAAATTTTCAAAATGCCTCGAGCATATATGAAAAGTTGAATATTTTATGCTAAACATTCTGGCTATGTAACTAATTTTTGTATTTTACAAAAAAAATTTTCATGCAAAAATTTTTCTAAGTCCCAGCAGCCCCGCCGGCTGGGCTGTTGCCGCGGCGGTTTGCACCCATAAGCGCGCGTGCTATTCACCGCGCGGCGCCGGCGTCGTTCCCGGCCGTTCCGTACCTATAAGAGATGCGACGGTTCGGCGAGCCGGTCGACTCAGCGCGCGCTTGGGGCTATTCTACGATCTCGGTCGAGAAGCAGTTCACGGCGCCTCGAGACTTCGGTCTTGACTGTTTCGTACCGCGATTCGTATCGAACTTTTCTCTACACAGCATTGCCACGGGTCGGTGTCTATGACCGAATGGCCCTTATGTGGCGAGCCTCCTTTAGGAGGTTGGTTACTTGTATGCACTGAGTGTGTATACTCGTACTAACTGAACATCAACTC
>CAXARU010000069.1:7500-17500 GCA_963971365.1 Lasioglossum villosulum
GAGTTTTCCAGGTACCGATATGCGTTCGTTTACGAACCGAAGAACAAGAGACATAACATATATTGATTTATAAAATCAAAAATATATATACGATTACCCTGAACGGTGGATCACTTGGCTCGTGGGTCGATGAAGAACGCAGCTAATTGCGCGTCAACGTGTGAACTGCAGGACACATGAACATCGACATTTCGAACGCACATTGCGGTCCACGGATACAATTCCTGGACCACGCCTGGCTGAGGGTCGTTTACGTAACCATATACTGCTTGCGTTGCTCTTGTAAGTCCCCGCCGTCGCTTACCTCTCCAAAAAATACTTTTGGAGGGCGCAAAGAGCGTTTCTGAGTTCGGGTTGCAAAGATGTATACGTACGAGCGAACGATGGGCGTTTCGTCGGCGTTTGACGCGGTTCTCTGTGAAAATTGCCAATTTCGCATTGCGTCTTAGACTAACAACGTACAGTTTATAAGCGTACAGTTTAGTCATTAGTTTCTCAAGAGGAGCGAAGTAGGGATTGGTGTTGTATTTCTTACGGTGTGTTCGGACTTGCGTGAGTGTTTTTACGGTGTCGTGAGTCGTATTTTCATATACGACCGCCCGTAGGCACCGCTTCGACACACGCACGAGGATCTCTCCAAATCTCTCACCTTCTCCGCGGAAACGATTCGCCTTGCGAGAGAAGCGTTTTCACCGTGTGCATTCAACGCGCTCCCGACGTCGCCTGAAATGATGCGTATCCGAAAGAGATACAAAATTATTATAAAAGAGTCTCAAGAGACTACAGAGATGGACACACAAAATTAAATATGAAAGAGAAAAAAGAATATTGTGTTGACACACAGAGAAAGAGAGTGTGTCGTGTGCAATACCTAAGCCCCAGGGAGAGAATATGCTTGTGCGTGGATGAGTTACTTTATAATATTGAACTCTCTCTCTCTACGTTTATAATTGCATACGGGCGGAGGGTCGTCGTTGCGTCAGCAGCAACACAGAACAGCAGCGATATTTCGACGCATAAGAAAAACAAATAACCTTTAGAGTCTTCGAGGGAGAGAGAAAAAAAAGAGAGGAGACAAACACAAAAGAGGTCGCTCATTCTACGAACGCTTTGATGTTCGATGGACAGCGGAGCAACGCTCGCAGCAATGTGCGGGATGAACACGAGACGTCGTCTCGTGTCCTCGCTAATCTGTGCGCAGATTGCCATTCCATCGCCACGTTCGTTTGAGTCGTTTGCGACCCGTGCGAGTCTCTCTTCTCTATCTCTCAAGTTCTCTCGTGTCTCTTTGGTGTTTTTGTTTTATGTTTGATCGATGAATATATCGCATTTTTGTTTGCTGCGCCAACGTTTCTGTACCCCCGTGTGTGATATGTACATTATATTAAAAGCGTTAGAGAAGAGAAGAAATTAAAGTAACACCCCACCGGGTTATATGTATTATAATTTTTATAATATATATACTCCTCTATTGGCGAGGCTTTATTCGAACATTTGATTGTCACACGACGAAAGACACTCTTCTGGTGTCACGCACGGAACAGCACCGCGGAGAGAAGGTGGTATATTAATTAAAAAAGAATTAACCCCTTTGTCGGTCGCCCCATGTCTTTTCATATTTCTTTTTTCTTCGTTTCGTCGATTCGTGCGGAACCGCGCGATCTTTTGTCGGTCGTCCAGTCCCCGGAAGTTCTTTTCGACGGACGTTAAAGTTAACCGACATATAAAGAGATCGTCTTGCGAGAGTTTCCGATCGACGAGCTAAATAACGAAGAAAAGATCATAAGAAATACAGAACTGACACTTTGGTGTGGCGCATAAGGCATATTGGTTTTCTTATATATTATATATACACACGCGTCTTCTCTTCTGTCGTGTAGTGTTGTTTCGTTTTCTTTTTTTTTAATTTTTTTTTTGTGCTCTGTACGTTTTCGCGAGTACTGCTTTTTTTGTATCCTCTTCGGTTTTACACAAAATTTTTTTATAACACGTACGACGACCTCAGAGTAGGCGAGATTACCCGCTGAATTTAAGCATATTACTAAGCGGAGGAAAAGAAACTAACAAGGATTTCCTTAGTAGCGGCGAGCGAACAGGAATTAGCCCAGCACTGAATCCCGCGGTTCTGCCGTTGGGAAATGTAGTGTTCAGGAGGGTCAATTCATCCCGAGACGTCGAACCGCGTCCAAGTCCATCTTGAATGGGGCCATTTACCCATAGAGGGTGCCAGGCCCGTAGCGACTGGTACGCGTTTCGGGAGGACCTCTCCTTAGAGTCGGGTTGCTTGAGAGTGCAGCCCTAAGTGGGTGGTAAACTCCATCTAAGGCTAAATATGACCACGAGACCGATAGCGAACAAGTACCGTGAGGGAAAGTTGAAAAGAACTTTGAAGAGAGAGTTCAAGAGTACGTGAAACCGTTCAGGGGTAAACCTGAGAAACCCAAAAGATCGAATGGGGAGATTCATCGTCGACGAGGCTGGCTTCCGTTGGTGCGCAGATAGCCCGCAATCGGGACCACTTCGGTGGTGTTTCGTATTGCGAGGGTACACCATCTTCGGCAAATGTTCCGGTCGCGTAGGCGTGCACTTCTCCCTTAGTAGAACGTCGCGACCCGTTGCGTGTCGGTCTACGGTTCGAGGCCGTTGCCTGTCGTGTCGCGTTCGCGCGCGTACACGGCAGACGCTCGATCACCCGGCCGGCTGCGTGACGGTACTCTGACGGTATCGGGCCGCAACCAATCCATTTTCGAATGTATGTGCGTCAGGCCCGCCGCAAGCTCGATTGTCACCCGGATGGTACGGACCTAGTGCCGGCTCCGGGCCTAATCAGCTGTTAGCAGGCGGTGTCCTCGGACTGGCCAAGCTTTGAATTACCGGTCAGCGACGCTACTGCTTTGGGTACTCTCAGGACCCGTCTTGAAACACGGACCAAGGAGTCTAACATGTGCGCGAGTCATTGGGACATGCAAAACCTAAAGGCGCAATGAAAGTGAAGGTCGTACCTTAGCCGTCGACCAAGGGAGGATGGGCCGCGTCACGATGCGGCCTCGCACTCCCGGGGCGTCTCGTTCTCATTGCGAGAAGAGGCGCACCCAGAGCGTACACGTTGGGACCCGAAAGATGGTGAACTATGCCTGGTCAGGACGAAGTCAGGGGAAACCCTGATGGAGGTCCGTAGCGATTCTGACGTGCAAATCGATCGTCGGAACTGGGTATAGGGGCGAAAGACTAATCGAACCATCTAGTAGCTGGTTCCCTCCGAAGTTTCCCTCAGGATAGCTGGCACTCGCTCGTTCACGATTTTGATGAACGTGTGCGAGTCTCATCTGGTAAAGCGAATGATTAGAGGCCTTGGGGCCGAAACGACCTCAACCTATTCTCAAACTTTAAATGGGTGAGATCTCTGACTTGCTTGGATCAATGAAGTCACGAGATTATATAATAATTTATTATTATATATATATATGGATCAGAGTGCCAAGTGGGCCAATTTTGGTAAGCAGAACTGGCGCTGTGGGATGAACCAAACGCAGAGTTAAGGCGCCTAAGTCGACGCTTATGGGATACCATGAAAGGCGTTGGTTGCTTAAGACAGCAGGACGGTGGCCATGGAAGTCGGAATCCGCTAAGGAGTGTGTAACAACTCACCTGCCGAAGCAACTAGCCCTGAAAATGGATGGCGCTGAAGCGTCGCGCCTATACTCCGCCGTCAGCGGCAAGTGAGGTTGACGTTAGCTTTTTTTAAAGGCGCGTCTTCCATGAAGCTCTGACGAGTAGGAGGGTCGCGGCGGTGTGCGCAGAAGGGTCTGGGCGTGAGCCTGCCTGGAGCCACCGTCGGTGCAGATCTTGGTGGTAGTAGCAAATACTCCAGCGAGGCCCTGGAGGACTGACGTGGAGAAGGGTTTCGTGTGAACAGCCGTTGCACACGAGTCAGTCGATCCTAAGCCCTAAGAGAAATCCTATGTAGATGAGGTGTCCTAAGAGAGCGAGAGAGACCGAAAAAAAAATTTATTTTTTTTTTACACAAATATACACACACCCATCGGGCGAAAGGGAATCCGGTTTCTATTCCGGAACCCGGCAGCGGAACCGTATACCAATCCGGGCCCTCGTGAGAGTGTTCGTCGGGGTAACCCAAAATGACCTGGAGACGCCGTCGGGAGATACGGGGAGAGTTTTCTTTTCTGTATAAGCGTTCGAGTTCCCTGGAAACCTCTAGCAGGGAGATAGGGTTTGGAACGCGAAGAGCACCGCAGTTGCGGCGGTGTCCGTATCTTCCCCTCGGACCTTGAAAATCCAGGAGAGGGCCACGTGGAGGTGTCGCGCCGGTTCGTACCCATATCCGCAGCAGGTCTCCAAGGTGAAGAGCCTCTAGTCGATAGATTAATGTAGGTAAGGGAAGTCGGCAAATTGGATCCGTAACTTCGGAATAAGGATTGGCTCTGAGGAGCGGGGCGTGTCGGGCTTGGTCGGGAAGCGGGTCTGGCTAACGTGCCGGGCCTGGGCGAGGTGAACACATCATTAATGATGATGGGAATCCGAGCTCGGTCCCGTGCCTTGGCCTCCCGCGGATCTTCCTTGCTGCGAGGCTTTCGGCATAGCGCCGAAACGTCCTCTTCGGCCGCCATTCAACGCTCAGCTCAGAACTGGCACGGACAAGGGGAATCCGACTGTCTAATTAAAACAAAGCATTGCGATGGCCCTCACGGGTGTTGACGCAATGTGATTTCTGCCCAGTGCTCTGAATGTCAACGTGAAGAAATTCAAAAAAGCGCGGGTAAACGGCGGGGCCGTCGCGTGAGCTTGCTCATGAAGGTGTCGGATCGCAGCCCGGTGCGTTCTAGTATCCGAGACGAGTCCCCGGTGCAGACCACACGACGTTTACCCATAAAACTGCTTGTCGTGAGCTACCCAATCCCATACCGCTGGAGGTGGGCAACGGATGCCGCTTGCAGTAACGATGTGTGGTAGAGTGTGCAGCTTGCTGCTACTCGACGGTGACCCATCAAACGTTACAAGAGAAGTCTTGTTAACATGGGCTCTAAGGGGAGGGGGAGCCCCACCGGCCGGCTACCGGTGCCCCCTCTTAGGTGTTGGCCTCTTAGTGGCAGTAACCTCTTAGGAAGGGAATGTGCGAGGGAACGTGCGTCCACATAGTGCGTGCATGGTCTTAAGCACGGGGGAGGGTGGTCCGAGGCACCCTGCCCCCGGCCACCGGGAGGGCACGCCGGCAAGCGTTTGAGATGTCGGCGTTGGCGAGTCTCTGATGACTCCCCGCTAGTATTCGAGCTTAGTCGCGTCAGTGGCCCCCGGTGAGTTGGTTCCATACACCACGAAGTATGCAAGAAGAGATCTAGTCGCGGTGACCGATCTGCCTATGTTTGAAAGGCGGGATGGTCCGGGCGTATGTTTGAATTTAGTCGGTGTGCGCTGTAAGGGGGTCTCCCCCGGTTCCCTGCCTCTACTCTAGCCATAAGGCCATCGACACCGTGCTGCCAACACCCGGGATGTGATCTGGGGGGGCTCACCGCCCCCCCAGACCCCCCGGTGCGGTCGTAACTATGACTCTCTTAAGGTAGCCAAATGCCTCGTCATCTAATTAGTGACGCGCATGAATGGATTAACGAGATTCCCTCCTGTCCCTATCTACTCAGTCTCGCCTGAACGCTCGAAGCGAACGGACGTGCTTCGCCCCTGCTCCGTGCCTCAGGTACACGACTACCTGCCGCCGCCATCTTAGACGACGCCGCTCAGCCTACGTGGCCTTTTCGCTGACGTGGCCCTTACGAGTTTTCTCGTGTCTAGCCACGACTGCTCTGAATTCGCGTGGTGTAATTGTACTAGTGCTGATTGGGACTAATAATTAGCGAGAATCAGTGCTGTGATCAATTAAACAACAAACTGACTCAATTTGAGCCTGCCTGTCGCGACGCGTCCGCGAATCGCGCCGATCCTTTCCCTGCCCGTCGGAAACTGCTGCTTCCTCGCAGCAGCATAAACTTAGTGTTATTCAATAACGTGTGCATAAACAATTTCGTGCGTGCCAATATTTTAACAAACAATTTCGTCTGTGTACAAGTTTTCCGTTTGCCGCTTCGCCGTTGGCCTGCTCCGCGCGTGGGTTTTTCCGCGTGACGTGGCCGACGCGAACAAAGGCCCCTAGCCGCTACGCCGAACACAATGGACAACACCGTCAACTCCAGCCCTAAAACCCAGGTAGAACGGACAAAGAAAAAGAAAGGCAAGAAGAAAAAGAAGCTGGAACCCCCAGCAGGCACTTTCTCACCTGACGCACCAGCCACACCACCATCCGACGCTGACGAGTCTTCGTGCAGCGTGATGGAAATCGACCCCTCCTTGGTGCTGAATCTTCCCAACAGGAAACGTTCCCACTCCCAAGGCCCCACCCCGGCGACTGAAGATTCCGACGAGGAAAATCTCCAACCGAGGGTCCATCTCGTGAAACTGGAGCCCCTGGACAAAGAGAAGGTAAGTACTGTTAATTCAGTATTTAACTTCATTGCCCCCGCTCCCGTTCCCCCCGTTCCAAAACCGGCCCCCGCGAATTCCTCCGCGTCCCCCGCGAACTCCACCGCGTCCCCCGCGAACTCATCCGCGTCCCCCACTTCTTTCGCTCCCCCCCCACTGCGGTCCACCGCTGAGCTCGTCTCGCTGTCCGAGCTCACGATGGACCGCCTCACCTCCGTTTGCCTCGACGAGGCAAACAAAATCTCTAAGGCGAGTGCAGAACAAATTCTGCAACTCGCCGGCCAATTCCGCCGTATCGTCGGGGAATTGGCCCAAAACAACAGCTACATCGCGGGCAAATTGTCCGCGATGTCTGTTGCCCCTCGCGCCTCCGCGCCCACCCGCTCTTCGGCCCCAGCCGCTTCCCCGGCTCCCCACCACCCCGCCGCTTCCTCGGCCCCCCACCGCCCCGCCGCTGGCTCGTACGCCAGCGCCGCTGGTTCGTACGCCAGCGCCGCCGACCGTCGCCAGCCGCCCCGCCGCGCCGCCGCGCCAGCGCAATTCCCCCCGCTCCCCCCCAGCGCTCGCCTAAACCCACTCGCGACCGCCCTCCCCACCGCGCAGCCTCTTCTCGCGCCGAACGGCGCTCTCCCCCCACCCCGATTGGCAAGCCAGGTGATTTCGGCCGCGAAATCAACCCCCGCCCGCCACCTCCTCCGCGTCACCCCCGCGGAACCCATCACCGGCGACGGCGCCGCCCTCAAACGCGCCGTGTTCTCCCACGTGGACCTCCGTAAGGCCAACGTGGGCTTTAAATCAATTCGCGCTACCCGCGACGGTGCCCTCTTGGTCGAGGCGGCCAACGCCAAAGACCTGAGGGTCTTTACCGAAAACCAGGCCCTCCGCAAGGCCGGTTTCACGGCCTCCGCGCCCTCCCCCCAGCTCCCCCGGATTATCATCTACGATATTCCGAAGGAGCTGGAAGCCCAAGATATCGCTGAGCACATCCGTGCTCAGAACCTCCCGTCCTCCCCGGCCATCGATAAAGCCACCCTCCGCCCACTCTTCAAAGTGGGCCGCAAAGACAAGGAGGGCAACGACTGGGTTGTCGAGGCTTCTTCGGTTATCCGCGAGTCCCTTTTGCCGAAAGGAAAAATCTTCGTCTCATACGCCTACTGCCGAGTAGACGACTACCTCGTCGCGACCCGATGTTTCAAGTGCCAGAAGTATGGGCACGTGGACAAACACTGCAAAAGCAGTGAATCTACGTGCTCCTTCTGCGCACAAACCGGGCATACCAATAAGGAATGCCCGAATCGCGAAGCGCCCCCGTCGTGCGCAAACTGTCGCGCGCGCAAACTCCCACACGCGCATGCCGCGGGCAATCGAAACTGCCCCTCGCGCTCGTCTGCCTTGATCCTCAAGGCCTCCCGGATTAACTATTCAGTATGAATAGTTATCCCCCGCGACCGGCCCCGCGTAACCCTCCCCCTCGGACACCCCCACCAACATCATCCCCCCCAGACTCACGCACTGCGGAGCGCATCCCTACCTTAAAAATTGCGCAAATCAACATGCGGCGATCCCGGCTCGTATCGTGCGAAATTGCTCGTATGATAGAGTCCGGTTGCGTCGATGTTGTTCTTGCGCAAGAACCCTACAATACCGCGGGAAGAGTCGTCGGACTCGACTCCCGGAACGTAGTAATTCACGGCGCCCCGCGTGGCGAAAATTGTCAGGCCGCGATCATTGTGAAGGGCTCGACCTTCACAATTCTTAAGCTCTCGCACCTCTCCAATACGCACACCGCCGTCATAGAATTAACCGGTCCCCTCGGCCCTCTGTACTTGGTCAGCTGTTACTTTCAGTACAAAGACCGTATAGAGGCCGGAATCGCGTCCCTCCAAAATATTATTGATTCCCTACGCGGAAAGCCGATCTTCTTCGGAATCGACGCGAACGCCAGGTCCGCTCTGTGGCACGACCCGCTCCCCCCCAGCTCAAACACGTACAATAAGCGCGCCTGGATCCGTGGGAGGGAGTTTGAGCGTTTTCTCGCGCAAAACCCCCTCCAAATCCTTAACCAGCCTGGAAATCCCCCCACATACAGTGGTCCCGCCGGTGCGTCTTGTATAGACGTAACGCTGCGGACTGCTGCAGCCGATTCCCTGTCCTTCTCCTGGAGTGTTCTTGATGGCAGGACCTCCAGTGACCACAATGTCATCCTGCTTGAACTAAGCAGTCATAATACTATCCCAAATCCTCCCCCCATCCTTGGCAGATTTGCGTGCCACAGAGCGAACTGGGACGAATTCGGAATTGAGTTCGCGCGACTTCTCTCCGAGGGCGCTCCCCCTCTCGAATTTTCCTCCCGCGACGACGTCCAGACAGCTGTCTCCCATCTGGAGAGGGCCATACTGGGCGCTGCCACTCTGTCCATCCCGAGGAAAAGGTGGCACCCCCGTGCCGTTCCCGGATGGACGGAAGAGCTTACGCGCCTCAAGCGCTCGTCTAATCGCCTCCGTAGGCAATTCCAACGCGAGAGGGATCCCGCTCTCCGAGAAGAGAAACGTCGCGCGTACTCTCGGGCCCACAAGGAGTATCGGGCACTTTTCCGCACCTCCGCAAGGAGAGGATGGAGGGAGCTTGTTACCCGAATGGGCCTAGAAAATCC
Organism: Lasioglossum villosulum; assembly: GCA_963971365.1. NCBI lineage: Eukaryota > Metazoa > Arthropoda > Insecta > Hymenoptera > Halictidae > Lasioglossum > Lasioglossum villosulum. Next base: position 16,643 of record CAXARU010000069.1, read on the forward strand.
CTGGTCCGCCCCATACCGGTCGGCGTTCGGCAAGAAGATTGCTCCGCAACTTCTTACGTCGATTTCGACCACCGACTCTACGACCCAGAGCTGGCACGAAAGTGCCAGTGCCCTGCTTGCCGCGCTCTCCCCGGACGACTCTGCTCCGGACAGCGAGTCGCACGCTATCACGCGACGCGATTTCACTCGCGAAATCAACACCCCCGATGCCCCCGACTTCTCCCTCGCGGACCTACACGTAATAATCGGGAACCTTGGCGACAATCGTACGCCCGGCCCCGACGGTATCGAAGTACCCGTTCTCAAACAGGCCTTCAGCCGCTCCCCCGCCCTATTTCTCAGAATTTTTAACGGGTGCTTAAAATTCGGCATATTCTCAAACTCGTGGAAAACGGGAAAAATCAGGGCGATCCTCAAATCCCCTGATAAACCCGAAACCGCGCCCTCCTCTTACCGCCCCATATGCCTGCTTCCCGTTATTGGAAAGGTGATGGAGAAGCTCATAATCACCGGATTAGGTGACCTAATTAATAACCATCCGCTAGCCTCGAACTCGCAGTTCGGCTTTAAGAGAGGCTTGGGTACGGACGATGCCCTGCACAGACTGCAGGGAGTCGTTCATTCATCCAACGCCAAGCACGCGGTCGCACTCTCCTTTGATATCAAGGGAGCGTTCGACAACGTCTGGTGGCCTGCTGTTACAGCCGAGTTGCGCAACCGCGATTGTCCGCGCAATTTGTACAATGTACTCATTGATTATTTCCGGGATCGCAAGATAGTTCTCTCCGCGGAATACTCCTCCTATTACAAACCCGTTACCAAAGGATGCCCGCAGGGCTCGGTCCTCGGCCCCTCCAT
>CAXARU010000069.1:22500-25000 GCA_963971365.1 Lasioglossum villosulum
ATTGCTTTAACTGTAGCGGCGTATTGCTTTAACTGTAGCGGCGTATTGCTTTAACTGTAGCGGCGTATTGCTATCAATCCTAGCGGCGTATTGCCACCTCTCCAGCAGCGTATTGCTATCAATCCTAGCGGCGTTTTGCCACCTCTCCAGCAGCGTATTGTTTTCAATCCTAGCGGCGTATTGCCACCTCTCCAGCAGCGTATTGCTTTCAATCCTGGCGGCGTAATTCCACGGCAACTGCGGCGTATTTTCGGAGTTCCAGCGGCGTATACCTTCATATTCCAGAAGCGTATTGTTCCAAATCCATTATATTATAGCAGAGTATTACAAGAGATACTTCGAAAAAACTCGAGAAATACGCGTCCGATCGGGCTGAAACTCGAGAATTGAGTTTTAAACGGCATATTATACAAGGATCTAACAATTAGAATCGTCCGAAAAAGCCAGGAAAAAAGTTTACTCTTGAGCGTCGGGACTTGGAAAAATTTCGATCGAACTGTTGCGCGCGAAGAACCGACGCGCCCGAGCCGCGCCGAACGGTTCGCTCGTTCGATCGAGCGGACTACGCGCTCGACGATTATTTCGAAAAAACTCGAGAAATACGCGTCCGATCGGGCTGAAACTCGAGAATTGAGTTTTAAACGGCATATTATACAAGGATCTAACAATTAGAATCGTCCGAAAAAGCCAGGAAAAAAGTTTACTCTTGAGCGTCGGGACTTGGAAAAATTTCGATCGAACTGTTGCGCGCGAAGAACCGACGCGCCCGAGCCGCGCCGAACGGTTCGCTCGTTCGAGCGAGCGGACTACGCGCTCGACGATTATTTCGAAAAAACTCGAGAAATACGCGTCCGATCGGGCTGAAACTCGAGAATTGAGTTTTAAACGGCATATTATACAAGGATCTAACAATTAGAATCGTCCGAAAAAGCCAGGAAAAAAGTTTACTCTTGAGCGTCGGGACTTGGAAAAATTTCGATCGAACTGTCGCGCGCGAAGAACCGACGCGCCCGAGCCGCTCCGAACGGTTCGCTCGTTCGATCGAGCGGACTACGCGCTCGACGATTATTTCGAAAAAACTCGAGAAATACGCGTCCGATCGGGCTGAAACTCGAGAATTGAGTTTTAAACGGCATATTATACAAGGATCTAACAATTAGAATCGTCCGAAAAAGCCAGGAAAAAAGTTTACTCTTGAGCGTCGGGACTTGGAAAAATTTCGATCGAACTGTTGCGCGCGAAGAACCGACGCGCCCGAGCCACGCCGAACGGTTCGCTCGTTCGATCGAGCGGACTACGCGCTCGACGATTATTTCGAAAAAACTCGAGAAATACGCGTCCGATCGGGCTGAAACTCGAGAATTGAGTTTTAAACGGCATATTATACAAGGATCTATCAATTAGAATCGTCCGAAAAAGCCAGGAAAAAAGTTTACTCTTGAGCGTCGGGACTTGGAAAAATTTCGATCGAACTGTCGCGCGCGAAGAACCGACGCGCCCGAGCCGCTCCGAACGGTTCGCTCGTTCGATCGAGCGGACTACGCGCTCGACGATTATTTCGAAAAAACTCGAGAAATACGCGTCCGATCGGGCTGAAACTCGAGAATTGAGTTTTAAACGGCATATTATACAAGGATCTATCAATTAGAATCGTCCGAAAAAGCCAGGAAAAAAGTTTACTCTTGAGCGTCGGGACTTGGAAAAATTTCGATCGAACTGTCGCGCGCGAAGAACCGACGCGCCCGAGCCGCTCCGAACGGTTCGCTCGTTCGATCGAGCGGACTACGCGCTCGACGATTATTTCGAAAAAACTCGAGAAATACGCGTCCGATCGGGCTGAAACTCGAGAATTGAGTTTTAAACGGCATATTATACAAGGATCTAACAATTAGAATCGTCCGAAAAAGCCAGGAAAAAAGTTTACTCTTGAGCGTCGGGACTTGGAAAAATTTCGATCGAACTGTTGCGCGCGAAGAACCGACGCGCCCGAGCCGCGCCGAACGGTTCGCTCGTTCGAGCGAGCGGACTACGCGCTCGACGATTATTTCGAAAAAACTCGAGAAATACGCGTCCGATCGGGCTGAAACTCGAGAATTGAGTTTTAAACGGCATATTATACAATGATCTAACATTTAGAATCGTCTGTGATCGATAGAAAAAAAGTTTACTCTTGAGGGTGGGACTTTGAAAAATTTCGATCGATCGGTCGTGGCACGTAACACGCCCGAACATTATTTTTAGTTTATTCGATAAATATTCATCCTAGAGCTTTGAAACTTGATATTTATTGTTAGAATGTGTATTTTTACAATGATCTAACATTTAGAATAGTCTGTGATCGATAGAAAAAAAGTTTACTCTTGAGGGTGGGACTTTGAAAAATTTCGATCGATCGGTCGTGGCACGTAACACGCCCGAACATTATTTTTAGTTTATTCGATAAATATTCATCCTAGAGCTTTGAAACTTGATATTTATTGTTAGAATGTGTATTTTTACA
>CAXARU010000069.1:30000-32500 GCA_963971365.1 Lasioglossum villosulum
ATATATGAACGGTTGTTATCGTGCCGAAGGTAGACGGTGTTTCCGAGAGGACCGGCCGTGACGCTTGTTATTAAAGCCTATACGAATATATATGCGCGCTCGCGCGACTTTCCAACGACGACACCCTACTCTCTGTGTGGCCCAATAGTGCGCGCAGACGAGCTTGGGACGAGTACAACCGGGAAGATCGTCGTCGCCATATATAAGGCCAGAGCTGGCTCGTGAGTCCGCTCGTATCGGAATTCATCGTTTCCTCGAGCACACAACAAAGTTTTTACAGAAATGTGTTTTCTCGAGATGGAGAGGACCGGCTCGTGATGCTCGCTTTTAAAGCAATCGTGAGTCTGACACCCTACTCCGGTGCGTGTGGCCCAATAGTGCGCACCACCGAGAGCGTGGGACGAATGACCGTTGCCAGAGCCGGCCGTGAAGTCCCTCCTTTATTCTCGCGTGCATTTCCAGTAAAAGAAGGAGGAGAGGAAGAAATTATATGTTTTCTGGATCCAGTATCGGGTTTTGATATATATTATATATATATAATATCCCCGTCGTTTCACAGAATAACAAAAATAATAATTCATCTCCGCGTTTTCCACGTTAGGGGTTTTTGAATGTACTGTTCGCCCGGGCCGTCAGGTTACGCGCATTGTCATGCGCGTATTCCTGACGGCTTTTTTTTTGCCGTTTCTACGGACGACGACAGTGTCGTCGACCAGATGACGCCTGGAATCTCCTTCGCGCGCTGGTTGGAGTTTTCCAGGTACCGATATGCGTTCGTTTACGAACCGAAGAACAAGAGACATAACATATATTGATTTATAAAATCAAAAATATATATACGATTACCCTGAACGGTGGATCACTTGGCTCGTGGGTCGATGAAGAACGCAGCTAATTGCGCGTCAACGTGTGAACTGCAGGACACATGAACATCGACATTTCGAACGCACATTGCGGTCCACGGATACAATTCCTGGACCACGCCTGGCTGAGGGTCGTTTACGTAACCATATACTGCTTGCGTTGCTCTTGTAAGTCCCCGCCGTCGCTTACCTCTCCAAAAAATACTTTTGGAGGGCGCAAAGAGCGTTTCTGAGTTCGGGTTGCAAAGATGTATACGTACGAGCGAACGATGGGCGTTTCGTCGGCGTTTGACGCGGTTCTCTGTGAAAATTGCCAATTTCGCATTGCGTCTTAGACTAACAACGTACAGTTTATAAGCGTACAGTTTAGTCATTAGTTTCTCAAGAGGAGCGAAGTAGGGATTGGTGTTGTATTTCTTACGGTGTGTTCGGACTTGCGTGAGTGTTTTTACGGTGTCGTGAGTCGTATTTTCATATACGACCGCCCGTAGGCACCGCTTCGACACACGCACGAGGATCTCTCCAAATCTCTCACCTTCTCCGCGGAAACGATTCGCCTTGCGAGAGAAGCGTTTTCACCGTGTGCATTCAACGCGCTCCCGACGTCGCCTGAAATGATGCGTATCCGAAAGAGATACAAAATTATTATAAAAGAGTCTCAAGAGACTACAGAGATGGACACACAAAATTAAATATGAAAGAGAAAAAAGAATATTGTGTTGACACACAGAGAAAGAGAGTGTGTCGTGTGCAATACCTAAGCCCCAGGGAGAGAATATGCTTGTGCGTGGATGAGTTACTTTATAATATTGAACTCTCTCTCTCTACGTTTATAATTGCATACGGGCGGAGGGTCGTCGTTGCGTCAGCAGCAACACAGAACAGCAGCGATATTTCGACGCATAAGAAAAACAAATAACCTTTAGAGTCTTCGAGGGAGAGAGAAAAAAAAGAGAGGAGACAAACACAAAAGAGGTCGCTCATTCTACGAACGCTTTGATGTTCGATGGACAGCGGAGCAACGCTCGCAGCAATGTGCGGGATGAACACGAGACGTCGTCTCGTGTCCTCGCTAATCTGTGCGCAGATTGCCATTCCATCGCCACGTTCGTTTGAGTCGTTTGCGACCCGTGCGAGTCTCTCTTCTCTATCTCTCAAGTTCTCTCGTGTCTCTTTGGTGTTTTTGTTTTATGTTTGATCGATGAATATATCGCATTTTTGTTTGCTGCGCCAACGTTTCTGTACCCCCGTGTGTGATATGTACATTATATTAAAAGCGTTAGAGAAGAGAAGAAATTAAAGTAACACCCCACCGGGTTATATGTATTATAATTTTTATAATATATATACTCCTCTATTGGCGAGGCTTTATTCGAACATTTGATTGTCACACGACGAAAGACACTCTTCTGGTGTCACGCACGGAACAGCACCGCGGAGAGAAGGTGGTATATTAATTAAAAAAGAATTAACCCCTTTGTCGGTCGCCCCATGTCTTTTCATATTTCTTTTTTCTTCGTTTCGTCGATTCGTGCGGAACCGCGCGATCTTTTGTCGGTCGTCCAGTCCCCGGAAGTTCTTTTCGACGGACGTTAAAGTTAACCGACATATAAAGAGATCGTCTTGCGAGAGTTTCC
>CAXARU010000069.1:40000-57500 GCA_963971365.1 Lasioglossum villosulum
AACTGTAGCGGCGTATTGCTTTAACTGTAGCGGCGTATTGCTTTAACTGTAGCGGCGTATTGCTATCAATCCTAGCGGCGTATTGCCACCTCTCCAGCAGCGTATTGCTATCAATCCTAGCGGCGTTTTGCCACCTCTCCAGCAGCGTATTGTTTTCAATCCTAGCGGCGTATTGCCACCTCTCCAGCAGCGTATTGCTTTCAATCCTGGCGGCGTAATTCCACGGCAACTGCGGCGTATTTTCGGAGTTCCAGCGGCGTATACCTTCATATTCCAGAAGCGTATTGTTCCAAATCCATTATATTATAGCAGAGTATTACAAGAGATACTTCGAAAAAACTCGAGAAATACGCGTCCGATCGGGCTGAAACTCGAGAATTGAGTTTTAAACGGCATATTATACAAGGATCTAACAATTAGAATCGTCCGAAAAAGCCAGGAAAAAAGTTTACTCTTGAGCGTCGGGACTTGGAAAAATTTCGATCGAACTGTTGCGCGCGAAGAACCGACGCGCCCGAGCCGCGCCGAACGGTTCGCTCGTTCGATCGAGCGGACTACGCGCTCGACGATTATTTCGAAAAAACTCGAGAAATACGCGTCCGATCGGGCTGAAACTCGAGAATTGAGTTTTAAACGGCATATTATACAAGGATCTAACAATTAGAATCGTCCGAAAAAGCCAGGAAAAAAGTTTACTCTTGAGCGTCGGGACTTGGAAAAATTTCGATCGAACTGTTGCGCGCGAAGAACCGACGCGCCCGAGCCGCGCCGAACGGTTCGCTCGTTCGAGCGAGCGGACTACGCGCTCGACGATTATTTCGAAAAAACTCGAGAAATACGCGTCCGATCGGGCTGAAACTCGAGAATTGAGTTTTAAACGGCATATTATACAAGGATCTAACAATTAGAATCGTCCGAAAAAGCCAGGAAAAAAGTTTACTCTTGAGCGTCGGGACTTGGAAAAATTTCGATCGAACTGTCGCGCGCGAAGAACCGACGCGCCCGAGCCGCTCCGAACGGTTCGCTCGTTCGATCGAGCGGACTACGCGCTCGACGATTATTTCGAAAAAACTCGAGAAATACGCGTCCGATCGGGCTGAAACTCGAGAATTGAGTTTTAAACGGCATATTATACAAGGATCTAACAATTAGAATCGTCCGAAAAAGCCAGGAAAAAAGTTTACTCTTGAGCGTCGGGACTTGGAAAAATTTCGATCGAACTGTTGCGCGCGAAGAACCGACGCGCCCGAGCCGCGCCGAACGGTTCGCTCGTTCGATCGAGCGGACTACGCGCTCGACGATTATTTCGAAAAAACTCGAGAAATACGCGTCCGATCGGGCTGAAACTCGAGAATTGAGTTTTAAACGGCATATTATACAAGGATCTAACAATTAGAATCGTCCGAAAAAGCCAGGAAAAAAGTTTACTCTTGAGCGTCGGGACTTGGAAAAATTTCGATCGAACTGTTGCGCGCGAAGAACCGACGCGCACGAGCCGCGCCGAACGGTTCGCTCGTTCGATCGAGCGGACTACGCGCTCGACGATTATTTCGAAAAAACTCGAGAAATACGCGTCCGATCGGGCTGAAACTCGAGAATTGAGTTTTAAACGGCATATTATACAAGGATCTAACAATTAGAATCGTCCGAAAAAGCCAGGAAAAAAGTTTACTCTTGAGCGTCGGGACTTGGAAAAATTTCGATCGAACTGTTGCGCGCGAAGAACCGACGCGCCCGAGCCGCTCCGAACGGTTCGCTCGTTCGATCGAGCGGACTACGCGCTCGACGATTATTTCGAAAAAACTCGAGAAATACGCGTCCGATCGGGCTGAAACTCGAGAATTGAGTTTTAAACGGCATATTATACAAGGATCTAACAATTAGAATCGTCCGAAAAAGCCAGGAAAAAAGTTTACTCTTGAGCGTCGGGACTTGGAAAAATTTCGATCGAACTGTTGCGCGCGAAGAACCGACGCGCCCGAGCCGCTCCGAACGGTTCGCTCGTTCGATCGAGCGGACTACGCGCTCGACGATTATTTCGAAAAAACTCGAGAAATACGCGTCCGATCGGGCTGAAACTCGAGAATTGAGTTTTAAACGGCATATTATACAAGGATCTATCAATTAGAATCGTCCGAAAAAGCCAGGAAAAAAGTTTACTCTTGAGCGTCGGGACTTGGAAAAATTTCGATCGAACTGTTGCGCGCGAAGAACCGACGCGCCCGAGCCACGCCGAACGGTTCGCTCGTTCGATCGAGCGGACTACGCGCTCGACGATTATTTCGAAAAAACTCGAGAAATAAGCGTCCGATCGGGCTGAAACTCGAGAATTGAGTTTTAAACGGCATATTATACAAGGATCTATCAATTAGAATCGTCCGAAAAAGCCAGGAAAAAAGTTTACTCTTGAGCGTCGGGACTTGGAAAAATTTCGATCGAACTGTCGCGCGCGAAGAACCGACGCGCCCGAGCCGCTCCGAACGGTTCGCTCGTTCGATCGAGCGGACTACGCGCGCGACGATTATTTCGAAAAAACTCGAGAAATACGCGTCCGATCGGGCTGAAACTCGAGAATTGAGTTTTAAACGGCATATTATACAAGGATCTAACAATTAGAATCGTCCGAAAAAGCCAGGAAAAAAGTTTACTCTTGAGCGTCGGGACTTGGAAAAATTTCGATCGAACTGTTGCGCGCGAAGAACCGACGCGCCCGAGCCGCGCCGAACGGTTCGCTCGTTCGATCGAGCGGACTACGCGCTCGACGATTATTTCGAAAAAACTCGAGAAATACGCGTCCGATCGGGCTGAAACTCGAGAATTGAGTTTTAAACGGCATATTATACAAGGATCTAACAATTAGAATCGTCCGAAAAAGCCAGGAAAAAAGTTTACTCTTGAGCGTCGGGACTTGGAAAAATTTCGATCGAACTGTTGCGCGCGAAGAACCGACGCGCCCGAGCCGCTCCGAACGGTTCGCTCGTTCGATCGAGCGGACTACGCGCTCGACGATTATTTCGAAAAAACTCGAGAAATAAGCGTCCGATCGGGCTGAAACTCGAGAATTGAGTTTTAAACGGCATATTATACAAGGATCTATCAATTAGAATCGTCCGAAAAAGCCAGGAAAAAAGTTTACTCTTGAGCGTCGGGACTTGGAAAAATTTCGATCGAACTGTTGCGCGCGAAGAACCGACGCGCCCGAGCCGCGCCGAACGGTTCGCTCGTTCGATCGAGCGGACTACGCGCTCGACGATTATTTCGAAAAAACTCGAGAAATACGCGTCCGATCGGGCTGAAACTCGAGAATTGAGTTTTAAACGGCATATTATACAAGGATCTAACAATTAGAATCGTCCGAAAAAGCCAGGAAAAAAGTTTACTCTTGAGCGTCGGGACTTGGAAAAATTTCGATCGAACTGTTGCGCGCGAAGAACCGACGCGCCCGAGCCGCGCCGAACGGTTCGCTCGTTCGAGCGAGCGGACTACGCGCTCGACGATTATTTCGAAAAAACTCGAGAAATACGCGTCCGATCGGGCTGAAACTCGAGAATTGAGTTTTAAACGGCATATTATACAAGGATCTAACAATTAGAATCGTCCGAAAAAGCCAGGAAAAAAGTTTACTCTTGAGCGTCGGGACTTGGAAAAATTTCGATCGAACTGTTGCGCGCGAAGAACCGACGCGCCCGAGCCGCTCCGAACGGTTCGCTCGTTCGATCGAGCGGACTACGCGCTCGACGATTATTTCGAAAAAACTCGAGAAATACGCGTCCGATCGGGCTGAAACTCGAGAATTGAGTTTTAAACGGCATATTATACAAGGATCTATCAATTAGAATTGTCCGAAAAAGCCAGGAAAAAAGTTTACTCTTGAGCGTCGGGACTTGGAAAAATTTCGATCGAACTGTTGCGCGCGAAGAACCGACGCGCCCGAGCCACGCCGAACGGTTCGCTCGTTCGATCGAGCGGACTACGCGCTCGACGATTATTTCGAAAAAACTCGAGAAATACGCGTCCGATCGGGCTGAAACTCGAGAATTGAGTTTTAAACGGCATATTATACAAGGATCTATCAATTAGAATCGTCCGAAAAAGCCAGGAAAAAAGTTTACTCTTGAGCGTCGGGACTTGGAAAAATTTCGATCGAACTGTCGCGCGCGAAGAACCGACGCGCCCGAGCCGCTCCGAACGGTTCGCTCGTTCGATCGAGCGGACTACGCGCTCGACGATTATTTCGAAAAAACTCGAGAAATACGCGTCCGATCGGGCTGAAACTCGAGAATTGAGTTTTAAACGGCATATTATACAAGGATCTAACAATTAGAATCGTCCGAAAAAGCCAGGAAAAAAGTTTACTCTTGAGCGTCGGGACTTGGAAAAATTTCGATCGAACTGTTGCGCGCGAAGAACCGACGCGCACGAGCCGCGCCGAACGGTTCGCTCGTTCGATCGAGCGGACTACGCGCTCGACGATTATTTCGAAAAAACTCGAGAAATACGCGTCCGATCGGGCTGAAACTCGAGAATTGAGTTTTAAACGGCATATTATACAAGGATCTAACAATTAGAATCGTCCGAAAAAGCCAGGAAAAAAGTTTACTCTTGAGCGTCGGGACTTGGAAAAATTTCGATCGAACTGTTGCGCGCGAAGAACCGACGCGCCCGAGCCGCGCCGAACGGTTCGCTCGTTCGATCGAGCGGACTACGCGCTCGACGATTATTTCGAAAAAACTCGAGAAATACGCGTCCGATCGGGCTGAAACTCGAGAATTGAGTTTTAAACGGCATATTATACAAGGATCTAACAATTAGAATCGTCCGAAAAAGCCAGGAAAAAAGTTTACTCTTGAGCGTCGGGACTTGGAAAAATTTCGATCGAACTGTTGCGCGCGAAGAACCGACGCGCCCGAGCCGCTCCGAACGGTTCGCTCGTTCGATCGAGCGGACTACGCGCTCGACGATTATTTCGAAAAAACTCGAGAAATACGCGTCCGATCGGGCTGAAACTCGAGAATTGAGTTTTAAACGGCATATTATACAAGGATCTATCAATTAGAATCGTCCGAAAAAGCCAGGAAAAAAGTTTACTCTTGAGCGTCGGGACTTGGAAAAATTTCGATCGAACTGTTGCGCGCGAAGAACCGACGCGCCCGAGCCGCGCCGAACGGTTCGCTCGTTCGATCGAGCGGACTACGCGCTCGACGATTATTTCGAAAAAACTCGAGAAATACGCGTCCGATCGGGCTGAAACTCGAGAATTGAGTTTTAAACGGCATATTATACAAGGATCTAACAATTAGAATCGTCCGAAAAAGCCAGGAAAAAAGTTTACTCTTGAGCGTCGGGACTTGGAAAAATTTCGATCGAACTGTTGCGCGCGAAGAACCGACGCGCCCGAGCCGCGCCGAACGGTTCGCTCGTTCGAGCGAGCGGACTACGCGCTCGACGATTATTTCGAAAAAACTCGAGAAATACGCGTCCGATCGGGCTGAAACTCGAGAATTGAGTTTTAAACGGCATATTATACAAGGATCTAACAATTAGAATCGTCCGAAAAAGCCAGGAAAAAAGTTTACTCTTGAGCGTCGGGACTTTGAAAAATTTCGATCGAACTGTTGCGCGCGAAGAACCGACGCGCCCGAGCCGCTCCGAACGGTTCGCTCGTTCGATCGAGCGGACTACGCGCTCGACGATTATTTCGAAAAAACTCGAGAAATAAGCGTCCGATCGGGCTGAAACTCGAGAATTGAGTTTTAAACGGCATATTATACAAGGATCTATCAATTAGAATCGTCCGAAAAAGCCAGGAAAAAAGTTTACTCTTGAGCGTCGGGACTTGGAAAAATTTCGATCGAACTGTTGCGCGCGAAGAACCGACGCGCCCGAGCCGCGCCGAACGGTTCGCTCGTTCGATCGAGCGGACTACGCGCTCGACGATTATTTCGAAAAAACTCGAGAAATACGCGTCCGATCGGGCTGAAACTCGAGAATTGAGTTTTAAACGGCATATTATACAAGGATCTAACAATTAGAATCGTCCGAAAAAGCCAGGAAAAAAGTTTACTCTTGAGCGTCGGGACTTGGAAAAATTTCGATCGAACTGTTGCGCGCGAAGAACCGACGCGCCCGAGCCGCGCCGAACGGTTCGCTCGTTCGAGCGAGCGGACTACGCGCTCGACGATTATTTCGAAAAAACTCGAGAAATACGCGTCCGATCGGGCTGAAACTCGAGAATTGAGTTTTAAACGGCATATTATACAAGGATCTAACAATTAGAATCGTCCGAAAAAGCCAGGAAAAAAGTTTACTCTTGAGCGTCGGGACTTGGAAAAATTTCGATCGAACTGTTGCGCGCGAAGAACCGACGCGCCCGAGCCGCTCCGAACGGTTCGCTCGTTCGATCGAGCGGACTACGCGCTCGACGATTATTTCGAAAAAACTCGAGAAATACGCGTCCGATCGGGCTGAAACTCGAGAATTGAGTTTTAAACGGCATATTATACAAGGATCTAACAATTAGAATCGTCCGAAAAAGCCAGGAAAAAAGTTTACTCTTGAGCGTCGGGACTTGGAAAAATTTCGATCGAACTGTTGCGCGCGAAGAACCGACGCGCCCGAGCCGCTCCGAACGGTTCGCTCGTTCGATCGAGCGGACTACGCGCTCGACGATTATTTCGAAAAAACTCGAGAAATACGCGTCCGATCGGGCTGAAACTCGAGAATTGAGTTTTAAACGGCATATTATACAAGGATCTATCAATTAGAATTGTCCGAAAAAGCCAGGAAAAAAGTTTACTCTTGAGCGTCGGGACTTGGAAAAATTTCGATCGAACTGTTGCGCGCGAAGAACCGACGCGCCCGAGCCACGCCGAACGGTTCGCTCGTTCGATCGAGCGGACTACGCGCTCGACGATTATTTCGAAAAAACTCGAGAAATACGCGTCCGATCGGGCTGAAACTCGAGAATTGAGTTTTAAACGGCATATTATACAAGGATCTATCAATTAGAATCGTCCGAAAAAGCCAGGAAAAAAGTTTACTCTTGAGCGTCGGGACTTGGAAAAATTTCGATCGAACTGTCGCGCGCGAAGAACCGACGCGCCCGAGCCGCTCCGAACGGTTCGCTCGTTCGATCGAGCGGACTACGCGCTCGACGATTATTTCGAAAAAACTCGAGAAATACGCGTCCGATCGGGCTGAAACTCGAGAATTGAGTTTTAAACGGCATATTATACAAGGATCTATCAATTAGAATCGTCCGAAAAAGCCAGGAAAAAAGTTTACTCTTGAGCGTCGGGACTTGGAAAAATTTCGATCGAACTGTTGCGCGCGAAGAACCGACGCGCCCGAGCCGCTCCGAACGGTTCGCTCGTTCGATCGAGCGGACTACGCGCTCGACGATTATTTCGAAAAAACTCGAGAAATACGCGTCCGATCGGGCTGAAACTCGAGAATTGAGTTTTAAACGGCATATTATACAAGGATCTATCAATTAGAATTGTCCGAAAAAGCCAGGAAAAAAGTTTACTCTTGAGCGTCGGGACTTGGAAAAATTTCGATCGAACTGTTGCGCGCGAAGAACCGACGCGCCCGAGCCACGCCGAACGGTTCGCTCGTTCGATCGAGCGGACTACGCGCTCGACGATTATTTCGAAAAAACTCGAGAAATACGCGTCCGATCGGGCTGAAACTCGAGAATTGAGTTTTAAACGGCATATTATACAAGGATCTATCAATTAGAATCGTCCGAAAAAGCCAGGAAAAAAGTTTACTCTTGAGCGTCGGGACTTGGAAAAATTTCGATCGAACTGTCGCGCGCGAAGAACCGACGCGCCCGAGCCGCTCCGAACGGTTCGCTCGTTCGATCGAGCGGACTACGCGCTCGACGATTATTTCGAAAAAACTCGAGAAATACGCGTCCGATCGGGCTGAAACTCGAGAATTGAGTTTTAAACGGCATATTATACAAGGATCTAACAATTAGAATCGTCCGAAAAAGCCAGGAAAAAAGTTTACTCTTGAGCGTCGGGACTTGGAAAAATTTCGATCGAACTGTTGCGCGCGAAGAACCGACGCGCACGAGCCGCGCCGAACGGTTCGCTCGTTCGATCGAGCGGACTACGCGCTCGACGATTATTTCGAAAAAACTCGAGAAATACGCGTCCGATCGGGCTGAAACTCGAGAATTGAGTTTTAAACGGCATATTATACAAGGATCTAACAATTAGAATCGTCCGAAAAAGCCAGGAAAAAAGTTTACTCTTGAGCGTCGGGACTTGGAAAAATTTCGATCGAACTGTTGCGCGCGAAGAACCGACGCGCCCGAGCCGCGCCGAACGGTTCGCTCGTTCGAGCGAGCGGACTACGCGCTCGACGATTATTTCGAAAAAACTCGAGAAATACGCGTCCGATCGGGCTGAAACTCGAGAATTGAGTTTTAAACGGCATATTATACAAGGATCTAACAATTAGAATCGTCCGAAAAAGCCAGGAAAAAAGTTTACTCTTGAGCGTCGGGACTTGGAAAAATTTCGATCGAACTGTTGCGCGCGAAGAACCGACGCGCCCGAGCCGCTCCGAACGGTTCGCTCGTTCGATCGAGCGGACTACGCGCTCGACGATTATTTCGAAAAAACTCGAGAAATACGCGTCCGATCGGGCTGAAACTCGAGAATTGAGTTTTAAACGGCATATTATACAAGGATCTATCAATTAGAATCGTCCGAAAAAGCCAGGAAAAAAGTTTACTCTTGAGCGTCGGGACTTGGAAAAATTTCGATCGAACTGTTGCGCGCGAAGAACCGACGCGCCCGAGCCACGCCGAACGGTTCGCTCGTTCGATCGAGCGGACTACGCGCTCGACGATTATTTCGAAAAAACTCGAGAAATAAGCGTCCGATCGGGCTGAAACTCGAGAATTGAGTTTTAAACGGCATATTATACAAGGATCTATCAATTAGAATCGTCCGAAAAAGCCAGGAAAAAAGTTTACTCTTGAGCGTCGGGACTTGGAAAAATTTCGATCGAACTGTCGCGCGCGAAGAACCGACGCGCCCGAGCCGCTCCGAACGGTTCGCTCGTTCGATCGAGCGGACTACGCGCGCGACGATTATTTCGAAAAAACTCGAGAAATACGCGTCCGATCGGGCTGAAACTCGAGAATTGAGTTTTAAACGGCATATTATACAAGGATCTAACAATTAGAATCGTCCGAAAAAGCCAGGAAAAAAGTTTACTCTTGAGCGTCGGGACTTGGAAAAATTTCGATCGAACTGTTGCGCGCGAAGAACCGACGCGCCCGAGCCGCGCCGAACGGTTCGCTCGTTCGATCGAGCGGACTACGCGCTCGACGATTATTTCGAAAAAACTCGAGAAATACGCGTCCGATCGGGCTGAAACTCGAGAATTGAGTTTTAAACGGCATATTATACAAGGATCTAACAATTAGAATCGTCCGAAAAAGCCAGGAAAAAAGTTTACTCTTGAGCGTCGGGACTTGGAAAAATTTCGATCGAACTGTTGCGCGCGAAGAACCGACGCGCCCGAGCCGCGCCGAACGGTTCGCTCGTTCGATCGAGCGGACTACGCGCTCGACGATTATTTCGAAAAAACTCGAGAAATAAGCGTCCGATCGGGCTGAAACTCGAGAATTGAGTTTTAAACGGCATATTATACAAGGATCTATCAATTAGAATCGTCCGAAAAAGCCAGGAAAAAGTTACTCTTGAGCGTCGGACTTGGAAAAATTTCGATCGAACTGTTGCGCGCGAAGAACCGACGCGCCCGAGCCGCGCCGAACGGTTCGCTCGTTCGATCGAGCGGACTACGCGCTCGACGATTATTTCGAAAAAACTCGAGAAATACGCGTCCGATCGGGCTGAAACTCGAGAATTGAGTTTTAAACGGCATATTATACAAGGATCTAACAATTAGAATCGTCCGAAAAAGCCAGGAAAAAAGTTTACTCTTGAGCGTCGGACTTGGAAAAATTTCGATCGAACTGTTGCGCGCGAAGAACCAACCGACGCGCCCGAGCCGCGCCGAACGGTTCGCTCGTTCGAGCGAGCGGACTACGCGCTCGACGATTATTTCGAAAAAAACTCGAGAAATACGCGTCCGATCGGGCTGAAACTCGAGAATTGAGTTTTAAACGGCATATTATACAAGGATCTAACAATTAGAATCGTCCGAAAAGCCAGGAAAAAGTTTACTCTTGAGCGTCGGGACCTTTGAAAAATTTCGATCGAACTGTTGCGCGCGAAGAACCGACGCGCCCGAGCCGCTCCGAACGGTTCGCTCGTTCGATCGAGCGGACTACGCGCTCGACGATTATTTCGAAAAAACTCGAGAAATAAGCGTCCGATCGGGCTGAAACTCGAGAATTGAGTTTTAAACGGCATATTATACAAGGATCTATCAATTAGAATCGTCCCGAAAAAGCCAGGAAAAAAGTTTACTCTTGAGCGTCGGGACTTTGAAAAATTTCGATCGAACTGTTGCGCGCGAAGAACCGACGCGCCCGAGCCGCTCCGAACGGTTCGCTCGTTCGATCGAGCGGACTACGCGCTCTACGATTATTTCGAAAAACTCGAGAAATAAGCGTCCGATCGGGCTGAAACTCGAGAATTGAGTTTTAAACGGCATATTATACAAGGATCTATCAATTAGAATCGTCCGAAAAAGCCAGGAAAAAAGTTTACTCTTGAGCGTCGGGACTTGGAAAAATTTCGATCGAACTGTTGCGCGCGAAGAACCGACGCGCCCGAGCCGCGCCGAACGGTTCGCTCGTTCGATCGAGCGGACTACGCGCTCGACGATTATTTCGAAAAAACTCGAGAAATACGCGTCCGATCGGGCTGAAACTCGAGAATTGAGTTTTAAACGGCATATTATACAAGGATCTAACAATTAGAATCGTCCGAAAAAGCCAGGAAAAAAGTTTACTCTTGAGCGTCGGGACTTGGAAAAATTTCGATCGAACTGTTGCGCGCGAAGAACCGACGCGCCCGAGCCGCGCCGAACGGTTCGCTCGTTCGAGCGAGCGGACTACGCGCTCGACGATTATTTCGAAAAAACTCGAGAAATACGCGTCCGATCGGGCTGAAACTCGAGAATTGAGTTTTAAACGGCATATTATACAAGGATCTAACAATTAGAATCGTCCGAAAAAGCAGGAAAAAAGTTTACTCTTGAGCGTCGGGACTTGGAAAAATTTCGATCGAACTGTTGCGCGCGAAGAACCGACGCGCCCGAGCCGCTCCGAACGGTTCGCTCGTTCGATCGAGCGGACTACGCGCTCGACGATTATTTCGAAAAACTCGAGAAATACGCGTCCGATCGGGCTGAAACTCGAGAATTGAGTTTTAAACGGCATATTATACAAGGATCTAACAATTAGAATCGTCCGAAAAAGCCAGGAAAAAAGTTTACTCTTGAGCGTCGGACTTGGAAAAATTTCGATCGAACTGTTGCGCGCGAAGAACCGACGCGCCCGAGCCGCTCCGAACGGTTCGCTCGTTCGATCGAGCGGACTACGCGCTCGACGATTATTTCGAAAAAACTCGAGAAATACGCGTCCGATCGGGCTGAAACTCGAGAATTGAGTTTTAAACGGCATATTATACAAGGATCTATCAATTAGAATTGTCCGAAAAAGCCAGGAAAAAAGTTTACTCTTGAGCGTCGGGACTTGGAAAAATTTCGATCGAACTGTTGCGCGCGAAGAACCGACGCGCCCGAGCCACGCCGAACGGTTCGCTCGTTCGATCGAGCGGACTACGCGCTCGACGATTATTTCGAAAAAAACTCGAGAAATACGCGTCCGATCGGGCTGAAACTCGAGAATTGAGTTTTAAACGGCATATTATACAAGGATCTATCAATTAGAATCGTCCGAAAAAGCCAGGAAAAAAGTTTACTCTTGAGCGTCGGGACTTGGAAAAATTTCGATCGAACTGTCGCGCGCGAAGAACCGACGCGCCCGAGCCGCTCCGAACGGTTCGCTCGTTCGATCGAGCGGACTACGCGCTCGACGATTATTTCGAAAAAACTCGAGAAATACGCGTCCGATCGGGCTGAAACTCGAGAATTGAGTTTTAAACGGCATATTATACAAGGATCTAACAATTAGAATCGTCCGAAAAAGCCAGGAAAAAAGTTTACTCTTGAGCGTCGGGACTTGGAAAAATTTCGATCGAACTGTTGCGCGCGAAGAACCGACGCGCACGAGCCGCGCCGAACGGTTCGCTCGTTCGATCGAGCGGACTACGCGCTCGACGATTATTTCGAAAAAACTCGAGAAATACGCGTCCGATCGGGCTGAAACTCGAGAATTGAGTTTTAAACGGCATATTATACAAGGATCTAACAATTAGAATCGTCCGAAAAAGCCAGGAAAAAAGTTTACTCTTGAGCGTCGGGACTTGGAAAAATTTCGATCGAACTGTTGCGCGCGAAGAACCGACGCGCCCGAGCCGCGCCGAACGGTTCGCTCGTTCGAGCGAGCGGGCTACGCGCTCGACGATTATTTCGAAAAAACTCGAGAAATACGCGTCCGATCGGGCTGAAACTCGAGAATTGAGTTTTAAACGGCATATTATACAAGGATCTAACAATTAGAATCGTCCGAAAAAGCCAGGAAAAAAGTTTACTCTTGAGCGTCGGGACTTGGAAAAATTTCGATCGAACTGTTGCGCGCGAAGAACCGACGCGCCCGAGCCGCTCCGAACGGTTCGCTCGTTCGATCGAGCGGACTACGCGCTCGACGATTATTTCGAAAAAACTCGAGAAATACGCGTCCGATCGGGCTGAAACTCGAGAATTGAGTTTTAAACGGCATATTATACAAGGATCTATCAATTAGAATCGTCCGAAAAAGCCAGGAAAAAAGTTTACTCTTGAGCGTCGGGACTTGGAAAAATTTCGATCGAACTGTTGCGCGCGAAGAACCGACGCGCCCGAGCCACGCCGAACGGTTCGCTCGTTCGATCGAGCGGACTACGCGCTCGACGATTATTTCGAAAAAACTCGAGAAATAAGCGTCCGATCGGGCTGAAACTCGAGAATTGAGTTTTAAACGGCATATTATACAAGGATCTATCAATTAGAATCGTCCGAAAAAGCCAGGAAAAAAGTTTACTCTTGAGCGTCGGGACTTGGAAAAATTTCGATCGAACTGTCGCGCGCGAAGAACCGACGCGCCCGAGCCGCTCCGAACGGTTCGCTCGTTCGATCGAGCGGACTACGCGCGCGACGATTATTTCGAAAAAACTCGAGAAATACGCGTCCGATCGGGCTGAAACTCGAGAATTGAGTTTTAAACGGCATATTATACAAGGATCTAACAATTAGAATCGTCCGAAAAAGCCAGGAAAAAAGTTTACTCTTGAGCGTCGGGACTTGGAAAAATTTCGATCGAACTGTCGCGCGCGAAGAACCGACGCGCCCGAGCCGCTCCGAACGGTTCGCTCGTTCGATCGAGCGGACTACGCGCTCGACGATTATTTCGAAAAAACTCGAGAAATACGCGTCCGATCGGGCTGAAACTCGAGAATTGAGTTTTAAACGGCATATTATACAAGGATCTAACAATTAGAATCGTCCGAAAAAGCCAGGAAAAAAGTTTACTCTTGAGCGTCGGGACTTGGAAAAATTTCGATCGAACTGTTGCGCGCGAAGAACCGACGCGCACGAGCCGCGCCGAACGGTTCGCTCGTTCGATCGAGCGGACTACGCGCTCGACGATTATTTCGAAAAAACTCGAGAAATACGCGTCCGATCGGGCTGAAACTCGAGAATTGAGTTTTAAACGGCATATTATACAAGGATCTAACAATTAGAATCGTCCGAAAAAGCCAGGAAAAAAGTTTACTCTTGAGCGTCGGGACTTGGAAAAATTTCGATCGAACTGTTGCGCGCGAAGAACCGACGCGCCCGAGCCGCGCCGAACGGTTCGCTCGTTCGAGCGAGCGGACTACGCGCTCGACGATTATTTCGAAAAAACTCGAGAAATACGCGTCCGATCGGGCTGAAACTCGAGAATTGAGTTTTAAACGGCATATTATACAAGGATCTAACAATTAGAATCGTCCGAAAAAGCCAGGAAAAAAGTTTACTCTTGAGCGTCGGGACTTGGAAAAATTTCGATCGAACTGTTGCGCGCGAAGAACCGACGCGCCCGAGCCGCTCCGAACGGTTCGCTCGTTCGATCGAGCGGACTACGCGCTCGACGATTATTTCGAAAAAACTCGAGAAATACGCGTCCGATCGGGCTGAAACTCGAGAATTGAGTTTTAAACGGCATATTATACAAGGATCTATCAATTAGAATCGTCCGAAAAAGCCAGGAAAAAAGTTTACTCTTGAGCGTCGGGACTTGGAAAAATTTCGATCGAACTGTTGCGCGCGAAGAACCGACGCGCCCGAGCCACGCCGAACGGTTCGCTCGTTCGATCGAGCGGACTACGCGCTCGACGATTATTTCGAAAAAACTCGAGAAATAAGCGTCCGATCGGGCTGAAACTCGAGAATTGAGTTTTAAACGGCATATTATACAAGGATCTATCAATTAGAATCGTCCGAAAAAGCCAGGAAAAAAGTTTACTCTTGAGCGTCGGGACTTGGAAAAATTTCGATCGAACTGTCGCGCGCGAAGAACCGACGCGCCCGAGCCGCTCCGAACGGTTCGCTCGTTCGATCGAGCGGACTACGCGCGCGACGATTATTTCGAAAAAACTCGAGAAATACGCGTCCGATCGGGCTGAAACTCGAGAATTGAGTTTTAAACGGCATATTATACAAGGATCTAACAATTAGAATCGTCCGAAAAAGCCAGGAAAAAAGTTTACTCTTGAGCGTCGGGACTTGGAAAAATTTCGATCGAACTGTTGCGCGCGAAGAACCGACGCGCCCGAGCCGCGCCGAACGGTTCGCTCGTTCGATCGAGCGGACTACGCGCTCGACGATTATTTCGAAAAAACTCGAGAAATACGCGTCCGATCGGGCTGAAACTCGAGAATTGAGTTTTAAACGGCATATTATACAAGGATCTATCAATTAGAATCGTCCGAAAAAGCCAGGAAAAAAGTTTACTCTTGAGCGTCGGGACTTGGAAAAATTTCGATCGAACTGTTGCGCGCGAAGAACCGACGCGCCCGAGCCGCTCCGAACGGTTCGCTCGTTCGATCGAGCGGACTACGCGCTCGACGATTATTTCGAAAAAACTCGAGAAATAAGCGTCCGATCGGGCTGAAACTCGAGAATTGAGTTTTAAACGGCATATTATACAAGGATCTATCAATTAGAATCGTCCGAAAAAGCCAGGAAAAAAGTTTACTCTTGAGCGTCGGGACTTGGAAAAATTTCGATCGAACTGTTGCGCGCGAAGAACCGACGCGCCCGAGCCGCGCCGAACGGTTCGCTCGTTCGATCGAGCGGACTACGCGCTCGACGATTATTTCGAAAAAACTCGAGAAATACGCGTCCGATCGGGCTGAAACTCGAGAATTGAGTTTTAAACGGCATATTATACAAGGATCTAACAATTAGAATCGTCCGAAAAAGCCAGGAAAAAAGTTTACTCTTGAGCGTCGGGACTTGGAAAAATTTCGATCGAACTGTTGCGCGCGAAGAACCGACGCGCCCGAGCCGCGCCGAACGGTTCGCTCGTTCGATCGAGCGGACTACGCGCTCGACGATTATTTCGAAAAAACTCGAGAAATACGCGTCCGATCGGGCTGAAACTCGAGAATTGAGTTTTAAACGGCATATTATACAAGGATCTAACAATTAGAATCGTCCGAAAAAGCCAGGAAAAAAGTTTACTCTTGAGCGTCGGGACTTGGAAAAATTTCGATCGAACTGTTGCGCGCGAAGAACCGACGCGCCCGAGCCGCTCCGAACGGTTCGCTCGTTCGATCGAGCGGACTACGCGCTCGACGATTATTTCGAAAAAACTCGAGAAATAAGCGTCCGATCGGGCTGAAACTCGAGAATTGAGTTTTAAACGGCATATTATACAAGGATCTATCAATTAGAATCGTCCGAAAAAGCCAGGAAAAAAGTTTACTCTTGAGCGTCGGGACTTGGAAAAATTTCGATCGAACTGTTGCGCGCGAAGAACCGACGCGCCCGAGCCACGCCGAACGGTTCGCTCGTTCGATCGAGCGGACTACGCGCTCGACGATTATTTCGAAAAAACTCGAGAAATACGCGTCCGATCGGGCTGAAACTCGAGAATTGAGTTTTAAACGGCATATTATACAAGGATCTATCAATTAGAATCGTCCGAAAAAGCCAGGAAAAAAGTTTACTCTTGAGCGTCGGGACTTGGAAAAATTTCGATCGAACTGTCGCGCGCGAAGAACCGACGCGCCCGAGCCGCTCCGAACGGTTCGCTCGTTCGATCGAGCGGACTACGCGCTCGACGATTATTTCGAAAAAACTCGAGAAATACGCGTCCGATCGGGCTGAAACTCGAGAATTGAGTTTTAAACGGCATATTATACAAGGATCTAACAATTAGAATCGTCCGAAAAAGCCAGGAAAAAAGTTTACTCTTGAGCGTCGGGACTTGGAAAAATTTCGATCGAACTGTTGCGCGCGAAGAACCGACGCGCCCGAGCCGCGCCGAACGGTTCGCTCGTTCGAGCGAGCGGACTACGCGCTCGACGATTATTTCGAAAAAACTCGAGAAATACGCGTCCGATCGGGCTGAAACTCGAGAATTGAGTTTTAAACGGCATATTATACAATGATCTAACATTTAGAATCGTCTGTGATCGATAGAAAAAAAGTTTACTCTTGAGGGTGGGACTTTGAAAAATTTCGATCGATCGGTCGTGGCACGTAACACGCCCGAACATTATTTTTAGTTTATTCGATAAATATTCATCCTAGAGCTTTGAAACTTGATATTTATTGTTAGAATGTGTATTTTTACAATGATCTAACATTTAGAATAGTCTGTGATCGATAGAAAAAAAGTTTACTCTTGAGGGTGGGACTTTGAAAAATTTCGATCGATCGGTCGTGGCACGTAACACGCCCGAACATTATTTTTAGTTTATTCGATAAATATTCATCCTAGAGCTTTGAAACTTGATATTTATTGTTAGAATGTGTATTTTTACAATGATCTAACATTTAGAATAGTCTGTGATCGATAGAAAAAAAGTTTACTCTTGAGGGTGGGACTTTGAAAAATTTCGATCGATCGGTCGTGGCACGTAACACGCCCGAACATTATTTTTAGTTTATTTGATAAATATTTATCCTAGAGCTTTGAAACTTGATATTTATTGTTAGAATGTGTAATTATACAATGATCTAACATTTAGAATCGTCTGTGATCGATAGAAAAAAAGTTTACTCTTGAGGGTGGAAGCTTAAAAATTTTCAAAATGCCTCGAGCATATATGAAAAGTTGAATATTTTATGCTAAACATTCTGGCTATGTAACTAATTTTTGTATTTTACAAAAAAAATTTTCATGCAAAAATTT
>CAXARU010000069.1:62500-65000 GCA_963971365.1 Lasioglossum villosulum
CCCAATAGTGCGCACCACCGAGAGCGTGGGACGAATGACCGTTGCCAGAGCCGGCCGTGAAGTCCCTCCTTTATTCTCGCGTGCATTTCCAGTAAAAGAAGGAGGAGAGGAAGAAATTATATGTTTTCTGGATCCAGTATCGGGTTTTGATATATATTATATATATATAATATCCCCGTCGTTTCACAGAATAACAAAAATAATAATTCATCTCCGCGTTTTCCACGTTAGGGGTTTTTGAATGTACTGTTCGCCCGGGCCGTCAGGTTACGCGCATTGTCATGCGCGTATTCCTGACGGCTTTTTTTTTGCCGTTTCTACGGACGACGACAGTGTCGTCGACCAGATGACGCCTGGAATCTCCTTCGCGCGCTGGTTGGAGTTTTCCAGGTACCGATATGCGTTCGTTTACGAACCGAAGAACAAGAGACATAACATATATTGATTTATAAAATCAAAAATATATATACGATTACCCTGAACGGTGGATCACTTGGCTCGTGGGTCGATGAAGAACGCAGCTAATTGCGCGTCAACGTGTGAACTGCAGGACACATGAACATCGACATTTCGAACGCACATTGCGGTCCACGGATACAATTCCTGGACCACGCCTGGCTGAGGGTCGTTTACGTAACCATATACTGCTTGCGTTGCTCTTGTAAGTCCCCGCCGTCGCTTACCTCTCCAAAAAATACTTTTGGAGGGCGCAAAGAGCGTTTCTGAGTTCGGGTTGCAAAGATGTATACGTACGAGCGAACGATGGGCGTTTCGTCGGCGTTTGACGCGGTTCTCTGTGAAAATTGCCAATTTCGCATTGCGTCTTAGACTAACAACGTACAGTTTATAAGCGTACAGTTTAGTCATTAGTTTCTCAAGAGGAGCGAAGTAGGGATTGGTGTTGTATTTCTTACGGTGTGTTCGGACTTGCGTGAGTGTTTTTACGGTGTCGTGAGTCGTATTTTCATATACGACCGCCCGTAGGCACCGCTTCGACACACGCACGAGGATCTCTCCAAATCTCTCACCTTCTCCGCGGAAACGATTCGCCTTGCGAGAGAAGCGTTTTCACCGTGTGCATTCAACGCGCTCCCGACGTCGCCTGAAATGATGCGTATCCGAAAGAGATACAAAATTATTATAAAAGAGTCTCAAGAGACTACAGAGATGGACACACAAAATTAAATATGAAAGAGAAAAAAGAATATTGTGTTGACACACAGAGAAAGAGAGTGTGTCGTGTGCAATACCTAAGCCCCAGGGAGAGAATATGCTTGTGCGTGGATGAGTTACTTTATAATATTGAACTCTCTCTCTCTACGTTTATAATTGCATACGGGCGGAGGGTCGTCGTTGCGTCAGCAGCAACACAGAACAGCAGCGATATTTCGACGCATAAGAAAAACAAATAACCTTTAGAGTCTTCGAGGGAGAGAGAAAAAAAAGAGAGGAGACAAACACAAAAGAGGTCGCTCATTCTACGAACGCTTTGATGTTCGATGGACAGCGGAGCAACGCTCGCAGCAATGTGCGGGATGAACACGAGACGTCGTCTCGTGTCCTCGCTAATCTGTGCGCAGATTGCCATTCCATCGCCACGTTCGTTTGAGTCGTTTGCGACCCGTGCGAGTCTCTCTTCTCTATCTCTCAAGTTCTCTCGTGTCTCTTTGGTGTTTTTGTTTTATGTTTGATCGATGAATATATCGCATTTTTGTTTGCTGCGCCAACGTTTCTGTACCCCCGTGTGTGATATGTACATTATATTAAAAGCGTTAGAGAAGAGAAGAAATTAAAGTAACACCCCACCGGGTTATATGTATTATAATTTTTATAATATATATACTCCTCTATTGGCGAGGCTTTATTCGAACATTTGATTGTCACACGACGAAAGACACTCTTCTGGTGTCACGCACGGAACAGCACCGCGGAGAGAAGGTGGTATATTAATTAAAAAAGAATTAACCCCTTTGTCGGTCGCCCCATGTCTTTTCATATTTCTTTTTTCTTCGTTTCGTCGATTCGTGCGGAACCGCGCGATCTTTTGTCGGTCGTCCAGTCCCCGGAAGTTCTTTTCGACGGACGTTAAAGTTAACCGACATATAAAGAGATCGTCTTGCGAGAGTTTCCGATCGACGAGCTAAATAACGAAGAAAAGATTATAAGAAATACAGAACTGACACTTTGGTGTGGCGCATAAGGCATATTGGTTTTCTTATATATTATATATACACACGCGTCTTCTCTTCTGTCGTGTAGTGTTGTTTCGTTTTCTTTTTTTTTAATTTTTTTTTTGTGCTCTGTACGTTTTCGCGAGTACTGCTTTTTTTGTATCCTCTTCGGTTTTACACAAAATTTTTTTATAACACGTACGACGACCTCAGAGTAGGCGAGATTACCCGCTGAATTTAAGCATATTACTAAGCGGAGGAAAAGAAACTAACAAGGATTTCCTTAGTAGCGGCGAGCGAACAGGAATTAGCCCAGCACTGAATCCCGC
>CAXARU010000069.1:67500-77500 GCA_963971365.1 Lasioglossum villosulum
CCGCCATTCAACGCTCAGCTCAGAACTGGCACGGACAAGGGGAATCCGACTGTCTAATTAAAACAAAGCATTGCGATGGCCCTCACGGGTGTTGACGCAATGTGATTTCTGCCCAGTGCTCTGAATGTCAACGTGAAGAAATTCAAAAAAGCGCGGGTAAACGGCGGGAGTAACTATGACTCTCTTAAGGCGGTCGTTTGAGGTGTCGGGCCGGTTCGCCGGTACTAGTATCCAAGACCAGTCCCTAAGAGCGATTCTTCGGAATCAGTCATAGTTAAGCAAGCAGCCCCCTTCTCGTGGGTCCCGCCGCCTAGTACCCCCTTAGGGGGGGAAGCTAAGAGCTGCCTCTGCGAAACCGGGCGAAAGCCCATGACATTATGTCAGAGTGTCCACGGGTTAGCTCCCCTTGGATGCTCGGAGCACCGCTCCACTCATCTTGCTACTAAAAACAAAAAGAAGCCTCGGAACGATTGCTATTCTGTTGACGACTCGGCGATGTCTACTGGATATTCCGTCGGTTCAAGTTTGGATTTAGATGTAGATTTTAATGTAAATTTAGATTATATGTCGTGCCCGTCTTGTCGTATAGATTTGTCTACGAGAACCCTGCCGCAAAGGAAGCAACATATCCGACGTTGTAACCAACCGCCACCGAACAGCGACGGAACTTACTCTTGTGAGCAATGTCCCACATTCTATAGAACCTATGCGGGCCTCCGTCAGCATACTAAACGTTCACATCCAGTGGCATACAACACGGCTGACGTTGCGCTTACGGAAATGAGGGCTCCGGCCACCAGAGCCAGATGGTCAACTGCGGAGGAAAAACAACTGGCCCGACTAGAGTCCCAACTTCCATCAGACTTACCACAAAAAGAAATTAATAGCCGCTTAGCTAGCCAACATTCTGGGCGTTCCGCCGAAGGTATTAGGAAACAGCGCCAAAAACCGTCATACCAATCCATTCTGCTCGCAATAATAACAGAAACTAGGTCAGATATACCAGTCTCGCCTACTTTCGCTTCTTCTTCTTCGCTCTCATCATCTACACATGGTCATTTAAACCCAGCCGCACCAGTACTCTCTTCTCTGTTGCCTTCAACCTCCATGGTTGACAATTTAAGTCTTCGATCACCACGGTTGCGCCTTGAACGTATTGACTCGATTGCCCCCTGGAATAGGTTGCTTTCGCAGTCCCCAATCACAACTTCTGACAATAGCACTGCTTCCCTCGATGCCGAAGTCGAATGCGCTCTTATTCTGCATTCAGATATCCGTACATTCTTAAGAGAACTAATGCCTTCGTGCTCCGCCGATCTACAGACCCTCATACATAATTTACTTAATAACCAGAAGTTTGAAGAGATCGATGTTGCCATATCCTCCATAATCCGCAATCTGGCTGTGTCCCATTCATCAGGGAATACAAAACATAATCACAGTAAAAAGAATACTTTGAAATCTAAAATCAATAAAAATAAAACTAAAAAACGCAAAAGTAATCGGGCTGCAGTTAGATCAGCGACCTTTAGTAGCAACCAACGTCTATTTGCCCGTAACCCTACTCAATTAGCGCACGCGATCTTAGATGGCAAGGAACTCAATGCCACCCAATTTCCTGATATGGATGAGATCGAGAAAGAGTACCACTCCATCTTTGTGGATTGTCCAGATTACTCTGGTCCAGCCCCGCAATCTCCCGGCGATTTGGTAGATCTAAGCCACCCTATTTCCTTCGCGGAAACCTTGATTGCACTCCGTCGTCTAAAGCAAACAGCGTGTGGCCTAGATGGTATTAAAAGAGAAGATCTAAGAACGGCCAACAGGGCTGACCTAGTAGGGTTACTTAATATAGTTTTTGGCTTGTGTCGAACTCCAACCATCCTTAGACACAATAGAACGGTTCTTATTCCGAAAAAGGGCGACCTTTCTAAGGTCTCTAACTGGCGTCCGATTACAATTTCCTCACTCCTTACACGCCTCTTACATAAAATTTTGGCATCTCGACTCTCCGAAAATATTAAAAGGCACCATGCGCAAAGAGGTTTTACGCCAAACGACGGCGTGATGACCAGCTACACCATTCTGGACACGGTAATACGTGAACACCGCAATAATGGCAAACCTCTCTACGTACTCTCAATAGACTTGTCTAAAGCGTTTGATAAAGTACATCCTATTGCGATAAAAAATGCTCTGATATCCAAGGGCGTTGATAATCATACCGTGAAATACATAATGTCAACATATACCGACGTGGATACTGTCATCGAATGCCACGGACATAAAAGTAGGCCAATGAGCATGCGTCGCGGAGTGCGACAGGGCGACACGGACAGTCCGATACTTTTTAACATCGTAATGGACGATTTTGTCTCTTCCATTGATTCCGCAGAAGGTGTAAACCTAGGTCAGGCAAAGATCGGCTGTCTGTTATTCGCTGATGACATCGTGTTACTGAGCAACACCATTCATGGAATGAGAGAACATTTACATAAGTTACATGCTTTCTTGGCCAAAACTCACATGGAGGTTAACCCTTCCAAATGTCGTGCTCTACAGCTTACGCGTGTCCCGGGTACTAAACGTGTCGCAGCTGATACTAAA
Organism: Lasioglossum villosulum; assembly: GCA_963971365.1. NCBI lineage: Eukaryota > Metazoa > Arthropoda > Insecta > Hymenoptera > Halictidae > Lasioglossum > Lasioglossum villosulum. The sequence continues at coordinate 70,108 of CAXARU010000069.1, forward strand.
TCTTGCTTTAGTATCAACGGTAAAGCGATCCCGTCCCTTAAGGTGCAGGAACAGCTCAAGTACCTAGGTCATAATTACAACCAACACGGTATGATTGCCCCCTCGGCTTCCAACCTAGAGGAATTGTTAGAGCGTCTACGTCGTGCTGCCCTTCGACCTTGGCAGAAATTGCAGATCTTAAATCGGTATCTTATCCCCAGACTCCTACACTGCAACCAGTCTTCTGATATCACAGTGGGGAAATTAACTCACATGGATCGCCTAATCAGACGGTTCGTGAAGGCCATTCTACATCTTCCCATCACTACACCCACTGCCTTTCTACATGCCAAAATACGAGATGGAGGCCTATCTATCCCGTGTCTCCGGCATCAAATCGGAACCATCTATCGTCGCAGGCTGCAGCGGATATGGGCGCAAGGAGATCCCGATTTTGACGCTGCCTTCCAAACCTCCACATTCAAGAGACTATTACGAAAATTGGACGTGATATGTCAGGGGCTCCCATGTACCCGATCTGCCGTTGCCCGCTACTGGGCCACCGGCCTGCACCAATCCGCTCTTGGCAGTGGCCTCATATTTTGCTCGCCAACTGTCAACAGTTGGATTTTAGATCCTCCACCCTTCTGGACCGGCCGGGACTATATTCGGGCCATCCAATTGCGTTGTGGCCTACTTCCCACGGGTGGGGCCCCATACGTAAGTGCAGAAAATGCACAGTGCAGGTACCCGACATGCGCGGGTAGAAGGGAGACCTTGTCCCATATACTACAGTGGTGCCCAGTTACGCACTATCAACGCATCCAACGACATGATAAAGTTTCACAAGATTTGGCCTCACATCTTAAAAAATCAGGATATAATATACAGGAGGCTCCTAGAGTTCACACCAGAGACAATAGATATATACCGGATCTCCTCGTTATCGACACAACTAAGCGTACAGGTAATATCATAGAAACCACTGTAGTCTGGGAACACAAAAATAGCCTTCTGGAAGCGGCTCAAATCAAACGCGATAAATACAGTCTACCCGAAATATTAGATAACGTAAAGATAAAATTTAATCTTCAAGAACGACCACAGGTTCTTCCGTTTGTTGTAGGTGCGAGGGGAGGATGGCCTCCTTCAAATGATATCATCTGGACGACCTACAATCTACCAAATTTCCTCCAAAGAACCATTGTCTGTAATGTCCTGCGTTATGGGTCCTCGATTCATAAATATTTCATGGCACACGTATGGCGCTCTAGAAAGAAGAGGAGAATTCCTCTTGGTATGAATGTATGTGCGAATGAAAACGCGAGAATGAATGTGTGAATGTGTGTGCCATATGTGTTCAATTTCGTTGTTTTTCTTCCTATTCTCTCTGTCGATTTCATTTATCCTTAACTAGTTTATTCCATCTGAACTTACCTAGTCAGGTATGTTCAACCGCGTTTCACATTCCACCGTACCGTATCTTTATTAGTTAACCGCGTGTAGTATCACTAAGTAATCAGTATTAGTATTCAGAATTAGTTTACATCTGTAATCAATCCATTTAAAGCCTACCAGTTGGGCCTTCTAGTTTACCTAGTCGATTAATACACTGGACTAATATCATATTTTCTTAAAATATAATATCGTATCATAGCCAAATGCCTCGTCATCTAATTAGTGACGCGCATGAATGGATTAACGAGATTCCCTCCTGTCCCTATCTACTCAGTCTCGCCTGAACGCTCGAAGCGAACGGACGTGCTTCGCCCCTGCTCCGTGCCTCAGGTACACGACTACCTGCCGCCGCCATCTTAGACGACGCCGCTCAGCCTACGTGGCCTTTTCGCTGACGTGGCCCTTACGAGTTTTCTCGTGTCTAGCCACGACTGCTCTGAATTCGCGTGGTGTAATTGTACTAGTGCTGATTGGGACTAATAATTAGCGAGAATCAGTGCTGTGATCAATTAAACAACAAACTGACTCAATTTGAGCCTGCCTGTCGCGACGCGTCCGCGAATCGCGCCGATCCTTTCCCTGCCCGTCGGAAACTGCTGCTTCCTCGCAGCAGCATAAACTTAGTGTTATTCAATAACGTGTGCATAAACAATTTCGTGCGTGCCAATATTTTAACAAACAATTTCGTCTGTGTACAAGTTTTCCGTTTGCCGCTTCGCCGTTGGCCTGCTCCGCGCGTGGGTTTTTCCGCGTGACGTGGCCGACGCGAACAAAGGCCCCTAGCCGCTACGCCGAACACAATGGACAACACCGTCAACTCCAGCCCTAAAACCCAGGTAGAACGGACAAAGAAAAAGAAAGGCAAGAAGAAAAAGAAGCTGGAACCCCCAGCAGGCACTTTCTCACCTGACGCACCAGCCACACCACCATCCGACGCTGACGAGTCTTCGTGCAGCGTGATGGAAATCGACCCCTCCTTGGTGCTGAATCTTCCCAACAGGAAACGTTCCCACTCCCAAGGCCCCACCCCGGCGACTGAAGATTCCGACGAGGAAAATCTCCAACCGAGGGTCCATCTCGTGAAACTGGAGCCCCTGGACAAAGAGAAGGTAAGTACTGTTAATTCAGTATTTAACTTCATTGCCCCCGCTCCCGTTCCCCCCGTTCCAAAACCGGCCCCCGCGAATTCCTCCGCGTCCCCCGCGAACTCCACCGCGTCCCCCGCGAACTCATCCGCGTCCCCCACTTCTTTCGCTCCCCCCCCACTGCGGTCCACCGCTGAGCTCGTCTCGCTGTCCGAGCTCACGATGGACCGCCTCACCTCCGTTTGCCTCGACGAGGCAAACAAAATCTCTAAGGCGAGTGCAGAACAAATTCTGCAACTCGCCGGCCAATTCCGCCGTATCGTCGGGGAATTGGCCCAAAACAACAGCTACATCGCGGGCAAATTGTCCGCGATGTCTGTTGCCCCTCGCGCCTCCGCGCCCACCCGCTCTTCGGCCCCAGCCGCTTCCCCGGCTCCCCACCACCCCGCCGCTTCCTCGGCCCCCCACCGCCCCGCCGCTGGCTCGTACGCCAGCGCCGCTGGTTCGTACGCCAGCGCCGCCGACCGTCGCCAGCCGCCCCGCCGCGCCGCCGCGCCAGCGCAATTCCCCCCGCTCCCCCCCAGCGCTCGCCTAAACCCACTCGCGACCGCCCTCCCCACCGCGCAGCCTCTTCTCGCGCCGAACGGCGCTCTCCCCCCACCCCGATTGGCAAGCCAGGTGATTTCGGCCGCGAAATCAACCCCCGCCCGCCACCTCCTCCGCGTCACCCCCGCGGAACCCATCACCGGCGACGGCGCCGCCCTCAAACGCGCCGTGTTCTCCCACGTGGACCTCCGTAAGGCCAACGTGGGCTTTAAATCAATTCGCGCTACCCGCGACGGTGCCCTCTTGGTCGAGGCGGCCAACGCCAAAGACCTGAGGGTCTTTACCGAAAACCAGGCCCTCCGCAAGGCCGGTTTCACGGCCTCCGCGCCCTCCCCCCAGCTCCCCCGGATTATCATCTACGATATTCCGAAGGAGCTGGAAGCCCAAGATATCGCTGAGCACATCCGTGCTCAGAACCTCCCGTCCTCCCCGGCCATCGATAAAGCCACCCTCCGCCCACTCTTCAAAGTGGGCCGCAAAGACAAGGAGGGCAACGACTGGGTTGTCGAGGCTTCTTCGGTTATCCGCGAGTCCCTTTTGCCGAAAGGAAAAATCTTCGTCTCATACGCCTACTGCCGAGTAGACGACTACCTCGTCGCGACCCGATGTTTCAAGTGCCAGAAGTATGGGCACGTGGACAAACACTGCAAAAGCAGTGAATCTACGTGCTCCTTCTGCGCACAAACCGGGCATACCAATAAGGAATGCCCGAATCGCGAAGCGCCCCCGTCGTGCGCAAACTGTCGCGCGCGCAAACTCCCACACGCGCATGCCGCGGGCAATCGAAACTGCCCCTCGCGCTCGTCTGCCTTGATCCTCAAGGCCTCCCGGATTAACTATTCAGTATGAATAGTTATCCCCCGCGACCGGCCCCGCGTAACCCTCCCCCTCGGACACCCCCACCAACATCATCCCCCCCAGACTCACGCACTGCGGAGCGCATCCCTACCTTAAAAATTGCGCAAATCAACATGCGGCGATCCCGGCTCGTATCGTGCGAAATTGCTCGTATGATAGAGTCCGGTTGCGTCGATGTTGTTCTTGCGCAAGAACCCTACAATACCGCGGGAAGAGTCGTCGGACTCGACTCCCGGAACGTAGTAATTCACGGCGCCCCGCGTGGCGAAAATTGTCAGGCCGCGATCATTGTGAAGGGCTCGACCTTCACAATTCTTAAGCTCTCGCACCTCTCCAATACGCACACCGCCGTCATAGAATTAACCGGTCCCCTCGGCCCTCTGTACTTGGTCAGCTGTTACTTTCAGTACAAAGACCGTATAGAGGCCGGAATCGCGTCCCTCCAAAATATTATTGATTCCCTACGCGGAAAGCCGATCTTCTTCGGAATCGACGCGAACGCCAGGTCCGCTCTGTGGCACGACCCGCTCCCCCCCAGCTCAAACACGTACAATAAGCGCGCCTGGATCCGTGGGAGGGAGTTTGAGCGTTTTCTCGCGCAAAACCCCCTCCAAATCCTTAACCAGCCTGGAAATCCCCCCACATACAGTGGTCCCGCCGGTGCGTCTTGTATAGACGTAACGCTGCGGACTGCTGCAGCCGATTCCCTGTCCTTCTCCTGGAGTGTTCTTGATGGCAGGACCTCCAGTGACCACAATGTCATCCTGCTTGAACTAAGCAGTCATAATACTATCCCAAATCCTCCCCCCATCCTTGGCAGATTTGCGTGCCACAGAGCGAACTGGGACGAATTCGGAATTGAGTTCGCGCGACTTCTCTCCGAGGGCGCTCCCCCTCTCGAATTTTCCTCCCGCGACGACGTCCAGACAGCTGTCTCCCATCTGGAGAGGGCCATACTGGGCGCTGCCACTCTGTCCATCCCGAGGAAAAGGTGGCACCCCCGTGCCGTTCCCGGATGGACGGAAGAGCTTACGCGCCTCAAGCGCTCGTCTAATCGCCTCCGTAGGCAATTCCAACGCGAGAGGGATCCCGCTCTCCGAGAAGAGAAACGTCGCGCGTACTCTCGGGCCCACAAGGAGTATCGGGCACTTTTCCGCACCTCCGCAAGGAGAGGATGGAGGGAGCTTGTTACCCGAATGGGCCTAGAAAATCCCTGGTCCGCCCCATACCGGTCGGCGTTCGGCAAGAAGATTGCTCCGCAACTTCTTACGTCGATTTCGACCACCGACTCTACGACCCAGAGCTGGCACGAAAGTGCCAGTGCCCTGCTTGCCGCGCTCTCCCCGGACGACTCTGCTCCGGACAGCGAGTCGCACGCTATCACGCGACGCGATTTCACTCGCGAAATCAACACCCCCGATGCCCCCGACTTCTCCCTCGCGGACCTACACGTAATAATCGGGAACCTTGGCGACAATCGTACGCCCGGCCCCGACGGTATCGAAGTACCCGTTCTCAAACAGGCCTTCAGCCGCTCCCCCGCCCTATTTCTCAGAATTTTTAACGGGTGCTTAAAATTCGGCATATTCTCAAACTCGTGGAAAACGGGAAAAATCAGGGCGATCCTCAAATCCCCTGATAAACCCGAAACCGCGCCCTCCTCTTACCGCCCCATATGCCTGCTTCCCGTTATTGGAAAGGTGATGGAGAAGCTCATAATCACCGGATTAGGTGACCTAATTAATAACCATCCGCTAGCCTCGAACTCGCAGTTCGGCTTTAAGAGAGGCTTGGGTACGGACGATGCCCTGCACAGACTGCAGGGAGTCGTTCATTCATCCAACGCCAAGCACGCGGTCGCACTCTCCTTTGATATCAAGGGAGCGTTCGACAACGTCTGGTGGCCTGCTGTTACAGCCGAGTTGCGCAACCGCGATTGTCCGCGCAATTTGTACAATGTACTCATTGATTATTTCCGGGATCGCAAGATAGTTCTCTCCGCGGAATACTCCTCCTATTACAAACCCGTTACCAAAGGATGCCCGCAGGGCTCGGTCCTCGGCCCCTCCATTTGGAATCTCCTCTTCGACTCTTTACTCCGCGAAATCGCGTTAATTCAAAATACGCACACTGTGGCATACGCCGATGACCTGCTTGTCGTCGTGGAAGGGAACTCTCGTGTTTCCCTAGAAACGACGGCATCCCAGGTCACCGGCGCGCTACAGGCATGGTGCAATAAAAATAAAATGGCCATTTCCCCTCACAAAACAGTTATGCTTCGAGTGAGGGGCAGCCTTAGCATTTCTCGTCCGCCCGTCATTAAAATGGATACCGCCAGCCTTGCTTTCGCTAAGAGCCTCAGGTACCTGGGGATCGTGTACGGTCACTCGTTAAGTGTGTCCGAGCACGTAATCCGGATATCTGACCACGCGAAGGCAAAGTTCAGTGGCATCTCGGCCCTAATGGGTTCCAAATGGGGATACGATTTCCGTGCCCGATCTCTGCTATTCAAAAGCATCTTCCTCTCCATAATCTCCTACGGTGCGATTGGTTGGGCCCACAAGCTCACCCAAAAACACGTTTCCACTCTCCAAAGTGCGCAGCGCACTGCTCTTCTGAGAGTATGCGCTGCGTACCGCACCACGTCCAACGATGCGCTCTGCGTGCTGGGACTCCAACCCCCTATAGATTTATTTCTGACGGAGAAGCGACTCCGCTTCCTCGTCAGAAAAAACATCCCATTCGAACATCGCGGGATTATCTTCGCCCCTGGCCTCTTTGACGACCCCCGCGACCATATTACGGCCACTCGTAAAGCCCTTCGCGACGATACCCTCGAATTGTGGCAAAACAGATGGGCCAGATCGGTCAAGGGAAGAACCACTTTCGGTTTCTTTCCAACATTGACGGAGAGGGCCCGCTGTCGCGTCCCCATCACCTTCTACACGACGCAGTTCCTCACCGGGCACGGCGATTTTCGGGAGAAACTCTGGCATTTCGGTTTGACAGAGTCTCCTGACTGCGACTGTGGCGAGGGAACTGAGTCATCTACCCACGTACTCCTTCATTGCAAATTGCATGCGACGGAGCGAGAACCACTGTCATCCTTAATTAATTCACTTGGGCATACATGGCCACCACCTCTTAGTATTCTCGTAAGCGACGACGTCGCCGAAGCGTTCAGCTCCTTCGCACGCAAAGTGCTGCAAAAGAAGGAGATGCGGCCGGCCACCGTTGACCGCGCCGCATGACCTGCGCTAATCCCCCCCACCCTCCCTCCGCCGCGACGCGCTCCCCCCTAAACGCCGGCCCCAATAATTACTTTATTGCATGCCCTTTCAGCATTTTGCATGCTCACTATTGCCTTTAGCGGCTTTTGCAGAGCCAAACAGGAGGGGGAGTCTTTG
>CAXARU010000069.1:82500-100000 GCA_963971365.1 Lasioglossum villosulum
AACCGACGCGCCCGAGCCGCGCCGAACGGTTCGCTCGTTCGATCGAGCGGACTACGCGCTCGACGATTATTTCGAAAAAACTCGAGAAATACGCGTCCGATCGGGCTGAAACTCGAGAATTGAGTTTTAAACGGCATATTATACAAGGATCTAACAATTAGAATCGTCCGAAAAAGCCAGGAAAAAAGTTTACTCTTGAGCGTCGGGACTTGGAAAAATTTCGATCGAACTGTTGCGCGCGAAGAACCGACGCGCCCGAGCCGCGCCGAACGGTTCGCTCGTTCGAGCGAGCGGACTACGCGCTCGACGATTATTTCGAAAAAACTCGAGAAATACGCGTCCGATCGGGCTGAAACTCGAGAATTGAGTTTTAAACGGCATATTATACAAGGATCTAACAATTAGAATCGTCCGAAAAAGCCAGGAAAAAAGTTTACTCTTGAGCGTCGGGACTTGGAAAAATTTCGATCGAACTGTCGCGCGCGAAGAACCGACGCGCCCGAGCCGCTCCGAACGGTTCGCTCGTTCGATCGAGCGGACTACGCGCTCGACGATTATTTCGAAAAAACTCGAGAAATACGCGTCCGATCGGGCTGAAACTCGAGAATTGAGTTTTAAACGGCATATTATACAAGGATCTAACAATTAGAATCGTCCGAAAAAGCCAGGAAAAAAGTTTACTCTTGAGCGTCGGGACTTGGAAAAATTTCGATCGAACTGTTGCGCGCGAAGAACCGACGCGCCCGAGCCGCGCCGAACGGTTCGCTCGTTCGATCGAGCGGACTACGCGCTCGACGATTATTTCGAAAAAACTCGAGAAATACGCGTCCGATCGGGCTGAAACTCGAGAATTGAGTTTTAAACGGCATATTATACAAGGATCTAACAATTAGAATCGTCCGAAAAAGCCAGGAAAAAAGTTTACTCTTGAGCGTCGGGACTTGGAAAAATTTCGATCGAACTGTTGCGCGCGAAGAACCGACGCGCCCGAGCCGCGCCGAACGGTTCGCTCGTTCGAGCGAGCGGACTACGCGCTCGACGATTATTTCGAAAAAACTCGAGAAATACGCGTCCGATCGGGCTGAAACTCGAGAATTGAGTTTTAAACGGCATATTATACAAGGATCTAACAATTAGAATCGTCCGAAAAAGCCAGGAAAAAAGTTTACTCTTGAGCGTCGGGACTTGGAAAAATTTCGATCGAACTGTCGCGCGCGAAGAACCGACGCGCCCGAGCCGCTCCGAACGGTTCGCTCGTTCGATCGAGCGGACTACGCGCTCGACGATTATTTCGAAAAAACTCGAGAAATACGCGTCCGATCGGGCTGAAACTCGAGAATTGAGTTTTAAACGGCATATTATACAAGGATCTAACAATTAGAATCGTCCGAAAAAGCCAGGAAAAAAGTTTACTCTTGAGCGTCGGGACTTGGAAAAATTTCGATCGAACTGTTGCGCGCGAAGAACCGACGCGCCCGAGCCGCGCCGAACGGTTCGCTCGTTCGATCGAGCGGACTACGCGCTCGACGATTATTTCGAAAAAACTCGAGAAATACGCGTCCGATCGGGCTGAAACTCGAGAATTGAGTTTTAAACGGCATATTATACAAGGATCTAACAATTAGAATCGTCCGAAAAAGCCAGGAAAAAAGTTTACTCTTGAGCGTCGGGACTTGGAAAAATTTCGATCGAACTGTTGCGCGCGAAGAACCGACGCGCACGAGCCGCGCCGAACGGTTCGCTCGTTCGATCGAGCGGACTACGCGCTCGACGATTATTTCGAAAAAACTCGAGAAATACGCGTCCGATCGGGCTGAAACTCGAGAATTGAGTTTTAAACGGCATATTATACAAGGATCTAACAATTAGAATCGTCCGAAAAAGCCAGGAAAAAAGTTTACTCTTGAGCGTCGGGACTTGGAAAAATTTCGATCGAACTGTTGCGCGCGAAGAACCGACGCGCCCGAGCCGCTCCGAACGGTTCGCTCGTTCGATCGAGCGGACTACGCGCTCGACGATTATTTCGAAAAAACTCGAGAAATACGCGTCCGATCGGGCTGAAACTCGAGAATTGAGTTTTAAACGGCATATTATACAAGGATCTAACAATTAGAATCGTCCGAAAAAGCCAGGAAAAAAGTTTACTCTTGAGCGTCGGGACTTGGAAAAATTTCGATCGAACTGTTGCGCGCGAAGAACCGACGCGCCCGAGCCGCTCCGAACGGTTCGCTCGTTCGATCGAGCGGACTACGCGCTCGACGATTATTTCGAAAAAACTCGAGAAATACGCGTCCGATCGGGCTGAAACTCGAGAATTGAGTTTTAAACGGCATATTATACAAGGATCTATCAATTAGAATCGTCCGAAAAAGCCAGGAAAAAAGTTTACTCTTGAGCGTCGGGACTTGGAAAAATTTCGATCGAACTGTTGCGCGCGAAGAACCGACGCGCCCGAGCCACGCCGAACGGTTCGCTCGTTCGATCGAGCGGACTACGCGCTCGACGATTATTTCGAAAAAACTCGAGAAATAAGCGTCCGATCGGGCTGAAACTCGAGAATTGAGTTTTAAACGGCATATTATACAAGGATCTATCAATTAGAATCGTCCGAAAAAGCCAGGAAAAAAGTTTACTCTTGAGCGTCGGGACTTGGAAAAATTTCGATCGAACTGTCGCGCGCGAAGAACCGACGCGCCCGAGCCGCGCCGAACGGTTCGCTCGTTCGATCGAGCGGACTACGCGCTCGACGATTATTTCGAAAAAACTCGAGAAATACGCGTCCGATCGGGCTGAAACTCGAGAATTGAGTTTTAAACGGCATATTATACAAGGATCTAACAATTAGAATCGTCCGAAAAAGCCAGGAAAAAAGTTTACTCTTGAGCGTCGGGACTTGGAAAAATTTCGATCGAACTGTTGCGCGCGAAGAACCGACGCGCCCGAGCCGCTCCGAACGGTTCGCTCGTTCGATCGAGCGGACTACGCGCTCGACGATTATTTCGAAAAAACTCGAGAAATAAGCGTCCGATCGGGCTGAAACTCGAGAATTGAGTTTTAAACGGCATATTATACAAGGATCTATCAATTAGAATCGTCCGAAAAAGCCAGGAAAAAAGTTTACTCTTGAGCGTCGGGACTTGGAAAAATTTCGATCGAACTGTTGCGCGCGAAGAACCGACGCGCCCGAGCCGCGCCGAACGGTTCGCTCGTTCGATCGAGCGGACTACGCGCTCGACGATTATTTCGAAAAAACTCGAGAAATACGCGTCCGATCGGGCTGAAACTCGAGAATTGAGTTTTAAACGGCATATTATACAAGGATCTAACAATTAGAATCGTCCGAAAAAGCCAGGAAAAAAGTTTACTCTTGAGCGTCGGGACTTGGAAAAATTTCGATCGAACTGTTGCGCGCGAAGAACCGACGCGCCCGAGCAGCGCCGAACGGTTCGCTCGTTCGAGCGAGCGGACTACGCGCTCGACGATTATTTCGAAAAAACTCGAGAAATACGCGTCCGATCGGGCTGAAACTCGAGAATTGAGTTTTAAACGGCATATTATACAAGGATCTAACAATTAGAATCGTCCGAAAAAGCCAGGAAAAAAGTTTACTCTTGAGCGTCGGGACTTGGAAAAATTTCGATCGAACTGTTGCGCGCGAAGAACCGACGCGCCCGAGCCGCTCCGAACGGTTCGCTCGTTCGATCGAGCGGACTACGCGCTCGACGATTATTTCGAAAAAACTCGAGAAATACGCGTCCGATCGGGCTGAAACTCGAGAATTGAGTTTTAAACGGCATATTATACAAGGATCTATCAATTAGAATTGTCCGAAAAAGCCAGGAAAAAAGTTTACTCTTGAGCGTCGGGACTTGGAAAAATTTCGATCGAACTGTTGCGCGCGAAGAACCGACGCGCCCGAGCCACGCCGAACGGTTCGCTCGTTCGATCGAGCGGACTACGCGCTCGACGATTATTTCGAAAAAACTCGAGAAATACGCGTCCGATCGGGCTGAAACTCGAGAATTGAGTTTTAAACGGCATATTATACAAGGATCTATCAATTAGAATCGTCCGAAAAAGCCAGGAAAAAAGTTTACTCTTGAGCGTCGGGACTTGGAAAAATTTCGATCGAACTGTCGCGCGCGAAGAACCGACGCGCCCGAGCCGCTCCGAACGGTTCGCTCGTTCGATCGAGCGGACTACGCGCTCGACGATTATTTCGAAAAAACTCGAGAAATACGCGTCCGATCGGGCTGAAACTCGAGAATTGAGTTTTAAACGGCATATTATACAAGGATCTAACAATTAGAATCGTCCGAAAAAGCCAGGAAAAAAGTTTACTCTTGAGCGTCGGGACTTGGAAAAATTTCGATCGAACTGTTGCGCGCGAAGAACCGACGCGCACGAGCCGCGCCGAACGGTTCGCTCGTTCGATCGAGCGGACTACGCGCTCGACGATTATTTCGAAAAAACTCGAGAAATACGCGTCCGATCGGGCTGAAACTCGAGAATTGAGTTTTAAACGGCATATTATACAAGGATCTAACAATTAGAATCGTCCGAAAAAGCCAGGAAAAAAGTTTACTCTTGAGCGTCGGGACTTGGAAAAATTTCGATCGAACTGTTGCGCGCGAAGAACCGACGCGCCCGAGCCGCGCCGAACGGTTCGCTCGTTCGAGCGAGCGGACTACGCGCTCGACGATTATTTCGAAAAAACTCGAGAAATACGCGTCCGATCGGGCTGAAACTCGAGAATTGAGTTTTAAACGGCATATTATACAAGGATCTAACAATTAGAATCGTCCGAAAAAGCCAGGAAAAAAGTTTACTCTTGAGCGTCGGGACTTGGAAAAATTTCGATCGAACTGTTGCGCGCGAAGAACCGACGCGCCCGAGCCGCTCCGAACGGTTCGCTCGTTCGATCGAGCGGACTACGCGCTCGACGATTATTTCGAAAAAACTCGAGAAATACGCGTCCGATCGGGCTGAAACTCGAGAATTGAGTTTTAAACGGCATATTATACAAGGATCTATCAATTAGAATCGTCCGAAAAAGCCAGGAAAAAAGTTTACTCTTGAGCGTCGGGACTTGGAAAAATTTCGATCGAACTGTTGCGCGCGAAGAACCGACGCGCCCGAGCCACGCCGAACGGTTCGCTCGTTCGATCGAGCGGACTACGCGCTCGACGATTATTTCGAAAAAACTCGAGAAATAAGCGTCCGATCGGGCTGAAACTCGAGAATTGAGTTTTAAACGGCATATTATACAAGGATCTATCAATTAGAATCGTCCGAAAAAGCCAGGAAAAAAGTTTACTCTTGAGCGTCGGGACTTGGAAAAATTTCGATCGAACTGTCGCGCGCGAAGAACCGACGCGCCCGAGCCGCTCCGAACGGTTCGCTCGTTCGATCGAGCGGACTACGCGCGCGACGATTATTTCGAAAAAACTCGAGAAATACGCGTCCGATCGGGCTGAAACTCGAGAATTGAGTTTTAAACGGCATATTATACAAGGATCTAACAATTAGAATCGTCCGAAAAAGCCAGGAAAAAAGTTTACTCTTGAGCGTCGGGACTTGGAAAAATTTCGATCGAACTGTTGCGCGCGAAGAACCGACGCGCCCGAGCCGCGCCGAACGGTTCGCTCGTTCGATCGAGCGGACTACGCGCTCGACGATTATTTCGAAAAAACTCGAGAAATACGCGTCCGATCGGGCTGAAACTCGAGAATTGAGTTTTAAACGGCATATTATACAAGGATCTAACAATTAGAATCGTCCGAAAAAGCCAGGAAAAAAGTTTACTCTTGAGCGTCGGGACTTGGAAAAATTTCGATCGAACTGTTGCGCGCGAAGAACCGACGCGCCCGAGCCGCTCCGAACGGTTCGCTCGTTCGATCGAGCGGACTACGCGCTCGACGATTATTTCGAAAAAACTCGAGAAATAAGCGTCCGATCGGGCTGAAACTCGAGAATTGAGTTTTAAACGGCATATTATACAAGGATCTATCAATTAGAATCGTCCGAAAAAGCCAGGAAAAAAGTTTACTCTTGAGCGTCGGGACTTGGAAAAATTTCGATCGAACTGTTGCGCGCGAAGAACCGACGCGCCCGAGCCGCGCCGAACGGTTCGCTCGTTCGATCGAGCGGACTACGCGCTCGACGATTATTTCGAAAAAACTCGAGAAATACGCGTCCGATCGGGCTGAAACTCGAGAATTGAGTTTTAAACGGCATATTATACAAGGATCTAACAATTAGAATCGTCCGAAAAAGCCAGGAAAAAAGTTTACTCTTGAGCGTCGGGACTTGGAAAAATTTCGATCGAACTGTTGCGCGCGAAGAACCGACGCGCCCGAGCCGCGCCGAACGGTTCGCTCGTTCGAGCGAGCGGACTACGCGCTCGACGATTATTTCGAAAAAACTCGAGAAATACGCGTCCGATCGGGCTGAAACTCGAGAATTGAGTTTTAAACGGCATATTATACAAGGATCTAACAATTAGAATCGTCCGAAAAAGCCAGGAAAAAAGTTTACTCTTGAGCGTCGGGACTTTGAAAAATTTCGATCGAACTGTTGCGCGCGAAGAACCGACGCGCCCGAGCCGCTCCGAACGGTTCGCTCGTTCGATCGAGCGGACTACGCGCTCGACGATTATTTCGAAAAAACTCGAGAAATAAGCGTCCGATCGGGCTGAAACTCGAGAATTGAGTTTTAAACGGCATATTATACAAGGATCTATCAATTAGAATCGTCCGAAAAAGCCAGGAAAAAAGTTTACTCTTGAGCGTCGGGACTTGGAAAAATTTCGATCGAACTGTTGCGCGCGAAGAACCGACGCGCCCGAGCCGCGCCGAACGGTTCGCTCGTTCGATCGAGCGGACTACGCGCTCGACGATTATTTCGAAAAAACTCGAGAAATACGCGTCCGATCGGGCTGAAACTCGAGAATTGAGTTTTAAACGGCATATTATACAAGGATCTAACAATTAGAATCGTCCGAAAAAGCCAGGAAAAAAGTTTACTCTTGAGCGTCGGGACTTGGAAAAATTTCGATCGAACTGTTGCGCGCGAAGAACCGACGCGCCCGAGCCGCGCCGAACGGTTCGCTCGTTCGAGCGAGCGGACTACGCGCTCGACGATTATTTCGAAAAAACTCGAGAAATACGCGTCCGATCGGGCTGAAACTCGAGAATTGAGTTTTAAACGGCATATTATACAAGGATCTAACAATTAGAATCGTCCGAAAAAGCCAGGAAAAAAGTTTACTCTTGAGCGTCGGGACTTGGAAAAATTTCGATCGAACTGTTGCGCGCGAAGAACCGACGCGCCCGAGCCGCTCCGAACGGTTCGCTCGTTCGATCGAGCGGACTACGCGCTCGACGATTATTTCGAAAAAACTCGAGAAATACGCGTCCGATCGGGCTGAAACTCGAGAATTGAGTTTTAAACGGCATATTATACAAGGATCTAACAATTAGAATCGTCCGAAAAAGCCAGGAAAAAAGTTTACTCTTGAGCGTCGGGACTTGGAAAAATTTCGATCGAACTGTTGCGCGCGAAGAACCGACGCGCCCGAGCCGCTCCGAACGGTTCGCTCGTTCGATCGAGCGGACTACGCGCTCGACGATTATTTCGAAAAAACTCGAGAAATACGCGTCCGATCGGGCTGAAACTCGAGAATTGAGTTTTAAACGGCATATTATACAAGGATCTATCAATTAGAATTGTCCGAAAAAGCCAGGAAAAAAGTTTACTCTTGAGCGTCGGGACTTGGAAAAATTTCGATCGAACTGTTGCGCGCGAAGAACCGACGCGCCCGAGCCACGCCGAACGGTTCGCTCGTTCGATCGAGCGGACTACGCGCTCGACGATTATTTCGAAAAAACTCGAGAAATACGCGTCCGATCGGGCTGAAACTCGAGAATTGAGTTTTAAACGGCATATTATACAAGGATCTATCAATTAGAATCGTCCGAAAAAGCCAGGAAAAAAGTTTACTCTTGAGCGTCGGGACTTGGAAAAATTTCGATCGAACTGTCGCGCGCGAAGAACCGACGCGCCCGAGCCGCTCCGAACGGTTCGCTCGTTCGATCGAGCGGACTACGCGCTCGACGATTATTTCGAAAAAACTCGAGAAATACGCGTCCGATCGGGCTGAAACTCGAGAATTGAGTTTTAAACGGCATATTATACAAGGATCTATCAATTAGAATCGTCCGAAAAAGCCAGGAAAAAAGTTTACTCTTGAGCGTCGGGACTTGGAAAAATTTCGATCGAACTGTTGCGCGCGAAGAACCGACGCGCCCGAGCCGCTCCGAACGGTTCGCTCGTTCGATCGAGCGGACTACGCGCTCGACGATTATTTCGAAAAAACTCGAGAAATACGCGTCCGATCGGGCTGAAACTCGAGAATTGAGTTTTAAACGGCATATTATACAAGGATCTATCAATTAGAATTGTCCGAAAAAGCCAGGAAAAAAGTTTACTCTTGAGCGTCGGGACTTGGAAAAATTTCGATCGAACTGTTGCGCGCGAAGAACCGACGCGCCCGAGCCACGCCGAACGGTTCGCTCGTTCGATCGAGCGGACTACGCGCTCGACGATTATTTCGAAAAAACTCGAGAAATACGCGTCCGATCGGGCTGAAACTCGAGAATTGAGTTTTAAACGGCATATTATACAAGGATCTATCAATTAGAATCGTCCGAAAAAGCCAGGAAAAAAGTTTACTCTTGAGCGTCGGGACTTGGAAAAATTTCGATCGAACTGTCGCGCGCGAAGAACCGACGCGCCCGAGCCGCTCCGAACGGTTCGCTCGTTCGATCGAGCGGACTACGCGCTCGACGATTATTTCGAAAAAACTCGAGAAATACGCGTCCGATCGGGCTGAAACTCGAGAATTGAGTTTTAAACGGCATATTATACAAGGATCTAACAATTAGAATCGTCCGAAAAAGCCAGGAAAAAAGTTTACTCTTGAGCGTCGGGACTTGGAAAAATTTCGATCGAACTGTTGCGCGCGAAGAACCGACGCGCACGAGCCGCGCCGAACGGTTCGCTCGTTCGATCGAGCGGACTACGCGCTCGACGATTATTTCGAAAAAACTCGAGAAATACGCGTCCGATCGGGCTGAAACTCGAGAATTGAGTTTTAAACGGCATATTATACAAGGATCTAACAATTAGAATCGTCCGAAAAAGCCAGGAAAAAAGTTTACTCTTGAGCGTCGGGACTTGGAAAAATTTCGATCGAACTGTTGCGCGCGAAGAACCGACGCGCCCGAGCCGCGCCGAACGGTTCGCTCGTTCGAGCGAGCGGACTACGCGCTCGACGATTATTTCGAAAAAACTCGAGAAATACGCGTCCGATCGGGCTGAAACTCGAGAATTGAGTTTTAAACGGCATATTATACAAGGATCTAACAATTAGAATCGTCCGAAAAAGCCAGGAAAAAAGTTTACTCTTGAGCGTCGGGACTTGGAAAAATTTCGATCGAACTGTTGCGCGCGAAGAACCGACGCGCCCGAGCCGCTCCGAACGGTTCGCTCGTTCGATCGAGCGGACTACGCGCTCGACGATTATTTCGAAAAAACTCGAGAAATACGCGTCCGATCGGGCTGAAACTCGAGAATTGAGTTTTAAACGGCATATTATACAAGGATCTATCAATTAGAATCGTCCGAAAAAGCCAGGAAAAAAGTTTACTCTTGAGCGTCGGGACTTGGAAAAATTTCGATCGAACTGTTGCGCGCGAAGAACCGACGCGCCCGAGCCACGCCGAACGGTTCGCTCGTTCGATCGAGCGGACTACGCGCTCGACGATTATTTCGAAAAAACTCGAGAAATAAGCGTCCGATCGGGCTGAAACTCGAGAATTGAGTTTTAAACGGCATATTATACAAGGATCTATCAATTAGAATCGTCCGAAAAAGCCAGGAAAAAAGTTTACTCTTGAGCGTCGGGACTTGGAAAAATTTCGATCGAACTGTCGCGCGCGAAGAACCGACGCGCCCGAGCCGCTCCGAACGGTTCGCTCGTTCGATCGAGCGGACTACGCGCGCGACGATTATTTCGAAAAAACTCGAGAAATACGCGTCCGATCGGGCTGAAACTCGAGAATTGAGTTTTAAACGGCATATTATACAAGGATCTAACAATTAGAATCGTCCGAAAAAGCCAGGAAAAAAGTTTACTCTTGAGCGTCGGGACTTGGAAAAATTTCGATCGAACTGTTGCGCGCGAAGAACCGACGCGCCCGAGCCGCGCCGAACGGTTCGCTCGTTCGATCGAGCGGACTACGCGCTCGACGATTATTTCGAAAAAACTCGAGAAATACGCGTCCGATCGGGCTGAAACTCGAGAATTGAGTTTTAAACGGCATATTATACAAGGATCTAACAATTAGAATCGTCCGAAAAAGCCAGGAAAAAAGTTTACTCTTGAGCGTCGGGACTTGGAAAAATTTCGATCGAACTGTTGCGCGCGAAGAACCGACGCGCCCGAGCCGCTCCGAACGGTTCGCTCGTTCGATCGAGCGGACTACGCGCTCGACGATTATTTCGAAAAAACTCGAGAAATAAGCGTCCGATCGGGCTGAAACTCGAGAATTGAGTTTTAAACGGCATATTATACAAGGATCTATCAATTAGAATCGTCCGAAAAAGCCAGGAAAAAAGTTTACTCTTGAGCGTCGGGACTTGGAAAAATTTCGATCGAACTGTTGCGCGCGAAGAACCGACGCGCCCGAGCCGCGCCGAACGGTTCGCTCGTTCGATCGAGCGGACTACGCGCTCGACGATTATTTCGAAAAAACTCGAGAAATACGCGTCCGATCGGGCTGAAACTCGAGAATTGAGTTTTAAACGGCATATTATACAAGGATCTAACAATTAGAATCGTCCGAAAAAGCCAGGAAAAAAGTTTACTCTTGAGCGTCGGGACTTGGAAAAATTTCGATCGAACTGTTGCGCGCGAAGAACCGACGCGCCCGAGCCGCGCCGAACGGTTCGCTCGTTCGAGCGAGCGGACTACGCGCTCGACGATTATTTCGAAAAAACTCGAGAAATACGCGTCCGATCGGGCTGAAACTCGAGAATTGAGTTTTAAACGGCATATTATACAAGGATCTAACAATTAGAATCGTCCGAAAAAGCCAGGAAAAAAGTTTACTCTTGAGCGTCGGGACTTTGAAAAATTTCGATCGAACTGTTGCGCGCGAAGAACCGACGCGCCCGAGCCGCTCCGAACGGTTCGCTCGTTCGATCGAGCGGACTACGCGCTCGACGATTATTTCGAAAAAACTCGAGAAATAAGCGTCCGATCGGGCTGAAACTCGAGAATTGAGTTTTAAACGGCATATTATACAAGGATCTATCAATTAGAATCGTCCGAAAAAGCCAGGAAAAAAGTTTACTCTTGAGCGTCGGGACTTTGAAAAATTTCGATCGAACTGTTGCGCGCGAAGAACCGACGCGCCCGAGCCGCTCCGAACGGTTCGCTCGTTCGATCGAGCGGACTACGCGCTCGACGATTATTTCGAAAAAACTCGAGAAATAAGCGTCCGATCGGGCTGAAACTCGAGAATTGAGTTTTAAACGGCATATTATACAAGGATCTATCAATTAGAATCGTCCGAAAAAGCCAGGAAAAAAGTTTACTCTTGAGCGTCGGGACTTGGAAAAATTTCGATCGAACTGTTGCGCGCGAAGAACCGACGCGCCCGAGCCGCGCCGAACGGTTCGCTCGTTCGATCGAGCGGACTACGCGCTCGACGATTATTTCGAAAAAACTCGAGAAATACGCGTCCGATCGGGCTGAAACTCGAGAATTGAGTTTTAAACGGCATATTATACAAGGATCTAACAATTAGAATCGTCCGAAAAAGCCAGGAAAAAAGTTTACTCTTGAGCGTCGGGACTTGGAAAAATTTCGATCGAACTGTTGCGCGCGAAGAACCGACGCGCCCGAGCCGCGCCGAACGGTTCGCTCGTTCGAGCGAGCGGACTACGCGCTCGACGATTATTTCGAAAAAACTCGAGAAATACGCGTCCGATCGGGCTGAAACTCGAGAATTGAGTTTTAAACGGCATATTATACAAGGATCTAACAATTAGAATCGTCCGAAAAAGCCAGGAAAAAAGTTTACTCTTGAGCGTCGGGACTTGGAAAAATTTCGATCGAACTGTTGCGCGCGAAGAACCGACGCGCCCGAGCCGCTCCGAACGGTTCGCTCGTTCGATCGAGCGGACTACGCGCTCGACGATTATTTCGAAAAAACTCGAGAAATACGCGTCCGATCGGGCTGAAACTCGAGAATTGAGTTTTAAACGGCATATTATACAAGGATCTAACAATTAGAATCGTCCGAAAAAGCCAGGAAAAAAGTTTACTCTTGAGCGTCGGGACTTGGAAAAATTTCGATCGAACTGTTGCGCGCGAAGAACCGACGCGCCCGAGCCGCTCCGAACGGTTCGCTCGTTCGATCGAGCGGACTACGCGCTCGACGATTATTTCGAAAAAACTCGAGAAATACGCGTCCGATCGGGCTGAAACTCGAGAATTGAGTTTTAAACGGCATATTATACAAGGATCTATCAATTAGAATTGTCCGAAAAAGCCAGGAAAAAAGTTTACTCTTGAGCGTCGGGACTTGGAAAAATTTCGATCGAACTGTTGCGCGCGAAGAACCGACGCGCCCGAGCCACGCCGAACGGTTCGCTCGTTCGATCGAGCGGACTACGCGCTCGACGATTATTTTGAAAAAACTCGAGAAATACGCGTCCGATCGGGCTGAAACTCGAGAATTGAGTTTTAAACGGCATATTATACAAGGATCTATCAATTAGAATCGTCCGAAAAAGCCAGGAAAAAAGTTTACTCTTGAGCGTCGGGACTTGGAAAAATTTCGATCGAACTGTCGCGCGCGAAGAACCGACGCGCCCGAGCCGCTCCGAACGGTTCGCTCGTTCGATCGAGCGGACTACGCGCTCGACGATTATTTCGAAAAAACTCGAGAAATACGCGTCCGATCGGGCTGAAACTCGAGAATTGAGTTTTAAACGGCATATTATACAAGGATCTAACAATTAGAATCGTCCGAAAAAGCCAGGAAAAAAGTTTACTCTTGAGCGTCGGGACTTGGAAAAATTTCGATCGAACTGTTGCGCGCGAAGAACCGACGCGCACGAGCCGCGCCGAACGGTTCGCTCGTTCGATCGAGCGGACTACGCGCTCGACGATTATTTCGAAAAAACTCGAGAAATACGCGTCCGATCGGGCTGAAACTCGAGAATTGAGTTTTAAACGGCATATTATACAAGGATCTAACAATTAGAATCGTCCGAAAAAGCCAGGAAAAAAGTTTACTCTTGAGCGTCGGGACTTGGAAAAATTTCGATCGAACTGTTGCGCGCGAAGAACCGACGCGCCCGAGCCGCGCCGAACGGTTCGCTCGTTCGAGCGAGCGGACTACGCGCTCGACGATTATTTCGAAAAAACTCGAGAAATACGCGTCCGATCGGGCTGAAACTCGAGAATTGAGTTTTAAACGGCATATTATACAAGGATCTAACAATTAGAATCGTCCGAAAAAGCCAGGAAAAAAGTTTACTCTTGAGCGTCGGGACTTGGAAAAATTTCGATCGAACTGTTGCGCGCGAAGAACCGACGCGCCCGAGCCGCTCCGAACGGTTCGCTCGTTCGATCGAGCGGACTACGCGCTCGACGATTATTTCGAAAAAACTCGAGAAATACGCGTCCGATCGGGCTGAAACTCGAGAATTGAGTTTTAAACGGCATATTATACAAGGATCTATCAATTAGAATCGTCCGAAAAAGCCAGGAAAAAAGTTTACTCTTGAGCGTCGGGACTTGGAAAAATTTCGATCGAACTGTTGCGCGCGAAGAACCGACGCGCCCGAGCCACGCCGAACGGTTCGCTCGTTCGATCGAGCGGACTACGCGCTCGACGATTATTTCGAAAAAACTCGAGAAATAAGCGTCCGATCGGGCTGAAACTCGAGAATTGAGTTTTAAACGGCATATTATACAAGGATCTATCAATTAGAATCGTCCGAAAAAGCCAGGAAAAAAGTTTACTCTTGAGCGTCGGGACTTGGAAAAATTTCGATCGAACTGTCGCGCGCGAAGAACCGACGCGCCCGAGCCGCTCCGAACGGTTCGCTCGTTCGATCGAGCGGACTACGCGCGCGACGATTATTTCGAAAAAACTCGAGAAATACGCGTCCGATCGGGCTGAAACTCGAGAATTGAGTTTTAAACGGCATATTATACAAGGATCTAACAATTAGAATCGTCCGAAAAAGCCAGGAAAAAAGTTTACTCTTGAGCGTCGGGACTTGGAAAAATTTCGATCGAACTGTTGCGCGCGAAGAACCGACGCGCCCGAGCCGCGCCGAACGGTTCGCTCGTTCGATCGAGCGGACTACGCGCTCGACGATTATTTCGAAAAAACTCGAGAAATACGCGTCCGATCGGGCTGAAACTCGAGAATTGAGTTTTAAACGGCATATTATACAAGGATCTAACAATTAGAATCGTCCGAAAAAGCCAGGAAAAAAGTTTACTCTTGAGCGTCGGGACTTGGAAAAATTTCGATCGAACTGTTGCGCGCGAAGAACCGACGCGCCCGAGCCGCTCCGAACGGTTCGCTCGTTCGATCGAGCGGACTACGCGCTCGACGATTATTTCGAAAAAACTCGAGAAATAAGCGTCCGATCGGGCTGAAACTCGAGAATTGAGTTTTAAACGGCATATTATACAAGGATCTATCAATTAGAATCGTCCGAAAAAGCCAGGAAAAAAGTTTACTCTTGAGCGTCGGGACTTGGAAAAATTTCGATCGAACTGTTGCGCGCGAAGAACCGACGCGCCCGAGCCGCGCCGAACGGTTCGCTCGTTCGAGCGAGCGGACTACGCGCTCGACGATTATTTCGAAAAAACTCGAGAAATACGCGTCCGATCGGGCTGAAACTCGAGAATTGAGTTTTAAACGGCATATTATACAAGGATCTAACAATTAGAATCGTCCGAAAAAGCCAGGAAAAAAGTTTACTCTTGAGCGTCGGGACTTGGAAAAATTTCGATCGAACTGTTGCGCGCGAAGAACCGACGCGCCCGAGCCGCGCCGAACGGTTCGCTCGTTCGATCGAGCGGACTACGCGCTCGACGATTATTTCGAAAAAACTCGAGAAATACGCGTCCGATCGGGCTGAAACTCGAGAATTGAGTTTTAAACGGCATATTATACAAGGATCTAACAATTAGAATCGTCCGAAAAAGCCAGGAAAAAAGTTTACTCTTGAGCGTCGGGACTTGGAAAAATTTCGATCGAACTGTTGCGCGCGAAGAACCGACGCGCCCGAGCCGCTCCGAACGGTTCGCTCGTTCGATCGAGCGGACTACGCGCTCGACGATTATTTCGAAAAAACTCGAGAAATAAGCGTCCGATCGGGCTGAAACTCGAGAATTGAGTTTTAAACGGCATATTATACAAGGATCTATCAATTAGAATCGTCCGAAAAAGCCAGGAAAAAAGTTTACTCTTGAGCGTCGGGACTTGGAAAAATTTCGATCGAACTGTCGCGCGCGAAGAACCGACGCGCCCGAGCCACGCCGAACGGTTCGCTCGTTCGATCGAGCGGACTACGCGCTCGACGATTATTTCGAAAAAACTCGAGAAATACGCGTCCGATCGGGCTGAAACTCGAGAATTGAGTTTTAAACGGCATATTATACAAGGATCTATCAATTAGAATCGTCCGAAAAAGCCAGGAAAAAAGTTTACTCTTGAGCGTCGGGACTTGGAAAAATTTCGATCGAACTGTCGCGCGCGAAGAACCGACGCGCCCGAGCCGCTCCGAACGGTTCGCTCGTTCGATCGAGCGGACTACGCGCTCGACGATTATTTCGAAAAAACTCGAGAAATACGCGTCCGATCGGGCTGAAACTCGAGAATTGAGTTTTAAACGGCATATTATACAAGGATCTAACAATTAGAATCGTCCGAAAAAGCCAGGAAAAAAGTTTACTCTTGAGCGTCGGGACTTGGAAAAATTTCGATCGAACTGTTGCGCGCGAAGAACCGACGCGCCCGAGCCGCGCCGAACGGTTCGCTCGTTCGATCGAGCGGACTACGCGCTCGACGATTATTTCGAAAAAACTCGAGAAATACGCGTCCGATCGGGCTGAAACTCGAGAATTGAGTTTTAAACGGCATATTATACAATGATCTAACATTTAGAATCGTCTGTGATCGATAGAAAAAAAGTTTACTCTTGAGGGTGGGACTTTGAAAAATTTCGATCGATCGGTCGTGGCACGTAACACGCCCGAACATTATTTTTAGTTTATTCGATAAATATTCATCCTAGAGCTTTGAAACTTGATATTTATTGTTAGAATGTGTATTTTTACAATGATCTAACATTTAGAATAGTCTGTGATCGATAGAAAAAAAGTTTACTCTTGAGGGTGGGACTTTGAAAAATTTCGATCGATCGGTCGTGGCACGTAACACGCCCGAACATTATTTTTAGTTTATTCGATAAATATTCATCCTAGAGCTTTGAAACTTGATATTTATTGTTAGAATGTGTATTTTTACAATGATCTAACATTTAGAATAGTCTGTGATCGATAGAAAAAAAGTTTACTCTTGAGGGTGGGACTTTGAAAAATTTCGATCGATCGGTCGTGGCACGTAACACGCCCGAACATTATTTTTAGTTTATTTGATAAATATTTATCCTAGAGCTTTGAAACTTGATATTTATTGTTAGAATGTGTAATTATACAATGATCTAACATTTAGAATCGTCTGTGATCGATAGAAAAAAAGTTTACTCTTGAGGGTGGAAGCTTAAAAATTTTCAAAATGCCTCGAGCATATATGAAAAGTTGAATATTTTATGCTAAACATTCTGGCTATGTAACTAATTTTTGTATTTTACAAAAAAAATTTTCATGCAAAAATTTTTCTAAGTCCCAGCAGCCCCGCCGGCTGGGCTGTTGCCGCGGCGGTTTGCACCCATAAGCGCGCGTGCTATTCACCGCGCGGCGCCGGCGTCGTTCCCGGCCGTTCCGTACCTATAAGAGATGCGACGGTTCGGCGAGCCGGTCGACTCAGCGCGCGCTTGGGGCTATTCTACGATCTCGGTCGAGAAGCAGTTCACGGCGCCTCGAGACTTCGGTCTTGACTGTTTCGTACCGCGATTCGTATCGAACTTTTCTCTACACAGCATTGCCACGGGTCGGTGTCTATGACCGAATGGCCCTTATGTGGCGAGCCTCCTTTAGGAGGTTGGTTACTTGTATGCACTGAGTGTGTATACTCGTACTAACTGAACATCAACTCTATCGCATAAAGCGAGAACGAATTACATCAAAAATGAAAAATCAAGAGAAACAAGATTTTAAAAGTCAAACATATTTGGCTGAATGTTTGAAGAGAAACTAAACGAATAAAAGTAACCACAA
>CAXARU010000069.1:102500-107911 GCA_963971365.1 Lasioglossum villosulum
ATTAAAATTACAAATCGTCCATAAGATCCAAAGAATAAAGAAAAAGGGAATGTATACATGTATACACTGAATGGAAAAAGCTCTGATATAAAAGGGAACGCCAGCTGAGAAAGAAATATTATAAAGAGAAGAGCAAGAAAGAAATAATATAACAGACATAGAAAAAGATCTTTGTCGAACAGAAAAGAACGACGGGAGAGTTACTCTAATAAGCTGAATATAGGGAATAAAAAGAGTTTCACTCTCCTGTGTCATCGTATCTATACGATGAAAATATAAGAGGAGTAGCGATAATATATTATAATAGCGTCAATAGCGAGCGCTACTCCTCACCCAACGGCTTACGCGAGGAGGTCGAACTTTTTGCGTCTTACACGGAGTACTCGGTTACTCGACGCGAAGTGCGATGCTCCCGTCCGTTGGAAAAATAAAAAGCGCAGAGAGCCCGCCAGAGACAAAACACCATAATGTGCCATTAACACGGCGTACATATATACGGCACACGGTGTCTCTTTCGACAATGGGATTGAGAACGACGGACCAAACATAAACGGTGCTTGCGTGAAGGTGTAGAGAAATAGCATCGCTCGTGTGGTGTATCGTTTACTTGTATTGGGGAGTGAGTGCTGAAGAGCCTGTACTTCGGGTCTTCGGGAATCGTCAACATTACCGACGTTCGCATTTGTAAACTCGAACGCTCAGGTACGTACGATCTCTCGTCGGACGCTGAATGCTGCAGATCGACACACGAATATAGAAATACCCGTCGTTACGATATCCACGCACGATGTTTTCTCTCACCCGCCACCGTGGCGGTCGTTCTCTATGAAAAAATTACCTCGTGTCAAAGAACGTTGTGTGTTAACCGTATGTAATAACGCCTTTGGTGTTCTCTGCGTCGTGTAGGCTCTCGACTTATACAACGAGGACATATTCTACTATACGCGGTAGTTGATGGTCGCGCATGAACAGGGATGTAAGCGTGTTGATTCGAATCACATATCAAACGCTTCCTCGGTCTTCGCCTCCTCTCTTCGTGTATGCGCGTAGGTATGGTCCGGAGTCGTTCGTTGTAAACGGTATTCTCCTCCACGATAGGAGGGGGAGAATCTCTCAGGGTAACCTGTGGAAAAACGCGCGGTTGCGGCGTTGTCGTGTAATCGTTCGCGAACATCGAGTAGATAGACGAGACGTGAGGACCGGCTCGTGAAGCTCGCTTTTAAAGCAATCGTGAGTCTGACACCCTACTCCGTGCGTGTGGCCCAATAGTGCGCACCACGAGAGCTTGGGACGAACGACCGTTGCCAGAGCCGGCTGTGAAGTCCCGCTCTCTATTTATCTCGAGTTCGCGTATAACCAAGAGCACGGGAACGTTGCGCCGCACGCGGTGTGTTCGTTGACGACGGTACGATACGATAGATCGGATGGATATATATATATAATTTATACATTCGAGAGAGGACCGTGCAACTCGTGATGCTCGCTGAAAGCAGTCGTGAGTCTGACACCCTACTCCGGTGCGTGTGGCCCAATAGTGCGCACCATCGAGAGCTTGGGACGAATGACCGCTGCCCAGCAAATAAGAGCCGGCTGCGTGAGTCCACTAGTATCGAATACACAAATTTTTATATATATGAACGGTTGTTATCGTGCCGAAGGTAGACGGTGTTTCCGAGAGGACCGGCCGTGACGCTTGTTATTAAAGCCTATACGAATATATATGCGCGCTCGCGCGACTTTCCAACGACGACACCCTACTCTCTGTGTGGCCCAATAGTGCGCGCAGACGAGCTTGGGACGAGTACAACCGGGAAGATCGTCGTCGCCATATATAAGGCCAGAGCTGGCTCGTGAGTCCGCTCGTATCGGAATTCATCGTTTCCTCGAGCACACAACAAAGTTTTTACAGAAATGTGTTTTCTCGAGATGGAGAGGACCGGCTCGTGATGCTCGCTTTTAAAGCAATCGTGAGTCTGACACCCTACTCCGGTGCGTGTGGCCCAATAGTGCGCACCACCGAGAGCGTGGGACGAATGACCGTTGCCAGAGCCGGCCGTGAAGTCCCTCCTTTATTCTCGCGTGCATTTCCAGTAAAAGAAGGAGGAGAGGAAGAAATTATATGTTTTCTGGATCCAGTATCGGGTTTTGATATATATTATATATATATAATATCCCCGTCGTTTCACAGAATAACAAAAATAATAATTCATCTCCGCGTTTTCCACGTTAGGGGTTTTTGAATGTACTGTTCGCCCGGGCCGTCAGGTTACGCGCATTGTCATGCGCGTATTCCTGACGGCTTTTTTTTTGCCGTTTCTACGGACGACGACAGTGTCGTCGACCAGATGACGCCTGGAATCTCCTTCGCGCGCTGGTTGGAGTTTTCCAGGTACCGATATGCGTTCGTTTACGAACCGAAGAACAAGAGACATAACATATATTGATTTATAAAATCAAAAATATATATACGATTACCCTGAACGGTGGATCACTTGGCTCGTGGGTCGATGAAGAACGCAGCTAATTGCGCGTCAACGTGTGAACTGCAGGACACATGAACATCGACATTTCGAACGCACATTGCGGTCCACGGATACAATTCCTGGACCACGCCTGGCTGAGGGTCGTTTACGTAACCATATACTGCTTGCGTTGCTCTTGTAAGTCCCCGCCGTCGCTTACCTCTCCAAAAAATACTTTTGGAGGGCGCAAAGAGCGTTTCTGAGTTCGGGTTGCAAAGATGTATACGTACGAGCGAACGATGGGCGTTTCGTCGGCGTTTGACGCGGTTCTCTGTGAAAATTGCCAATTTCGCATTGCGTCTTAGACTAACAACGTACAGTTTATAAGCGTACAGTTTAGTCATTAGTTTCTCAAGAGGAGCGAAGTAGGGATTGGTGTTGTATTTCTTACGGTGTGTTCGGACTTGCGTGAGTGTTTTTACGGTGTCGTGAGTCGTATTTTCATATACGACCGCCCGTAGGCACCGCTTCGACACACGCACGAGGATCTCTCCAAATCTCTCACCTTCTCCGCGGAAACGATTCGCCTTGCGAGAGAAGCGTTTTCACCGTGTGCATTCAACGCGCTCCCGACGTCGCCTGAAATGATGCGTATCCGAAAGAGATACAAAATTATTATAAAAGAGTCTCAAGAGACTACAGAGATGGACACACAAAATTAAATATGAAAGAGAAAAAAGAATATTGTGTTGACACACAGAGAAAGAGAGTGTGTCGTGTGCAATACCTAAGCCCCAGGGAGAGAATATGCTTGTGCGTGGATGAGTTACTTTATAATATTGAACTCTCTCTCTCTACGTTTATAATTGCATACGGGCGGAGGGTCGTCGTTGCGTCAGCAGCAACACAGAACAGCAGCGATATTTCGACGCATAAGAAAAACAAATAACCTTTAGAGTCTTCGAGGGAGAGAGAAAAAAAAGAGAGGAGACAAACACAAAAGAGGTCGCTCATTCTACGAACGCTTTGATGTTCGATGGACAGCGGAGCAACGCTCGCAGCAATGTGCGGGATGAACACGAGACGTCGTCTCGTGTCCTCGCTAATCTGTGCGCAGATTGCCATTCCATCGCCACGTTCGTTTGAGTCGTTTGCGACCCGTGCGAGTCTCTCTTCTCTATCTCTCAAGTTCTCTCGTGTCTCTTTGGTGTTTTTGTTTTATGTTTGATCGATGAATATATCGCATTTTTGTTTGCTGCGCCAACGTTTCTGTACCCCCGTGTGTGATATGTACATTATATTAAAAGCGTTAGAGAAGAGAAGAAATTAAAGTAACACCCCACCGGGTTATATGTATTATAATTTTTATAATATATATACTCCTCTATTGGCGAGGCTTTATTCGAACATTTGATTGTCACACGACGAAAGACACTCTTCTGGTGTCACGCACGGAACAGCACCGCGGAGAGAAGGTGGTATATTAATTAAAAAAGAATTAACCCCTTTGTCGGTCGCCCCATGTCTTTTCATATTTCTTTTTTCTTCGTTTCGTCGATTCGTGCGGAACCGCGCGATCTTTTGTCGGTCGTCCAGTCCCCGGAAGTTCTTTTCGACGGACGTTAAAGTTAACCGACATATAAAGAGATCGTCTTGCGAGAGTTTCCGATCGACGAGCTAAATAACGAAGAAAAGATTATAAGAAATACAGAACTGACACTTTGGTGTGGCGCATAAGGCATATTGGTTTTCTTATATATTATATATACACACGCGTCTTCTCTTCTGTCGTGTAGTGTTGTTTCGTTTTCTTTTTTTTTAATTTTTTTTTTGTGCTCTGTACGTTTTCGCGAGTACTGCTTTTTTTGTATCCTCTTCGGTTTTACACAAAATTTTTTTATAACACGTACGACGACCTCAGAGTAGGCGAGATTACCCGCTGAATTTAAGCATATTACTAAGCGGAGGAAAAGAAACTAACAAGGATTTCCTTAGTAGCGGCGAGCGAACAGGAATTAGCCCAGCACTGAATCCCGCGGTTCTGCCGTTGGGAAATGTAGTGTTCAGGAGGGTCAATTCATCCCGAGACGTCGAACCGCGTCCAAGTCCATCTTGAATGGGGCCATTTACCCATAGAGGGTGCCAGGCCCGTAGCGACTGGTACGCGTTTCGGGAGGACCTCTCCTTAGAGTCGGGTTGCTTGAGAGTGCAGCCCTAAGTGGGTGGTAAACTCCATCTAAGGCTAAATATGACCACGAGACCGATAGCGAACAAGTACCGTGAGGGAAAGTTGAAAAGAACTTTGAAGAGAGAGTTCAAGAGTACGTGAAACCGTTCAGGGGTAAACCTGAGAAACCCAAAAGATCGAATGGGGAGATTCATCGTCGACGAGGCTGGCTTCCGTTGGTGCGCAGATAGCCCGCAATCGGGACCACTTCGGTGGTGTTTCGTATTGCGAGGGTACACCATCTTCGGCAAATGTTCCGGTCGCGTAGGCGTGCACTTCTCCCTTAGTAGAACGTCGCGACCCGTTGCGTGTCGGTCTACGGTTCGAGGCCGTTGCCTGTCGTGTCGCGTTCGCGCGCGTACACGGCAGACGCTCGATCACCCGGCCGGCTGCGTGACGGTACTCTGACGGTATCGGGCCGCAACCAATCCATTTTCGAATGTATGTGCGTCAGGCCCGCCGCAAGCTCGATTGTCACCCGGATGGTACGGACCTAGTGCCGGCTCCGGGCCTAATCAGCTGTTAGCAGGCGGTGTCCTCGGACTGGCCAAGCTTTGAATTACCGGTCAGCGACGCTACTGCTTTGGGTACTCTCAGGACCCGTCTTGAAACACGGACCAAGGAGTCTAACATGTGCGCGAGTCATTGGGACATGCAAAACCTAAAGGCGCAATGAAAGTGAAGGTCGTACCTTAGCCGTCGACCAAGGGAGGATGGGCCGC
>CAXARU010000070.1:0-29065 GCA_963971365.1 Lasioglossum villosulum
GAAATCGAAAATATTCGAACAAATTTGAAAATATTCGAAAAAAGTAGAGAATATTTCAAGTCTGCTCGTCGCGGTGATGGCCTGATCGCGACGAATTTTACTTTTTTTTCGGAGAAAATAGAAATTATTCGAAACAAACGAAAGAAATAAAATATATTCGAAATAAACGAAAGAAATCGAAAATATTCGAACAAATTTGAAAATATTCGAAAAAAGTAGAGAATATTTCAAGTCTGCTCGTCGCGGTGATGGCCTGATCGCGACGAATTTTACTTTTTTTCGGAGAAAATACAAATTATTCGAAACAAACGAAAGAAATAGAACATATTCGAAATAAACGAAAGAAATCGAAAATATTCGAACAAATTTGAAAATATTCGAAAAAAGTAGAGAATATTTCAAGTCTGCTCGTCGCGGTGATGGCCTGATCGCGACGAATTTTACTTTTTTTTCGGAGAAAATAGAAATTATTCGAAACAAACGAAAGAAATAGAACATATTCGAAATAAACGAAAGAAATCGAAAATATTCGAACAAATTTGAAAATATTCGAAAAAAGTAGAGAATATTTCAAGTCTGCTCGTCGCGGTGATGGCCTGATCGCGACGAATTTTACTCTTTTTCGGAGTAAATAGAAATTATTCGAAACAAACGAAAGAAATAGAACATATTCGAAATAAACGAAAGAAATCGAAAATATTCGGACAAATTTGAAAATATTCGAAAAAAGTAGAGAATATTTCAAGTCTGCTCGTCGCGGTGATGGCCTGATCGCGACGAATTTTACTTTTTTTTCGGAGAAAATACAAATTATTCGAAACAAACGAAAGAAATAGAACATATTCGAAATAAACGAAAGAAATCGAAAATATTCGAACAAATTTGAAAATATTCGAAAAAAGTAGAGAATATTTCAAGTCTGCTCGTCGCGGTGATGGCCTGATCGCGACGAATTTTACTTTTTTTTCGGAGAAAATACAAATTATTCGAAACAAACGAAAGAAATAGAACATATTCGAAATAAACGAAAGAAATCGAAAATATTCGAACAAATTTGAAAATATTCGAAAAAAGTAGAGAATATTTCAAGTCTGCTCGTCGCGGTGATGGCCTGATCGCGACGAATTTTACTTTTTTTTCGGAGAAAATAGAAATTATTCGAAACAAACGAAAGAAATAGAACATATTCGAAATAAACGAAAGAAATCGAAAATATTCGAACAAATTTGAAAATATTCGAAAAAAGTAGAGAATATTTCAAGTCTGCTCGTCGCGGTGATGGCCTGATCGCGACGAATTTTACTTTTTTTTAGGAGAAAATAGAACATATTCGAAATAAACGAAAGAAATCGAAAATATTCGAACAAATTTGAAAATATTCGAAAAAAGTAGAGAATATTTCAAGTCTGCTCGTCGCGGTGATGGCCTGATCGCGACGAATTTTACTTTTTTTTCGGAGAAAATAGAAATTATTCGAAACAAACGAAAGAAATAGAACATATTCGAAATAAACGAAAGAAATCGAAAATATTCGAACAAATTTGAAAATATTCGAAAAAAGTAGAGAATATTTCAAGTCTGCTCGTCGCGGTGATGGCCTGATCGCGACGAATTTTACTTTTTTTTCGGAGAAAATAGAAATTATTCGAAACAAACGAAAGAAATAAAATATATTCGAAATAAACGAAAGAAATCGAAAATATTCGAACAAATTTGAAAATATTCGAAAAAAGTAGAGAATATTTCAAGTCTGCTCGTCGCGGTGATGGCCTGATCGCGACGAATTTTACTTTTTTTCGGAGAAAATACAAATTATTCGAAACAAACGAAAGAAATAGAACATATTCGAAATAAACGAAAGAAATCGAAAATATTCGGACAAATTTGAAAATATTCGAAAAAAGTAGAGAATATTTCAAGTCTGCTCGTCGCGGTGATGGCCTGATCGCGACGAATTTTACTTTTTTTCGGAGAAAATACAAATTATTCGAAACAAACGAAAGAAATAGAACATATTCGAAATAAACGAAAGAAATCGAAAATATTCGAACAAATTTGAAAATATTCGAAAAAAGTAGAGAATATTTCAAGTCTGCTCGTCGCGGTGATGGCCTGATCGCGACGAATTTTACTTTTTTTCGGAGAAAATAGAAATTATTCGAAACAAACGAAAGAAATAGAACATATTCGAAATAAACGAAAGAAATCGAAAATATTCGAACAAATTTGAAAATATTCGAAAAAAGTAGAGAATATTTCAAGTCTGCTCGTCGCGGTGGTGGCCTGATCGCGACGAATTTTACTTTTTTTTGGAGAAAATAGAAATTATTCGAAACAAACGAAAGAAATAGAACATATTCGAAATAAACGAAAGAAATCGAAAATATTCGGACAAATTTGAAAATATTCGAAAAAAGTAGAGAATATTTCAAGTCTGCTCGTCGCGGTGATGGCCTGATCGCGACGAATTTTACTTTTTTTTCGGAGAAAATACAAATTATTCGAAACAAACGAAAGAAATAGAACATATTCGAAATAAACGAAAGAAATCGAAAATATTCGAACAAATTTGAAAATATTCGAAAAAAGTAGAGAATATTTCAAGTCTGCTCGTCGCGGTGATGGCCTGATCGCGACGAATTTTACTTTTTTTTCGGAGAAAATACAAATTATTCGAAACAAACGAAAGAAATAGAACATATTCGAAATAAACGAAAGAAATCGAAAATATTCGAACAAATTTGAAAATATTCGAAAAAAGTAGAGAATATTTCAAGTCTGCTCGTCGCGGTGATGGCCTGATCGCGACGAATTTTACTTTTTTTTCGGAGAAAATAGAAATTATTCGAAACAAACGAAAGAAATAGAACATATTCGAAATAAACGAAAGAAATCGAAAATATTCGAACAAATTTGAAAATATTCGAAAAAAGTAGAGAATATTTCAAGTCTGCTCGTCGCGGTGATGGCCTGATCGCGACGAATTTTACTTTTTTTTAGGAGAAAATAGAACATATTCGAAATAAACGAAAGAAATCGAAAATATTCGAACAAATTTGAAAATATTCGAAAAAAGTAGAGAATATTTCAAGTCTGCTCGTCGCGGTGATGGCCTGATCGCGACGAATTTTACTTTTTTTCGGAGAAAATAGAAATTATTCGAAACAAACGAAAGAAATAGAACATATTCGAAATAAACGAAAGAAATCGAAAATATTCGAACAAATTTGAAAATATTCGAAAAAAGTAGAGAATATTTCAAGTCTGCTCGTCGCGGTGGTGGCCTGATCGCGACGAATTTTACTTTTTTTTGGAGAAAATAGAAATTATTCGAAACAAACGAAAGAAATAGAACATATTCGAAATAAACGAAAGAAATCGAAAATATTCGGACAAATTTGAAAATATTCGAAAAAAGTAGAGAATTTTTCAAGTCTGCTCGTCGCGGTGATGGCCTGATCGCGACGAATTTTACTTTTTTTTCGGAGAAAATACAAATTATTCGAAACAAACGAAAGAAATAGAACATATTCGAAATAAACGAAAGAAATCGAAAATATTCGAACAAATTTGAAAATATTCGAAAAAAGTAGAGAATATTTCAAGTCTGCTCGTCGCGGTGATGGCCTGATCGCGACGAATTTTACTTTTTTTTCGGAGAAAATACAAATTATTCGAAACAAACGAAAGAAATAGAACATATTCGAAATAAACGAAAGAAATCGAAAATATTCGAACAAATTTGAAAATATTCGAAAAAAGTAGAGAATATTTCAAGTCTGCTCGTCGCGGTGATGGCCTGATCGCGACGAATTTTACTTTTTTTTCGGAGAAAATAGAAATTATTCGAAACAAACGAAAGAAATAGAACATATTCGAAATAAACGAAAGAAATCGAAAATATTCGAACAAATTTGAAAATATTCGAAAAAAGTAGAGAATATTTCAAGTCTGCTCGTCGCGGTGATGGCCTGATCGCGACGAATTTTACTTTTTTTTAGGAGAAAATAGAACATATTCGAAATAAACGAAAGAAATCGAAAATATTCGAACAAATTTGAAAATATTCGAAAAAAGTAGAGAATATTTCAAGTCTGCTCGTCGCGGTGATGGCCTGATCGCGACGAATTTTACTTTTTTTTCGGAGAAAATAGAAATTATTCGAAACAAACGAAAGAAATAGAACATATTCGAAATAAACGAAAGAAATCGAAAATATTCGAACAAATTTGAAAATATTCGAAAAAAGTAGAGAATATTTCAAGTCTGCTCGTCGCGGTGGTGGCCTGATCGCGACGAATTTTACTTTTTTTTGGAGAAAATAGAAATTATTCGAAACAAACGAAAGAAATAGAACATATTCGAAATAAACGAAAGAAATCGAAAATATTCGGACAAATTTGAAAATATTCGAAAAAAGTAGAGAATTTTTCAAGTCTGCTCGTCGCGGTGATGGCCAAATCGCGACGAATTTTACTTTTTCTCGGAAAAAGTTGTTGGACCGAAACGGGACTTTTTGCATGTCGAAGAGGGCCTCAAGTGCTACAGAACGTATATCGAATCATTACCGTTTTCCGAAGGGGACGTTGTTTCTAACGCGATAAGTGACTCGCCTGCTCGTCGCGGTGATGGCCTAATCGCGACGAATTTTACTTTTTTTTCGGAGAAAATAGAAATTATTCGAAACAAACGAAAGAAATAGAACATATTCGAAATAAACGAAAGAAATCGAAAATATTCGAACAAATTTGAAAATATTCGAAAAAAGTAGAGAATATTTCAAGTCTGCTCGTCGCGGTGATGGCCTGATCGCGACGAATTTTACTTTTTTTTCGGTAAAAGTTGTTGGACCGAAACGGAGAAAAAATTTTCGGAGAAAAAATAGTTAAGTTTAAATTTAACCACGTTTCGTCCCGTTTAGACACGCTTCGACACTTTTAGTCATGTTTAGACGTGTATATCATCGTTATACATGTTTGGATGTGTTTACACACGTTTCAACAAGTTCGGACGTTTTAAGACACGATTACACACGTTTCAACACGTCTAGCCGTGTTAAGACACGATTAGACACGTTTAAACATGTTTCGACGCGTTTAACCACGTATCGTCACGTTTCGACACGTTTCGACACTTTTAGGCAAGTTTAGACGGGTTTATCATCATTATACATGTTTAGATGTGTTTACACGTTTCGACAAGTTCGGACGTTTTAAGACACGATTACACACGTTTCAACACGTCTAGACGTGTTAAGACACGATTAGACACGTTTAAACATGTTTCGACGCGTTTAACCACGTGTCGTCACGTTTCGACACGTTTCGACGCTTTTAGTCAAGTTTAGACGGGTTTATCATCGTTATACATGTTTAGATGTGTTTACACACGTTTCGACAAGGTCGGAGGTTTTAAGACACGATTACACACGTTTCAACACATGTAGACGTGTTAAGACACGATTAAACACGTTTAACCACGTTTCGTCACGTTTAGACACGTTTCGACACTTTTAGTCAAGTTTAGATGTGTTTATCATCGTCATACATGTTTGGATGTGTTTACACACGTTTCAACAAGTTCGGACGTTTTAAGACACGATTACACATGATTCAACACGTCTAGACGTGTTAAGACACGATTAGACACGTTTAAACATGTTTCGACCCGTTTAACCACGTATCGTCACGTATCGTCACGTTTCGACACGTTTCGACGCTTTTAGTCAAGTTTAGACGGGTTTATCATCGTTATACATGTTTAGATGTGTTTACACGTTTCGACAAGTTCGGACGTTTTAAGACACGATTACACACGTTTCAACACGTCTAGACGTGTTAAGACACGATTAGACACGTCTAAACATGTTTCGACGCGTTTAACCACGTATCGTCACGTTTCGACACGTTTCGACGCTTTTAGTCAAGTTTAGACGGGTTTATCATCGTTATACATGTTTAGATGTGTTTACACACGTTTCGACAAGTTCGGACTTTAAAGACACGATTACACACGTTTCAACACGTCTAGACGTGTTAAGACACGATTAGACACGTTTAAACATGTATCGACGGGTTTAACCACGTATCGTCACGTTTCGACATGTTTCGACAATTTTAGTAAAGTTTAGACGGGTTTATCATCGTTATACATGTTTAGATGTGTTTACACACGTTTCGACAAGTTCGGACGTTTTAAGACACGATTAAACAGGTTTAACCACGTTCCGACACTTTCAGACGTGTTTAGCATCGCTATACACGTTCACACGTGTTAAGACACGACTAAACACGTTTAACCACGTTTCGTCACGTTTAGACACGTTTCGACACTTTTAGTCAAGTTTAGACTTATTTATCATCGTTATACATGTTTAGATGTGTTCGCACACGTTTCGACAATTTCGGATGTTTTAAGACACGAATACACACGATTCAACACGTCTATACGTGTTAAGACACGATTGGACACGTTTAAACATGTTTCGACACGTTTCGACACTTTTAGTCAAGTTTAGACGGGTTTAACATCGTTATACATATTTAGATGTGTTTACACATGTTTCGACAGGTTCCGACGCTTTAAGACACGATTATACACGTTTCAACACGTCTAGACGTGTTAAGACACGATTAGACACGTTTATACATGTTTCGACACGTTGAAACATGTTCCGACACTTTCAGACGTGTTTAGCATCGCTATACACGTTCACACGTGTTAAGACACGACTAAACACGTTTAACCACGTTTCGTCACGTTTAGACACGTTTCGACACTTTTAGTCATGTTTAGACGTGTATATCATCGTTATACATGTTTAGATGTGTTTACACACGTTTCAACATTTTCAGATGTGTTAAGACACGATTACACACGCTTCAACACGTCTAGACGTGTTAAGACACGATTAGACACGTTTATACATGTTTCGACACGTTGAAACATGTTTCGACACGTTTAGACGTGTTACGACACTATTAGACACGTTTCGACAAGTGTAGACACGTTTAGACGTGTTTATGATCGTTATACACGTTTAGATGTGTAAGGACACGTTTGGACGTGTTTATGATCGTTATACACGTTTAGATGTGTTTACACACGTTTCAACATTTTCAGATGTGTTAAGACACGATTACACACGCTTCAACACGTCTAGACGTGTTAAGACACGATTAGACACGTGTAAACATGTTTCGACGCGTTTAACCACGGATCGTCACGTTTCGACACGTTTCGACGCTTTTAGTCAAGTTTAGATGGGTTTATCATCGTTATACATGTTTAGATGTGTTTACACACGTTTCGACAAGGTCGGACGTTTTAAGACACGATTACACATGTTTCAACACGTCTAGACGTGTTAAGACACGATTAGACACGTTTAAACATGTTTCGACGCGTGTAGACACGTCTCGACACTTTTAGTCATGTTTAGACGGGTTTATCATCGTTATACATGTTTAGATGTGTTTACACACGTTTCGACAAGTTCGGACTTTAAAGACACGATTACACACGTTTCAACACGTCTAGACGTGTTAAGACACGATTAGACACGTTTAAAGATGTATCGACGGGTTTAACCACGTATCGTCACGTTTCGACACGTTTCGACAATTTTAGTAAAGATTAGACGGGTTTATCATCGTTATACATGTTTAGATGTGTTTACACACGTTTCGACAAGTTCGGACGTTTTAAGACACGATTAAACACGTTTAACCACGTTCCGACACTTTCAGACGTGTTTAGCATCGTTATACACGTTCACGCGTTTTAAGACACGACAAAACACGTTTAACCACGTTTCGTCACGTTTAGACACGTTTCGACACTTTTAGTCAAGTTTAGACGGGTTTAACATCGTTATACATATTTAGATGTGTTTACACATGTTTCGACAGGTTCCGACGTTTTAAGACACGATTATACACGTTTCAACACGTCTAGACGTGTTAAAACACGATTAGACACGTTTATACATGTTTCGACACGTTGAAACATGTTTCGACACGTTTAGACGTGTTACGACACTATTAGACACGTTTAGACGTGTTTATGATCGTTATACACGTTTAGATGTGTAAGGACACGTTTGGACGTGTATAGACATGTTTGGACGAGTTTAGATAAGTTTCGACACGTTTAGTCATGTTTAGACGTGTATATCATCGTTATACATGTTTAGATGTGTTTACACACGTTTCAACATTTTCAGATGTGTTAAGACACGATTACACACGCTTCAACACGTCTAGACGTGTTAAGACACGATTATACACGTTTCAACACGTCTAGACGTGTTAAGACATGATTAGACACGTTTATACATGTTTCGACACGTTGAAACATGTTTCGACACGTTTAGACGTGTTACGACACTATTAGACACGTTTCGACAAGTGTAGACACGTTTAGACGTGTTTATGATCGTTATACACGTTTAGATGTGTAAGGACACGTTTGGACGTGTTTATGATCGTTATACACGTTTAGATGTGTAAGGACACGTTTGGACATGTATAGACATGTTTGGACGAGTTTAGATAAGTTTCGACACGTTTAGTCATGTTTAGACGTGTATATCATCGTTATACATGTTTAGATGTGTTTACACACGTTTCAACATTTTCAGATGTGTTAAGACACGATTACACACGCTTCAACACGTCTAGACGTGTTAAGACACGATTAGACACGTGTAAACATGTTTCGACGCGTTTAACCACGGATCGTCACGTTTCGACACGTTTCGACGCTTTTAGTCAAGTTTAGATGGGTTTATCATCGTTATACATGTTTAGATGTGTTTACACACGTTTCGACAAGGTCGGACGTTTTAAGACACGATTAAACACGTTTAACCACGTTTCGTCACGTTTAGACACGTTTCGACACTTTTAGTCAAGTTTAGATGTGTTTATCATCGTCATACATGTTTGGATGTGTTTACACACGTTTCAACAAGTTCGGACGTTTTAAGACACGATTACACATGATTCAACACGTCTAGACGTGTTAAGACACGATTAGACACGTTTAAACATGTTTCGACCCGTTTAACCACGTATCGTCACGTATCGTCACGTTTCGACACGTTTCGACGCTTTTAGTCAAGTTTAGACGGGTTTATCATCGTTATACATGTTTAGATGTGTTTACACGTTTCGACAAGTTCGGACGTTTTAAGACACGATTACACACGTTTCAACACGTCTAGACGTGTTAAGACACGATTAGACACGTCTAAACATGTTTCGACGCGTTTAACCACGTATCGTCACGTTTCGACACGTTTCGACGCTTTTAGTCAAGTTTAGACGGGTTTATCATCGTTATACATGTTTAGATGTGTTTACACACGTTTCGACAAGTTCGGACTTTAAAGACACGATTACACACGTTTCAACACGTCTAGACGTGTTAAGACACGATTAGACACGTTTAAACATGTATCGACGGGTTTAACCACGTATCGTCACGTTTCGACACGTTTCGACAATTTTAGTAAAGTTTAGACGGGTTTATCATCGTTATACATGTTTAGATGTGTTTACACACGTTTCGACAAGTTCGGACGTTTTAAGACACGATTAAACAGGTTTAACCACGTTCCGACACTTTCAGACGTGTTTAGCATCGCTATACACGTTCACACGTGTTAAGACACGACTAAACACGTTTAACCACGTTTCGTCACGTTTAGACACGTTTCGACACTTTTAGTCAAGTTTAGACTTATTTATCATCGTTATACATGTTTAGATGTGTTCGCACACGTTTCGACAATTTCGGATGTTTTAAGACACGAATACACACGATTCAACACGTCTATACGTGTTAAGACACGATTGGACACGTTTAAACATGTTTCGACACGTTTCGACACTTTTAGTCAAGTTTAGACGGGTTTAACATCGTTATACATATTTAGATGTGTTTACACATGTTTCGACAGGTTCCGACGCTTTAAGACACGATTAAACACGTTTAACCACGTTTCGTCACGTTTAGACACGTTTCGACACTTTTAGTCAAGTTTAGATGTGTTTATCATCGTCATACATGTTTGGATGTGTTTACACACGTTTCGACAAGTTCGGACGTTTTAAGACACGATTACACACGTTTCAACACGTCTAGACGTGTTAAGACACGATTAGACACGTTTAAACATGTTTCGACGCGTTTAACCACGTATCGTCACGTTTCGACACGTTTCGACACTTTCTAGGCAAGTTTAGACGGGTTTATCATCATTATACATGTTTAGATGTGTTTACACGTTTCGACAAGTTCGGACGTTTTAAGACACGATTACACACGTTTCAACACGTCTAGACGTGTTAAGACACGATTAGACACGTTTAAACATGTTTCGACGCGTTTAACCACGTATCGTCACGTTTCGACACGTTTCGACGCTTTTAGTCAAGTTTAGACGGGTTTATCATCGTTATACATGTTTAGATGTGTTTACACACGTTTCGACAAGGTCGGAGGTTTTAAGACACGATTACACACGTTTCAACACATGTAGACGTGTTAAGACACGATTAAACACGTTTAACCACGTTTCGTCACGTTTAGACACGTTTCGACACTTTTAGTCAAGTTTAGACGGGTTTAACATCGTTATACATATTTAGATGTGTTTACACATGTTTCGACAGGTTCCGACGTTTTAAGACAGTATTACACACGTTTCAACACGTCTAGACGTGTTAAGACACGATTAGACACGTTTAAACATGTTTCGACGCGTTTAGACACGTCTCGACACTTTTAGTCATGTTTAGACGGGTTTATCATCGTTATACATGTTTAGATGTGTTTACACACGTTTCGACAAGGTCGGAGGTTTTAAGACACGATTACACACGTTTCAACACGTCTAGACGTGTTAAGACACGATTAGACACGTTTAAACATGTATCGACGGGTTTAACCACGTATCGTCACGTTTCGACACGTTTCGACAATTTTAGTACAGTTTAGACGGGTTTATCATCGTTATACATGTTTAGATGTGTTTACACATGTTTCGACAGGTTCCGACGTTTTGAGACACGATTATACACGTTTCAACACGTCTAGACGTGTTAAGACACGATTAGACACGTTTATACATGTTTCGACACGTTTAGACACGTTTCGACACTTTTAGTCAAGTTTAGACGGGTTTAACATCGTTATACATATTTAGATGTGTTTACACATGTTTCGACAGGTTCCGACGTTTTAAGACAGTATTACACACGTTTCAACACGTCTAGACGTGTTACGACACTATTAGACACGTTTCGACAAGTGTAGACACGTTTAGACGTGTTTGTGATCGTTATACACGTTTAGATGTGCAAGGACACGTTTGGACGTGTATAGACATGTTTGGACGAGTTTAGATAAGTTTCGACACGTTTAGTCATGTTTAGACGTGTATATCATCGTTATACATGTTTAGATGTGTTTACACACGTTTCAACATTTTCAGATGTGTTAAGACACGATTACAAGTGATGGCCAAATCGCGACGAATTTTACTTTTTCTCGGAAAAAGTTGTTGGACCGAAACGGGACTTTTTGCATGTCGAAGAGGGCCTCAAGTGCTACAGAACGTATATCGAATCATTACCGTTTTCCGAAGGGGACGTTGTTTCTAACGCGATAAGTGACTCGCCTGCTCGTCGCGGTGATGGCCTGATCGCGACGAATTTTACTTTTTTTTCGGTAAAAGTTGTTGGACCGAAACGGAGAAAAAATTTTCGGAGAAAAAATAGTTAAGTTTAAATTTAACCACGTTTCGTCCCGTTTAGACACGCTTCGACACTTTTAGTCATGTTTAGACGTGTATATCATCGTTATACATGTTTGGATGTGTTTACACACGTTTCAACAAGTTCGGACGTTTTAAGACACGATTACACACGTTTCGACACGTCTAGACGTGTTAAGACACGATTAGACACGTTTAACCACGTTTCGTCACGTTTAGACACGTTTCGACACTTTTTGTCAAGTTTAGACGTGTTTATCATCGTTATACATGTTTAGATGTGTTTACACGTTTCGACAAGTTCGGACGTTTTAAGACACGATTACACACGTTTCAACATGTCTAGACGTGTTAAGACACGATTAGACACGTTTAAACATGTTTCGACGCGTTTAACCACGTATCGTCACGTTTCGACACGTTTCGACACTTTTAGGCAAGTGTAGACGGGTTTATCATCATTATACATGTTTAGATGTGTTTACACGTTTCGACAAGTTCGGACGTTTTAAGACACGATTACACACGTTTCAACACGTCTAGACGTGTTAAGACACGATTAGACACGTTTAAACATGTTTCGACGCGTTTAACCACGTATCGTCACGTTTCGACACGTTTCGACGCTTTTAGTCAAGTTTAGACGGGTTTATCATCGTTATACATGTTTAGATGTGTTTACACACGTTTCGACAAGGTCGGAGGTTTTAAGACACGATTACACACGTTTCAACACATGTAGACGTGTTAAGACACGATTAAACACGTTTAACCACGTTTCGTCACGTTTAGACACGTTTCGACACTTTTAGTCAAGTTTAGATGTGTTTATCATCGTTATACATGTTTAGATGTGTTTACACACGTTTCGACAAGTTCGGACGTTTTAATACACGATTAAACACGTTTAACCACGTTCCGACACTTTCAGACGTGTTTAGCATCGTTATACACGTTCACACGTGTTAAGACACGACTAAACACGTTTAACCACGTTTCGTCACGTTTAGACACGTTTCGACACTTTTAGTCAAGTTTAGGCGGGTTTAACATCGTTATACATATTTAGATGTGTTTACACATGTTTCGACAGGTTCCGACGTTTTAAGACACGATTATACACGTTTCAACACGTCTAGACGTGTTAAGACACGATTAGACACGTTTAAACATGTTTCGACGCGTTTAACCACGTATCGTCACGTTTCGACACGTTTCGACGCTTTTAGTCAAGTTTAGACGGGTTTATCATCGTTATACATGTTTAGATGTGTTTACACACGTTTCGACAAGTTCGGACGTTTTAAGACACGATTACACACGTTTCAACACGTCTAGACGTGTTAAGACACGATTAGACACGTTTAAACATGTTTCGACGCGTTTAACCACGTATCGTCACGTTTCGACACGTTTCGACGCTTTTAGTCAAGTTTAGACGGGTTTATCATCGTTATACATGTTTAGATGTGTTTACACACGACTAGACACGTTTCGACAAGTGTAGACACGTTTAGACGTGTTTATGATCGTTCTACACGTTTAGATGTGTATAGACACGTTTGGACGAGTATAGACATGTTTGGACGAGTTTAGACAAGTTTCGACACGTTTAGTCATGTTTAGACGTGTATATCATCGTTATACATGTTTGGATGTGT
The DNA here is from genome assembly GCA_963971365.1 of Lasioglossum villosulum. Taxonomy (NCBI): domain Eukaryota; kingdom Metazoa; phylum Arthropoda; class Insecta; order Hymenoptera; family Halictidae; genus Lasioglossum; species Lasioglossum villosulum. The sequence continues at coordinate 13,444 of CAXARU010000070.1, forward strand.
TTACACACGTTTCAACAAGTTCGGACGTTTTAAGACACGAATACACACGTTTCAACACGTTTAGACGTGCTAAGACACGATTGGACACGTTTAAACATGTTTCGACACTTTTCGACACTTTTAGTCAAGTTTAGACGTGTTTATCATCGTTATACATGTTTAGATGTGTTTACACGTTTCGACAAGTTCGGACGTTTTAAGACACGATTACACACGTTTCAACACGTCTAGACGTGTTAAGACACGATTAGACACGTCTAAACATGTTTCGACGCGTTTAACCACGTATCGTCACGTTTCGACACGTTTCGACGCTTTTAGTCAAGTTTAGACGGGTTTATCATCGTTATACATGTTTAGATGTGTTTACACACGTTTCGACAAGTTCGGACGTTTTAAGACACGATTACACACGTTTCAACACGTCTAGACGTGTTAAGACACGATTAGACACGTTTAAACATGTTTCGACGCGTTTAACCACGTATCGTCACGTTTCGACACGTTTCGACACTTTCTAGGCAAGTTTAGACGGGTTTATCATCATTATACATGTTTAGATGTGTTTACACGTTTCGACAAGTTCGGACGTTTTAAGACACGATTACACACGTTTCAACACGTCTAGACGTGTTAAGACACGATTAGACACGTTTAAACATGTTTCGACGCGTTTAACCACGTATCGTCACGTTTCGACACGTTTCGACGCTTTTAGTCAAGTTTAGACGGGTTTATCATCGTTATACATGTTTAGATGTGTTTACACACGTTTCGACAAGGTCGGAGGTTTTAAGACACGATTACACACGTTTCAACACATGTAGACGTGTTAAGACACGATTAAACACGTTTAACCACGTTTCGTCACGTTTAGACACGTTTCGACACTTTTAGTCAAGTTTAGACGGGTTTAACATCGTTATACATATTTAGATGTGTTTACACATGTTTCGACAGGTTCCGACGTTTTAAGACAGTATTACACACGTTTCAACACGTCTAGACGTGTTAAGACACGATTAGACACGTTTAAACATGTTTCGACGCGTTTAGACACGTCTCGACACTTTTAGTCATGTTTAGACGAGTTTATCATCGTTATACATGTTTAGATGTGTTTACACACGTTTCGACAAGTTCGGACTTTAAAGACACGATTACACACGTTTCAACACGTCTAGACGTGTTAAGACACGATTAGACACGTTTAAACATGTATCGACGGGTTTAACCACGTATCGTCACGTTTCGACACGTTTCGACAATTTTAGTACAGTTTAGACGGGTTTATCATCGTTATACATGTTTAGATGTGTTTACACATGTTTCGACAGGTTCCGACGTTTTGAGACACGATTATACACGTTTCAACACGTCTAGACGTGTTAAGACACGATTAGACACGTTTATACATGTTTCGACACGTTTAGACACGTTTCGACACTTTTAGTCAAGTTTAGACGGGTTTAACATCGTTATACATATTTAGATGTGTTTACACATGTTTCGACAGGTTCCGACGTTTTAAGACAGTATTACACACGTTTCAACACGTCTAGACGTGTTACGACACTATTAGACACGTTTCGACAAGTGTAGACACGTTTAGACGTGTTTATGATCGTTATACACGTTTAGATGTGCAAGGACACGTTTGGACGTGTATAGACATGTTTGGACGAGTTTAGATAAGTTTCGACACGTTTAGTCATGTTTAGACGTGTATATCATCGTTATACATGTTTAGATGTGTTTACACACGTTTCAACATTTTCAGATGTGTTAAGACACGATTACAAGTGATGGCCAAATCGCGACGAATTTTACTTTTTCTCGGAAAAAGTTGTTGGACCGAAACGGGACTTTTTGCATGTCGAAGAGGGCCTCAAGTGCTACAGAACGTATATCGAATCATTACCGTTTTCCGAAGGGGACGTTGTTTCTAACGCGATAAGTGACTCGCCTGCTCGTCGCGGTGATGGCCTGATCGCGACGAATTTTACTTTTTTTTCGGTAAAAGTTGTTGGACCGAAACGGAGAAAAAATTTTCGGAGAAAAAATAGTTAAGTTTAAATTTAACCACGTTTCGTCCCGTTTAGACACGCTTCGACACTTTTAGTCATGTTTAGACGTGTATATCATCGTTATACATGTTTGGATGTGTTTACACACGTTTCAACAAGTTCGGACGTTTTAAGACACGATTACACACGTTTCGACACGTCTAGACGTGTTAAGACACGATTAGACACGTTTAACCACGTTTCGTCACGTTTAGACACGTTTCGACACTTTTTGTCAAGTTTAGACGTGTTTATCATCGTTATACATGTTTAGATGTGTTTACACGTTTCGACAAGTTCGGACGTTTTAAGACACGATTACACACGTTTCAACACGTCTAGACGTGTTAAGACACGATTAGACACGTCTAAACATGTTTCGACGCGTTTAACCACGTATCGTCACGTTTCGACACGTTTCGACGCTTTTAGTCAAGTTTAGACGGGTTTATCATCGTTATACATGTTTAGATGTGTTTACACACGTTTCGACAAGTTCGGACGTTTTAAGACACGATTACACACGTTTCAACACGTCTAGACGTGTTAAGACACGATTAGACACGTTTAAACATGTTTCGACGCGTTTAACCACGTATCGTCACGTTTCGACACGTTTCGACACTTTTAGGCAAGTTTAGACGGGTTTATCATCATTATACATGTTTAGATGTGTTTACACGTTTCGACAAGTTCGGACGTTTTAAGACACGATTACACACGTTTCAACACGTCTAGACGTGTTAAGACACGATTGGACACGTTTAAACATGTTTCGACGCGTTTAACCACGTATCGTCACGTTTCGACACGTTTCGACGCTTTTAGTCAAGTTTAGACGGGTTTATCATCGTTATACATGTTTAGATGTGTTTACACACGTTTCGACAAGGTCGGAGGTTTTAAGACACGATTACACACGTTTCAACACATGTAGACGTGTTAAGACACGATTAAACACGTTTAACCACGTTTCGTCACGTTTAGACACGTTTCGACACTTTTAGTCAAGTTTAGATGTGTTTATCATCGTCATACATGTTTGGATGTGTTTACACACGTTTCAACAAGTTCGGACGTTTTAAGACACGATTACACACGATTCAACACGTCTAGACGTGTTAAGACACGATTAAACACGTTTAACCACGTTCCGACACTTTCAGACGTGTTTAGCATCGTTATACACGTTCAGACGTGTTAACACACGACTAGACACGTTTCGACACTTTTAGACGAGTTTAGCGTCGTTATACACGTTCAGACGTGTTAAGACACGACTAAACACGTTTAACCACCTTTTGTCACATTTAGACACGTTTCGACACTTTTAGTCAAGTTTAGACATATTTATCATCGTTATACATGTTTGGATGTGTTTACACACGTTTCGACAAGTACGAACGTTTTAAGACAGTATTACACACGTTTCAACACGTCTAGACGTGTTAAGACACGATTGGACACGTTTAAACATGTTTCGACACGTTTAGACACGTTTCGACACTTTTAGTCAAGTTTATACGGGTTTATCATCGTTATACACGTTTAGATGTGTATAGACACGTTTGGACGAGTATAGACATGTTTGGACGAGTTTAGACAAGTTGCGACACGTTTAGTCATGTTTAGACGTGTATATCATCGTTATACATGTTTGGATGTGTTTACACACGTTTCAACAAGTTCGGACGTTTTAAGACACGATTACACACGTTTCGACACGTCTAGACGTGTTAAGACACGATTAGACACGTTTAACCACGTTTCGTCACGTTTAGACACGTTTCGACACTTTTAGTCATGTTTAGACGGGTTTATCATCGTTATACATGTTTAGATGTGTTTACACACGTTTCGACAAGGTCGAAGGTTTTAAGACACGATTACACACGTTTCAACACATGTAGACGTGTTAAGACACGATTAAACACGTTTAACCACGTTTCGTCACGTTTAGACACGTTTCGACACTTTTAGTCAAGTTTAGACGGGTTTAACATCGTTATACATATTTAGATGTGTTTACACATGTTTCGACAGGTTCCGACGTTTTAAGACACGATTATACACGTTTCAACACGTCTAGACGTGTTAAGACACGATTAGACACGTTTATACATGTTTCGACACGTTGAAACATGTTTCGACACGTTTAGACGTGTTACGACACTATCAGACACGTTTCGACAAGTGTAGACACGTTTAGACGTGTTTATGATCGTTATACACGTTTAGATGTGCAAGGACACGTTTGGACGTGTATAGACATGTTTGGACGAGTTTAGATAAGTTTCGACACGTTTAGTCATGTTTAGACGTGTATATCATCGTTATACATGTTTAGATGTGTTTACACACGTTTCAACATTTTCAGATGTGTTAAGACACGATTACAAGTGATGGCCAAATCGCGACGAATTTTACTTTTTCTCGGAAAAAGTTGTTGGACCGAAACGGGACTTTTTGCATGTCGAAGAGGGCCTCAAGTGCTACAGAACGTATATCGAATCATTACCGTTTTCCGAAGGGGACGTTGTTTCTAACGCGATAAGTGACTCGCCTGCTCGTCGCGGTGATGGCCTGATCGCGACGAATTTTACTTTTTTTCGGTAAAAGTTGTTGGACCGAAACGGAGAAAAAATTTTCGGAGAAAAAATAGTTAAGTTTAAATTTAACCACGTTTCGTCCCGTTTAGACACGCTTCGACACTTTTAGTCATGTTTAGACGTGTATATCATCGTTATACATGTTTGGATGTGTTTACACACGTTTCAACAAGTTCGGACGTTTTAAGACACGATTACACACGTTTCGACACGTCTAGACGTGTTAAGACACGATTAGACACGTTTAACCACGTTTCGTCACGTTTAGACACGTTTCGACACTTTTTGTCAAGTTTAGACGTGTTTATCATCGTTATACATGTTTAGATGTGTTTACACGTTTCGACAAGTTCGGACGTTTTAAGACACGATTACACACGTTTCAACACGTCTAGACGTGTTAAGACACGATTAGACACGTCTAAACATGTTTCGACGCGTTTAACCACGTATCGTCACGTTTCGACACGTTTCGACGCTTTTAGTCAAGTTTAGACGGGTTTATCATCGTTATACATGTTTAGATGTGTTTACACACGTTTCGACAAGTTCGGACGTTTTAAGACACGATTACACACGTTTCAACACGTCTAGACGTGTTAAGACACGATTAGACACGTTTATACATGTTTCGACACGTTGAAACATGTTTCGACACGTTTCGACACGTTTCGACGCTTTTAGTCAAGTTTAGACGGGTTTATCATCGTTATACATGTTTAGATGTGTTTACACACGTTTCGACAAGGTCGGAGGTTTTAAGACACGATTACACACGTTTCAACACATGTAGACGTGTTAAGACACGATTAAACACGTTTAACCACGTTTCGTCACGTTTAGACACGTTTCGACACTTTTAGTCAAGTTTAGATGTGTTTATCATCGTCATACATGTTTGGATGTGTTTACACACGTTTCAACAAGTTCGGACGTTTTAAGACACGATTACACACGATTCAACACGTCTAGACGTGTTTAGACACGATTAAACACGTTTAACCACGTTCCGACACTTTCAGACGTGTTTAGCATCGTTATACACGTTCAGACGTGTTAACACACGACTAGACACGTTTCGACACTTTTAGACGAGTTTAGCATCGTTATACACGTTCAGACGTGTTAAGACACGACTAAACACGTTTAACCACCTTTCGTCACGTTTAGACACGTTTCGACACTTTTAGTCAAGTTTAGACATATTTATCATCGTTATACATGTTTGGATGTGTTTACACTCGTTTCGACAAGTTCGGACGTTTTAAGACACTATTACACACGTTTCAACACGTCTAGACGTGTTAAGACACGATTGGACACGTTTAAACATGTTTCGACACGTTTAGACACGTTTCGACACTTTTAGTCAAGTTTATACGGGTTTATCATCGTTATACACGTTTAGATGTGTATAGACACGTTTGGACGAGTATAGACATGTTTGGACGAGTTTAGACAAGTTTCGACACGTTTAGTCATGTTTAGACGTGTATATCATCGTTATACATGTTTGGATGTGTTTACACACGTTTCAACAAGTTCGGACGTTTTAAGACACGATTACACACATTTCGACACGTCTAGACGTGTTAAGGCACGATTAGACACGTTTAACCACGTTTCGTCACGTTTAGACACGTTTCGACACTTTTAGTCATGTTTAGACGGGTTTATCATCGTTATACATGTTTAGATGTGTTTACACACGTTTCGACAAGGTCGGAGGTTTTAAGACACGATTACACACGTTTCAACACATGTAGACGTGTTAAGACACGATTAAACACGTTTAACCACGTTTCGTCACGTTTAGACACGTTTCGACACTTTTAGTCAAGTTTAGACGGGTTTAACATCGTTATACATATTTAGATGTGTTTACACATGTTTCGACAGGTTCCGACGTTTTAAGACACGATTATACACGTTTCAACACGTCTAGACGTGTTAAGACACGATTAGACACGTTTATACATGTTTCGACACGTTGAAACATGTTTCGACACGTTTAGACGTGTTACGACACTATCAGACACGTTTCGACAAGTGTAGACACGTTTAGACGTGTTTATGATCGTTATACACGTTTAGATGTGCAAGGACACGTTTGGACGTGTATAGACATGTTTGGACGAGTTTAGATAAGTTTCGACACGTTTAGTCATGTTTAGACGTGTATATCATCGTTATACATGTTTAGATGTGTTTACACACGTTTCAACATTTTCAGATGTGTTAAGACACGATTACAAGTGATGGCCAAATCGCGACGAATTTTACTTTTTCTCGGAAAAAGTTGTTGGACCGAAACGGGACTTTTTGCATGTCGAAGAGGGCCTCAAGTGCTACAGAACGTATATCGAATCATTACCGTTTTCCGAAGGGGACGTTGTTTCTAACGCGATAAGTGACTCGCCTGCTCGTCGCGGTGATGGCCTGATCGCGACGAATTTTACTTTTTTTTCGGTAAAAGTTGTTGGACCGAAACGGAGAAAAAATTTTCGGAGAAAAAATAGTTAAGTTTAAATTTAACCACGTTTCGTCCCGTTTAGACACGCTTCGACACTTTTAGTCATGTTTAGACGTGTATATCATCGTTATACATGTTTGGATGTGTTTACACACGTTTCAACAAGTTCGGACGTTTTAAGACACGATTACACACGTTTCGACACGTCTAGACGTGTTAAGACACGATTAGACACGTTTAACCACGTTTCGTCACGTTTAGACACGTTTCGACACTTTTTGTCAAGTTTAGACGTGTTTATCATCGTTATACATGTTTAGATGTGTTTACACGTTTCGACAAGTTCGGACGTTTTAAGACACGATTACACACGTTTCAACACGTCTAGACGTGTTAAGACACGATTAGACACGTCTAAACATGTTTCGACGCGTTTAACCACGTATCGTCACGTTTCGACACGTTTCGACGCTTTTAGTCAAGTTTAGACGGGTTTATCATCGTTATACATGTTTAGATGTGTTTACACACGTTTCGACAAGTTCGGACGTTTTAAGACACGATTACACACGTTTCAACACGTCTAGACGTGTTAAGACACGATTAGACACGTTTATACATGTTTCGACACGTTGAAACATGTTTCGACACGTTTAGACACGTTTCGACACTTTTTGTCAAGTTTAGACGGGTTTATCATCGTTATACATGTTTAGATGTGTTTACACACGACTAGACACGTTTCGACAAGTGTAGACACGTTTAGACGTGTTTATGATCGTTCTACACGTTTAGATGTGTATAGACACGTTTGGACGAGTATAGACATGTTTGGACGAGTTTAGACAAGTTTCGACACGTTTAGTCATGTTTAGACGTGTATATCATCGTTATACATGTTTGGATGTGTTTACACACGTTTCAACAAGTTCGGACGTTTTAAGACACGAATACACACGTTTCAACACGTTTAGACGTGCTAAGACACGATTGGACACGTTTAAACATGTTTCGACACTTTTAGTCAAGTTTAGACGGGTTTAACATCGTTATACAAATTTAGATGTGTTTACACATGTTTCGACAGGTTCCGACGTTTTAAGACACGATTATACACGTTTCAACACGTCTAGACGTGTTAAGACACGATTAGACACGTTTCGACACGTCTAGACGTTTTAAGACACGATTAGACACGTTTAACCACGTTTCGTCACGTTTAGACACGTTTCGACACTTTTTGTCAAGTTTAGACGGGTTTATCATCGTTATACATGTTTAGATGTGTTTACACACGTTTCGACAAGGTCGGAGGTTTTAAGACACGATTACACACGTTTCAACACGTGTAGACGTGTTAAGACACGATTAAACACGTTTAACCACGTTTCGTCACGTTTAGACACGTTTCGACACTTTTAGTCAAGCCTAGATGTGTTTATCATCGTCATACATGTTTGGATGTGTTTACACACGTTTCGACAAGTTCGGACGTTTTAAGACAGTATTACACACGTTTCAACACGTCTAGACGTGTTAAGTCACGATTGGACACGTTTAAACATGTTTCGACACGTTTAGACACGTTTCGACACTTTTAGTCAAGTTTAGACGGGTTTATCATCGTTATACATGTTTAGATGTGTTTACACACGACTAGACACGTTTCGACAAGTGTAGACACGTTTAGACGTGTTTATGATCGTTCTACACGTTTAGATGTGTATAGACACGTTTGGACGAGTATAGACATGTTTGGACGAGTTTAGACAAGTTTCGACACGTTTAGTCATGTTTAGACGTGTATATCATCGTTATACATGTTTGGATGTGTTTACACACGTTTTAACAAGTTCGGACGTTTTAAGACACGAATACACACGTTTCAACACGTTTAGACGTGCTAAGACACGATTGGACACGTTTAAACATGTTTCGACACTTTTAGTCAAGTTTAGACGGGTTTAACATCGTTATACAAATTTAGATGTGTTTACACATGTTTCGACAGGTTCCGACGTTTTAAGACACGATTATACACGTTTCAACACGTCTAGACGTGTTAAGACACGATTAGACACGTCTAAACATGTTTCGACGCGTTTAACCACGTATCGTCACGTTTCGACACGTTTCGACGCTTTTAGTCAAGTTTAGACGGGTTTATCATCATTATACATGTTTAGATGTGTTTACACGTTTCGACAAGTTCGGACGTTTTAAGACACGATTACACACGTTTCAACACGTCTAGACGTGTTAAGACACGATTAGACACGTCTAAACATGTTTCGACGCGTTTAACCACGTATCGTCACGTTTCGACACGTTTCGACGCTTTTAGTCAAGTTTAGACGGGTTTATCATCGTTATACATGTTTAGATGTGTTTACACACGTTTCGACAAGTTCGGACGTTTTAAGACACGATTACACACGTTTCAACACGTCTAGACGTGTTAAGACACGATTAGACACGTCTAAACATGATTCGACGCGTTTAACCACGTATCGTCACGTTTCGACACGTTTCGACGCTTTTAGTCAAGTTTAGACGGGTTTATCATCGTTATACATGTTTAGATGTGATTACACACGTTTCGACAAGGTCGGAGGTTTTAAGACACGATTACACACGTTTCAACACATGTAGACGTGTTAAGACACGATTAAACACGTTTAACCACGTTTCGTCACGTTTAGACACGTTTCGACACTTTTAGTCAAGTTTAGACGGGTTTAACATCGTTATACATATTTAGATGTGTTTACACATGTTTCGACAGGTTCTGACGTTTTAAGACACGATTACACATGTTTCAACACGTCTAGACGTGTTAAGACACGATTAGACACGTTTAAACATGTTTCGACGCGTTTAGACACGTCTCGACACTTTTAGTCATGTTTAGACGGGTTTATCATCGTTATACATGTTTAGATGTGTTTACACACGGTTCGACAAGGTCGGAGGTTTTAAGACACGATTACACACGTTTCAACACGTGTAGACGTGTTAAGACACGATTAAACACGTTTAACCACGTTTCGTCACGTTTAGACACGTTTCGACACTTTTAGTCAAGTTTAGATGTGTTTATCATCGTCATACATGTTTGGATGTGTTTACACACGTTTCGACAAGTTCGGACGTTTTAAGACAGTATTACACACGTTTCAACACGTCTAGACGTGTTAAGTCACGATTGGACACGTTTAAACATGTTTCGACACGTTTAGACACGTTTCGACACTTTTAGTCAAGTTTAGACGGGTTTATCATCGTTATACATGTTTAGATGTGTTTACACACGACTAGACACGTTTCGACAAGTGTAGACACGTTTAGACGTGTTTATGATCGTTCTACACGTTTAGATGTGTATAGACACGTTTGGACGAGTATAGACATGTTTGGACGAGTTTAGACAAGTTTCGACACGTTTAGTCATGTTTAGACGTGTATATCATCGTTATACATGTTTGGATGTGTTTACACACGTTTCAACAAGTTCGGACGTTTTAAGACACGAATACACACGTTTCAACACGTTTAGACGTGCTAAGACACGATTGGACACGTTTAAACATGTTTCGACACGTTTCGACACTTTTAGTCAAGTTTAGACGGGTTTAACATCGTTATACAAATTTAGATGTGTTTACACATGTTTCGACAGGTTCCGACGTTTTAAGACACGATTATACACGTTTCAACACGTCTAGACGTGTTAAGACACGATTAGACACGTCTAAACATGTTTCGACGCGTTTAACCACGTATCGTCACGTTTCGACACGTTTCGACGCTTTTAGTCAAGTTTAGACGGGTTTATCATCATTATACATGTTTAGATGTGTTTACACGTTTCGACAAGTTCGGACGTTTTAAGACACGATTACACACGTTTCAACACGTCTAGACGTGTTAAGACACGATTAGACACGTCTAAACATGTTTCTACGCGTTTAACCACGTATCGTCACGTTTAGACACGTTTCGACACTTTTAGTCAAGTTTAGACGGGTTTAACATCGTTATACATATTTAGATGTGTTTACACATGTTTCGACAGGTTCTGACGTTTTAAGACACGATTACACATGTTTCAACACGTCTAGACGTGTTAAGACACGATTAGACACGTTTAAACATGTTTAGACGCGTTTAGACACGTCTCGACACTTTTAGTCATGTTTAGACGGGTTTATCATCGTTATACATGTTTAGATGTGTTTACACACGGTTCGACAAGGTCGGAGGTTTTAAGACACGATTACACACGTTTCAACACGTGTAGACGTGTTAAGACACGATTAAACACGTTTAACCACGTTTCGTCACGTTTAGACACGTTTCGACACTTTTAGTCAAGTTTAGATGTGTTTATCATCGTCATACATGTTTGGATGTGTTTACACACGTTTCGACAAGTTCGGACGTTTTAAGACAGTATTACACACGTTTCAACACGTCTAGACGTGTTAAGTCACGATTGGACACGTTTAAACATGTTTCGACACGTTTAGACACGTTTCGACACTTTTAGTCAAGTTTAGACGGGTTTATCATCGTTATACATGTTTAGATGTGTTTACACACGACTAGACACGTTTCGACAAGTGGAGACACGTTTAGACGTGTTTATGATCGTTCTACACGTTTAGATGTGTATAGACACGTTTGGACGAGTATAGACATGTTTGGACGAGTTTAGACAAGTTTCGACACGTTTAGTCATGTTTAGACGTGTATATCATCGTTATACATGTTTGGATGTGTTTACACACGTTTCAACAAGTTCGGACGTTTTAAGACACGAATACACACGTTTCAACACGTTTAGACGTGCTAAGACACGATTGGACACGTTTAAACATGTTTCGACACGTTTCGACACTTTTAGTCAAGTTTAGACGGGTTTAACATCGTTATACAAATTTAGATGTGTTTACACATGTTTCGACAGGTTCCGACGTTTTAAGACACGATTATACACGTTTCAACACGTCTAGACGTGTTAAGACACGATTAGACACGTCTAAACATGTTTCGACGCGTTTAACCACGTATCGTCACGTTTCGACACGTTTCGACGCTTTTAGTCAAGTTTAGACGGGTTTATCATCATTATACATGTTTAGATGTGTTTACACGTTTCGACAAGTTCGGACGTTTTAAGACACGATTACACACGTTTCAACACGTCTAGACGTGTTAAGACACGATTAGACACGTCTAAACATGTTTCTACGCGTTTAACCACGTATCGTCACGTTTCGACACGTTTCGACGCTTTTAGTCAAGTTTAGACGGGTTTATCATCGTTATACATGTTTAGATGTGTTTACACACGTTTCGACAAGTTCAGACGTTTTAAGACACGATTACACACGTTTCAACACGTCTAGACGTGTTAAGACACGATTAGACACGTCTAAACATGATTCGACGCGTTTAACCACGTATCGTCACGTTTCGACACGTTTCGACGCTTTTAGTCAAGTTTAGACGGGTTTATCTTCGTTATACATGTTTAGATGTGTTTACACACGTTTTGACAAGTTCGGACGTTTTAAGACACGATTAAACACGTTTCAACACGTGTAGACGTGTTAAGACACGATTAAACACGTTTAACCACGTTTCGTCACGTTTAGACACGTTTCGACACTTTTAGTCAAGTTTAGATGTGTTTATCATCGTCATACATGTTTGGATGTGTTTACACACGTTTCGACAAGTTCGGACGTTTTAAGACAGTATTACACACGTTTCAACACGTCTAGACGTGTTAAGTCACGATTGGACACGTTTAAACATGTTTCGACACGTTTAGACACGTTTCGACACTTTTAGTCAAGTTTAGACGGGTTTATCATCGTTATACATGTTTAGATGTGTTTACACACGACTAGACACGTTTCGACAAGTGTAGACACGTTTAGACGTGTTTATGATCGTTCTACACGTTTAGATGTGTATAGACACGTTTGGACGAGTATAGACATGTTTGGACGAGTTTAGACAAGTTTCGACACGTTTAGTCATGTTTAGACGTGTATATCATCGTTATACATGTTTGGATGTGTTTACACACGTTTCAACAAGTTCGGACGTTTTAAGACACGAATACACACGTTTCAACACGTTTAGACGTGCTAAGACACGATTGGACACGTTTAAACATGTTTCGACACGTTTCGACACTTTTAGTCAAGTTTAGACGGGTTTAACATCGTTATACAAATTTAGATGTGTTTACACATGTTTCGACAGGTTCCGACGTTTTAAGACACGATTATACACGTTTCAACACGTCTAGACGTGTTAAGACACGATTAGACACGTCTAAACATGTTTCGACGCGTTTAACCACGTATCGTCACGTTTCGACACGTTTCGACGCTTTTAGTCAAGTTTAGACGGGTTTATCATCATTATACATGTTTAGATGTGTTTACACGTTTCGACAAGTTCGGACGTTTTAAGACACGATTACACACGTTTCAACACGTCTAGACGTGTTAAGACACGATTAGACACGTCTAAACATGTTTCTACGCGTTTAACCACGTATCGTCACGTTTCGACACGTTTCGACGCTTTTAGTCAAGTTTAGACGGGTTTATCATCGTTATACATGTTTAGATGTGTTTACACACGTTTCGACAAGTTCAGACGTTTTAAGACACGATTACACACGTTTCAACACGTCTAGACGTGTTAAGACACGATTAGACACGTCTAAACATGATTCGACGCGTTTAACCACGTATCGTCACGTTTCGACACGTTTCGACGCTTTTAGTCAAGTTTAGACGGGTTTATCTTCGTTATACATGTTTAGATGTGTTTACACACGTTTTGACAAGTTCGGACGTTTTAAGACACGATTAAACACGTTTAACCACGTTCCGACACTTTCAGACGTGTTTAGCATCGTTATACACGTTCACACGTGTTAAGACACGACTAAACACGTTTAACCACGTTTCGTCACGTTTAGACACGTTTCGACACTTTTAGTCAAGTTTAGACGGGTTTATCATCGTTATACATGTTTAGATGTGTTTACACACGTTTCGACAAGTTCGGACGTTTTAAGACACGATTACACACGTTTCAACACGTCTAGACGTGTTAAGACACGATTAGACACGTCTAAACATGTTTCGACGCGTTTAACCACGTATCGTCACGTTTCGACACGTTTCGACGCTTTTAGTCAAGTTTAGACGGGTTTATCATCGTTATACATGTTTAGATGTGTTTACACACGTTTTGACAAGTTCGGACGTTTTAAGACACGATTACACATGTTTCAACACGTCTAGACGTGTTAAGACACGATTAGACACGTTTAAACATGTTTCGACGCGTTTAGACACGTCTCGACACTTTTAGTCATGTTTAGACGGGTTTATCATCGTTATACATGTTTAGATGTGTTTACACACGGTTCGACAAGGTCGGAGGTTTTAAGACACGATTACACACGTTTCAACACGTGTAGACGTGTTAAGACACGATTAAACACGTTTAACCACGTTTCGTCACGTTTAGACACGTTTCGACACTTTTAGTCAAGTTTAGATGTGTTTATCATCGTCATACATGTTTGGATGTGTTTACACACGTTTCGACAAGTTCGGACGTTTTAAGACAGTATTACACACGTTTCAACACGTCTAGACGTGTTAAGTCACGATTGGACACGTTTAAACATGTTTCGACACGTTTAGACACGTTTCGACACTTTTAGTCAAGTTTAGACGGGTTTATCATCGTTATACATGTTTAGATGTGTTTACACACGACTAGACACGTTTCGACAAGTGTAGACACGTTTAGACGTGTTTATGATCGTTCTACACGTTTAGATGTGTATAGACACGTTTGGACGAGTATAGACATGTTTGGACGAGTTTAGACAAGTTTCGACACGTTTAGTCATGTTTAGACGTGTATATCATCGTTATACATGTTTAGATGTGTTTACACACGTTTCGACAAGTTCGGACGTTTTAAGACACGATTACACACGTTTCAACACGTCTAGACGTGTTAAGACACGATTAGACACGTCTAAACATGTTTCGACGCGTTTAACCACGTATCGTCACGTTTCGACACGTTTCGACGCTTTTAGTCAAGTTTAGACGGGTTTATCATCGTTATACATGTTTAGATGTGTTTACACACGTTTTGACAAGTTCGGACGTTTTAAGACACGATTAAACACGTTTAACCACGTTCCGACACTTTCAGACGTGTTTAGCATCGTTATACACGTTCACACGTGTTAAGACACGACTAAACACGTTTAACCACGTTTCGTCACGTTTAGACACGTTTCGACACTTTTAGTCAAGTTTAGTCGGGTTTAACATCGTTATACATATTTAGATGTGTTTACACACGTTTCGACAAGTTCGGACGTTTTAAGACACGATTAAACACGTGTTACGTCC
>CAXARU010000071.1:0-52000 GCA_963971365.1 Lasioglossum villosulum
GTCGGATTCTAGGCGCGTTTTGGGATTCATGCTATCCGCGCTTATTAAATTTATTTCTGATCCCGTGTCTACCAGAAACTCACATTTTTTTGAGAACTGGGGGGCCGTGATTTGAATTCGCGGGATCGGAGAGTCGTCTGTCAAATTTACGACATTGACAGATCTTGTAACCGTGTCTCGATCGGAGCGGTGACATTCACGTTCCGTACGGGTCTTGGACTTTGGGCCTCGTTCGTCTGCGGAACGCCAGTCGGGAGGCCGCGCTCGTTTCCCGAATTATTGAAAAATTCGCGACGGCGGCACTCGTGGATATCGTGTCCGGTGCGTCTACAATACTTGCAATATTTTGCGTTTTCAGTAGGGAACCGGTCTCTGGGCTCACGATATGACTCTAGAGGTTTAATTTCGCGTGGCGCGTAATCTTCGCGTTCTCGCGCTTGGGGTGGCTCGTATTTTCGCGGCGGCGACGAGCGATAATTGTCCCGTGGGTGAGGAGAGTTTGACTCGCGCCATGGGATAGCTGGTTTGCTGTTCCTTCTTTCCGGCGTTAAGTTTCGCGTGTGAAAATTATCGCGCGCGTATGGCTCTATATTCCGTCTCTCGGGCGTTCGGCTTCTGTTCTCGAAGAAACTAACGCGTCGGTTTTCGTCGCGGAACGGATCGCGGTAACGAGTCTTGTCGTGCTCGTATTGTTTATAGGCGCTTATGGCTTCGTCGAAAATCTTTTTAATGCCCTGTCTCTCGAATCGGCTGACTTCGTATCGTAGGGTGGGGATAATTCCACGGAGGAAACACGCGGCGACGAATTTGTCTACTTCGGTCGTGGAGTCGTTATCTGTGCCGTAATCGAGAATGGCTGTACGGAGGTCTTTTACTCTCCCGATGTAATCTAGAATGTGTTCTGCGGAACCCTGTAATATACTAGCCAATTCTCCGCGATATTGATCGACTACTTTGTATGGACCTAGGACGTTTTTTAATCGGTTGCATAATTCATCAACCGTGCAGCAATTCGCGTCTTCTACGGCTGCATAGGCGCGTCCGCGGAGTTTATTGCAAATTAGTTTTGTAAAAAGCCTTTCCGACGAGGCTGGAATTAGTTCGTGGGCACGTTTACATGCTCGGACGAATTGCATTAGTGAAATTGATTTCCCGTCGAACGTAGGGATTGTCTCGACGGCTTGCTTTACCGTATACATGTTTGCGGGGTCTTGAGGAAAATGATCGCGCGGGATCGTGATATCGAAGCGATCTGAACGCGGCGTGAATTCGGAAGGGGCTGTTTCCCTGAGCGCGTCTATTTCCCGACGTAACTCTTTGAATGCGTCGCGTTGTGCTTGGAGTTCGTGTTCATATTTTAGTCTATTTAATTCGAGCGAATCGTGGTATTCTTTAAGAGCTACTTCGCGTTTTGCTAGTTCCTGTTGGAATGCAAGTAATTCCGCCTCTGTAGGAGGATTTGATTTAGAAGTTGAAGGATCCATTTTCGGATTTTTGCTTGAACTACGGGTATCTACAACCATTTATTGGACAAGTTTGATCGAGGTTTGTCGATCTTATTTCGAAGATTTATTTTTGCGAAAATATTTTCTTTCGAGGGGTTGTCGTTAACTGACTTAGTTTGACCGAAGAGGTGGTCTTTTGAGTTCTCCTTGGAACGAATAATTTTTGACGCGAGAATTTCTTAGATAGGATCGTGCCTATTGGATCCGTTATCGCGCGGGGAGTCTGTATACCTTACTCGTGCGAGGTGGAATATTTTCAAAATTTTTCTATGTTTTGGAGAAAATTTTCCTCGGAATCCATCACGTTTTCTGGGTCTAATTTATCATAACGATGGTTCGGAAGGATTGTTTCGTGACCACATTTCTGTGCGAGCACGTCTCTAGGAAAGTTTCTTTGGATGTAGATGCGATTTCCGTGCGTGACATTACTTCGCGGTGCTTTCGCGGAAGCATCGGTGATATGTAATTTCCGTAAAATTTTTCTCACTGGGAGTACTTCTATCGTTTGTATTTCATGACAACTATCCTTTCGTGTGCTTGTTACGCGAGGGTATTTTCAAAAATCTGCGAGTTTATGATGCGGTTTTTGAAAACGGGGATCATCTTCGTGTCCTACCGACTGCGCCAAATTTTTATGTCACGTCCTGAACGGGATATTTCGCGAGGGGAAATATCGATCGATCGCGACCCGAACCGATTCAGGCAGACTTTAATAACGATGATCTTTGATCCAACCAGCACGTACGTCTGGCTCTGATCCTGGCCCGTTACCGCGTACAAACAAACTCTATATGACTAATATTTAAAATAGATTTATCATTACGTTTAGTATCCTGGGAGTCCGTCGTATTGCCCTGGGAACGATGGGTACCGCCACTGTCGGATGGTGATCCGCAACGGCTTTCGTAGGATGACGTTGCTCCGGATTTTGACTATGTTCTTCCTAGTCAGAGGAAAATCGGGCAGCGCTTCCGCGGAGAAGTGGGACCTTTTCCACTTCGCGGAGCACTTTGACACGCCACTGTCCACCTCGGGTGTAGAGGAACCGTCCTCTGGATCTGGAATAGGACGGCGGTCGAGGATCACCGTCTCGGCGTCGGAGATGCCTTCCTCGTCGTCGTGATTACTGTCCGCGTGGTTGACAGGGCTGAACTCGCGTAGCTCGTCCGCGTGGTTGACGGAGCCTTTATTACACGGACAACCGTATACGGACACGTGGTCGTTAGCGTTGCACTGAATATGTTCGGTTGTGCCCAACAAAGGTTGATACCAGCCGGGATTGTGTAAATGTTTGAACAACTCGGAAATGGTGGATTTACGATGGGATTGTCGACTACGCGGCATGCAAGCGCGTTAAAACAATATTCAAGAATTTACTTCAAAAGTTCAGTGGGTGGTGAGACCGACTCGGCACTGAATGCACACAAGATTTAAATTGGATTTAAACAACCAACGTTCAATAATTCCAGTGGGTGGTGAGACCGACTCGTCACTGGTAATCACTGAATCGTGTATGATTTCTATTTGTTGAAACAATCTTGACTCGAAGTCGAACTAAGGATAATTCACTGGATGGTTGAAATCACTTGAATAGATTTATATATTAATATGTTTAATAAGGAGATAACTGGTACAACGATGATACAAACGACGGTGTCTAAACCGTATGCTAATATAACGGACGGTGTCTAAACCGTATTGGCTGCGACGGTGTCTAAACCGTATAAGACTTGAAGTCGACCGTACTGGTCGAGAGGTGCGCGGTGACTGACTACTCCAGTCGGTGGTCGAACGTCGACTAACGATTCGGGACGCTGCTCGCCCGTCGTCGATGCTCGGCAGCGTCGAACAAAGGAAATGCCGAGTCAGCGGTTTTCAGTCCGCGCGGACTCTCGGCATCTCTCTGCCTCTATCCGTACGCTTGGCCTCGCTCGAGGCACGTAGTGCCGAGTCAGCAAAAGGGGACCGCGTCCTCTTTGTGCTAACCATTCGTGCAAGGGCGTATACATTAGAATATTTGATTTTAACAACTGGCACCATAGGCGGGTGCATCGGAATATTATATATTACTTAGTTTAGGTGAAATTTAACATATGATTACATCTACGTGTTTGTGTTATAATGTGTAGTGTTTTAAAGACTAACATGCACATTTATACTTGCATATCCCATATTCCATTCATACTTGCGCTACATACTTTACGTATGTCCAACGTCGTGGCGTCGAGCGCATGACGTCACAAAGTACGATTCGGTGTGACGTCATGTCGACGAGACGTGCCGGGAAGAAGTACCAACGCGCGAAACTCGCTCGTCTCGCGCACAGTGTTCCTGCGCCTCCGCCCGAACGAGAGGCAATCGAAGCGGTCAATAACCGTGTCACCAAGGACATTCCCTTAATCGACCTCACTGGTCCGGACTCTCCGCCGACCCATCCAAGGATCGTGTCGAGCAGGACCTTGACGCCGGACACCCTACACGTGGTTCGGACTTCGAACCGACGGTTCCTCCTCCGGGGCACCCTCAAGGTCAAAATCCTCCTCCCTCCGCTGCCACGCTTGGAGGACATTTGCATCGAGGATCCAGAGTACGAGCGTAGTGCACGCCTCCGTCGGCAACGTCTCCTAAAATATTATTGAAGGTCATTTGGTAAGTATCTGATTTACCTAGTTCCCTCGCGTCACACTTTCTTCCCCTATCGCCGTAAAATCGTTCCCCTTCTCCCTGCCACCGGTTTCGGGCCTGGATCAGACGCGGACGTACGCGCCGCGTGGATCGAAGATCGTCACTTAAAAATATTTTATTATTGTTCGTTGCCGGAGTGACCTTCCCTCCTGGCACGTAACAGAGATTCGACGTTTTTGCGTAAATTTCGAACGATCGGCAGATCTGCACCGTTTCTTCACATGAAAGTACGATTCGGTTAAGATAATGAATTGTAGTCAGAGATGTGCGGTCGTCTGCTTGAATTCTGTCATAGCTATTCGGAGCAAAAAATAGTCTGGATTATGACGCGTTTCTGCATGTGATTCGACGTTTTTGCGTAAATTTCGAACGATCGGCAGATCTGTACCGTTTCTGCACATGAAAGTACGATTCGGTTAAGATAATAAATTGTAGTCAGAGATGTGCGGTCGTCTGCTTGAATTCTGTCATAACTATTCGGAGCAAAAAATAGTCTGGATTATAACGCGTTTCTGCATGAGATTCGACGTTTTTGCGTAAATTTCGAACGATCGGCAGATCTGCACCGTTTCTGCACATGAAAGTACGATTCGGTTAAGATAATAAATTGTAGTCAGAGATGTGCGGTCGTCTGCTTGAATTCTGTCATAACTATTCGGAGCAAAAAATAGTCTGGATTATAACGCGTTTCTGCATGTGATTCGACGTTTTTGCGTAAATTTCGAACGATCGGCAGATCTGCACCGTTTCTTCACATGAAAGTACGATTCGGTTAAGATAATAAATGGTAGTCAGAGATGTGCGGTCGTCTGCTTGAATTCTGTCATAACTATTCGGAGCAAAAAATAGTCTGGATTATAACGCGTTTCTGCATGTGATTCGACGTTTTTGCGTAAATTTCGAACGATCGGCCGATCTGCACCGTTTCTGCACATGAAAGTACGATTCGGTTAAGATAATAAATTGTAGTCAGAGATGTGCGGTCGTCTGCTTGAATTCTGTCATAACTATTCGGAGCAAAAAATAGTCTGGATTATAACGCGTTTCTGCATGTGATTCGACGTTTTTGCGTAAATTTCGAACGATTGGCAGATCTGCACATGAAAGTACGATTCGGTTAAGATAATAAATTGTAGTCAGAGATGTGCGGTCGTCTGCTTGAATTCTGTCATAACTATTCGGAGCAAAAAATAGTCTGGATTATAACGCGTTTCTGCATGTGATTCGACGTTTTTGCGTAAATTTCGAACGATCGGCAGATCTGCATCGTTTCTGCACATGAAAGTACGATTCGGTTAAGATAATAAATTGTAGTCAGAGATGTGCGGTCGTCTGCTTGAATTCTGTCATAACTATTCGGAGCAAAAAATAGTCTGGATTATAACGCGTTTCTGCATGTGATTCGACGTTTTTGCGTAAATTTCGAACGATCGGCAGATCTGCACCGTTTCTTCACATGAAAGTACGATTCGGTTAAGATAATAAATGGTAGTCAGAGATGTGCGGTCGTCTGCTTGAATTCTGTCATAACTATTCGGAGCAAAAAATAGTCTGGATTATAACGCGTTTCTGCATGTGATTCGACGTTTTTGCGTAAATTTCGAACGATTGGCAGATCTGCACATGAAAGTACGATTCGGTTAAGATAATAAATTGTAGTCAGAGATGTGCGGTCGTCTGCTTGAATTCTGTCATAACTATTCGGAGCAAAAAATAGTCTGGATTATAACGCGTTTCTGCATGTGATTCGACGTTTTTGCGTAAATTTCGAACGATCGGCAGATCTGCATCGTTTCTGCACATGAAAGTACGATTCGGTTAAGATAATAAATTGTAGTCAGAGATGTGCGGTCGTCTGCTTGAATTCTGTCATAACTATTCGGAGCAAAAAATAGTCTGGATTATAACGCGTTTCTGCATGTGATTCGACGTTTTTGCGTAAATTTCGAACGATCGGCAGATCTGCACCGTTTCTGCACATGAAAGTACGATTCGGTTAAGATAATAAATGGTAGTCAGAGATGTGCGGTCGTCTGCTTGAATTCTGTCATAACTATTCGGAGCAAAAAATAGTCTGGATATAACGCGTTTCTGCATGAGATTCGACGTTTTTGCGTAAATTTCGAACGATCGGCAGATCTGCACCGTTTCTGCACATGAAAGTACGATTCGGTTAAGATAATGAATTGTAGTCAGAGATGTGCGGTCGTCTGCTTGAATTCTGTCATAACTATTCGGAGCAAAAAATAGTCTGGATTATAACGCGTTTCTGCATGAGATTCGACGTTTTTGCGTAAATTTCGAACGATCGGCAGATCTGCACCGTTTCTGCACATGAAAGTACGATTCGGTTAAGATAATAAATTGTAGTCAGAGATGTGCGGTCGTCTGCTTGAATTCTGTCATAACTATTCGGAGCAAAAAATAGTCTGGATTATAACGCGTTTCTGCATGTGATTCGACGTTTTTGAGTAAATTTCGAACGATCGGCAGATCTGCACCGTTTCTTCACATGAAAGTACGATTCGGTTAAGATAATAAATGGTAGTCAGAGATGTGCGGTCGTCTGCTTGAATTCTGTCATAACTATTCGGAGCAAAAAATAGTCTGGATTATAACGCGTTTCTGCATGTGATTCGACGTTTTTGCGTAAATTTCGAACGATCGGCCGATCTGCACCGTTTCTGCACATGAAAGTACCATTCGGTTAAGATAATAAATTGTAGTCAGAGATGTGCGGTCGTCTGCTTGAATTCTGTCATAGCTATTCGGAGCAAAAAATAGTCTGGATTATGACGCGTTTCTGCATGAGATTCGACGTATTTGCGTAAATTTCGAACGATCGGCAGATCTGCACCGTTTCTGCACATGAAAGTACGATTCGGTTAAGATAATAAATTGTAGTCAGAGATGTGCGGTCGTCTGCTTGAATTCTGTCATAACTATTCGGAGCAAAAAATAGTCTGGATTAAAACGCGTTTCTGCATGAGATTCGACGTTTTTGCGTAGATTTCGAACGATCGGCAGATCTGCACCGTTTCTGCACATGAAAGCACGATTCGGTTAAGATAATAAATTGTAGTCAGAGATGTGCGGTCGTCTGCTTGAATTCTGTCATAACTATTCGGAGCAAAAAATAGTCTGGATTATAACGCGTTTCTGCATGAGATTCGACGTTTTTGCGTAAATTTCGAACGATCGGCAGATCTGCACCGTTTCTGCACATGAAAGTACGATTCGGTTAAGATAATAAATTGTAGTCAGAGATGTGCGGTCGTCTGCTTGAATTCTGTCATAACTATTCGGAGCAAAAAATAGTCTGGATTATAACGCGTTTCTGCATGTGATTCGACGTTTTTGCGTAAATTTCGAACGATCGGCAGATCTGCACCGTTTCTGCACATGAAAGCACGATTCGGTTAAGATAATAAATTGTAGTCAGAGATGTGCGGTCGTCTGCTTGAATTCTGTCATAACTATTCGGAGCAAAAAATAGTCTGGATTATAACGCGTTTCTGCATGTGATTCGACGTTTTTGAGTAAATTTCGAACGATCGGCAGATCTGCACCGTTTCTTCACATGAAAGTACGATTCGGTTAAGATAATAAATGGTAGTCAGAGATGTGCGGTCGTCTGCTTGAATTCTGTCATAACTATTCGGAGCAAAAAATAGTCTGGATTATAACGCGTTTCTGCATGTGATTCGACGTTTTTGCGTAAATTTCGAACGATCGGCCGATCTGCACCGTTTCTGCACATGAAAGTACCATTCGGTTAAGATAATAAATTGTAGTCAGAGATGTGCGGTCGTCTGCTTGAATTCTGTCATAGCTATTCGGAGCAAAAAATAGTCTGGATTATGACGCGTTTCTGCATGAGATTCGACGTATTTGCGTAAATTTCGAACGATCGGCAGATCTGCACCGTTTCTGCACATGAAAGTACGATTCGGTTAAGATAATAAATTGTAGTCAGAGATGTGCGGTCGTCTGCTTGAATTCTGTCATAACTATTCGGAGCAAAAAATAGTCTGGATTATAACGCGTTTCTGCATGTGATTCGACGTTTTTGCGTAAATTTCGAACGATCGGCAGATCTGCATCGTTTCTGCACATGAAAGTACGATTCGGTTAAGATAATAAATTGTAGTCAGAGATGTGCGGTCGTCTGCTTGAATTCTGTCATAACTATTCGGAGCAAAAAATAGTCTGGATTATAACGCGTTTCTGCATGTGATTCGACGTTTTTGCGTAAATTTCGAACGATCGGCAGATCTGCACCGTTTCTGCACATGAAAGTACGATTCGGTTAAGATAATGAATTGTAGTCAGAGATGTGCGGTCGTCTGCTTGAATTCTGTCATAGCTATTCGGAGCAAAAAATAGTCTGGATTATGACGCGTTTCTGCATGTGATTCGACGTTTTTGCGTAAATTTCGAACGATCGGCAGATCTGCACCGTTTGTGCACATGAAAGTACGATTCGGTTAAGATAATAAATTGTAGTCAGAGATGTGCGGTCGTCTGCTTGAATTCTGTCATAACTATTCGGAGCAAAAAATAGTCTGGATTATAACGCGTTTCTGCATGAGATTCGACATATTTGCGTAAATTTAGAACGATCGGGAGATCTGCACCGTTTCTTCACATGAAAGTACGATTCGGTTAAGATAATAAATGGTAGTCAGAGATGTGCGGTCGTCTGCTTGAATTCTGTCATAACTATTCGGAGCAAAAAATAGTCTGGATATAACGCGTTTCTGCATGAGATTCGACGTTTTTGCGTAAATTTCGAACGATCGGCAGATCTGCACCGTTTCTGCACATGAAAGTACGATTCGGTTAAGATAATGAATTGTAGTCAGAGATGTGCGGTCGTCTGCTTGAATTCTGTCATAACTATTCGGAGCAAAAAATAGTCTGGATTATAACGCGTTTCTGCATGAGATTCGACGTTTTTGCGTAAATTTCGAACGATCGGCAGATCTGCACCGTTTCTGCACATGAAAGTACGATTCGGTTAAGATAATAAATTGTAGTCAGAGATGTGCGGTCGTCTGCTTGAATTCTGTCATAACTATTCGGAGCAAAAAATAGTCTGGATTATAACGCGTTTCTGCATGTGATTCGACGTTTTTGAGTAAATTTCGAACGATCGGCAGATCTGCACCGTTTCTTCACATGAAAGTACGATTCGGTTAAGATAATAAATTGTAGTCAGAGATGTGCGGTCGTCTGCTTGAATTCTGTCATAGCTATTCGGAGCAAAAAATAGTCTGGATTATGACGCGTTTCTGCATGAGATTCGACGTATTTGCGTAAATTTCGAACGATCGGCAGATCTGCACCGTTTCTGCACATGAAAGTACGATTCGGTTAAGATAATAAATTGTAGTCAGAGATGTGCGGTCGTCTGCTTGAATTCTGTCATAACTATTCGGAGCAAAAAATAGTCTGGATTAAAACGCGTTTCTGCATGAGATTCGACGTTTTTGCGTAGATTTCGAACGATCGGCAGATCTGCACCGTTTCTGCACATGAAAGCACGATTCGGTTAAGATAATAAATTGTAGTCAGAGATGTGCGGTCGTCTGCTTGAATTCTGTCATAACTATTCGGAGCAAAAAATAGTCTGGATTATAACGCGTTTCTGCATGAGATTCGACGTTTTTGCGTAAATTTCGAACGATCGGCAGATCTGCACCGTTTCTGCACATGAAAGTACGATTCGGTTAAGATAATAAATTGTAGTCAGAGATGTGCGGTCGTCTGCTTGAATTCTGTCATAACTATTCGGAGCAAAAAATAGTCTGGATTATAACGCGTTTCTGCATGTGATTCGACGTTTTTGAGTAAATTTCGAACGATCGGCAGATCTGCACCGTTTCTTCACATGAAAGTACGATTCGGTTAAGATAATAAATGGTAGTCAGAGATGTGCGGTCGTCTGCTTGAATTCTGTCATAACTATTCGGAGCAAAAAATAGTCTGGATTATAACGCGTTTCTGCATGTGATTCGACGTTTTTGCGTAAATTTCGAACGATCGGCAGATCTGCACCGTTTCTTCACATGAAAGTACGATTCGGTTAAGATAATAAATGGTAGTCAGAGATGTGCGGTCGTCTGCTTGAATTCTGTCATAACTATTCGGAGCAAAAAATAGTCTGGATTATAACGCGTTTCTGCATGTGATTCGACGTTTTTGCGTAAATTTCGAACGATCGGCCGATCTGCACCGTTTCTGCACATGAAAGTACCATTCGGTTAAGATAATAAATTGTAGTCAGAGATGTGCGGTCGTCTGCTTGAATTCTGTCATAGCTATTCGGAGCAAAAAATAGTCTGGATTATGACGCGTTTCTGCATGAGATTCGACGTATTTGCGTAAATTTCGAACGATCGGCAGATCTGCACCGTTTCTGCACATGAAAGCACGATTCGGTTAAGATAATAAATTGTAGTCAGAGATGTGCGGTCGTCTGCTTGAATTCTGTCATAACTATTCGGAGCAAAAAATAGTCTGGATTATAACGCGTTTCTGCATGTGATTCGACGTTTTTGCGTAAATTTCGAACGATCGGCAGATCTGCACCGTTTCTGCACATGAAAGCACGATTCGGTTAAGATAATAAATTGTAGTCAGAGATGTGCGGTCGTCTGCTTGAATTCTGTCATAACTATTCGGAGCAAAAAATAGTCTGGATCATAACGCGTTTCTGCATGAGATTCGACGTTTTTGCGTAAATTTCGAACGATCGGCAGATCTGCACCGTTTCTGCACATGAAAGTACGATTCGGTTAAGGTAATAAATTGTAGTCAGAGATGTGCGGTCGTCTGCTTGAATTCTGTCATAACTATTCGGAGCAAAAAATAGTCTGGATTATAACGCGTTTCTGCATGTGATTCGACGTTTTTGCGTAAATTTCGAACGATCGGCAGATCTGCACCGTTTCTGCACATGAAAGCACGATTCGGTTAAGATAATAAATTGTAGTCAGAGATGTGCGGTCGTCTGCTTGAATTCTGTCATAACTATTCGGAGCAAAAAATAGTCTGGATTATAACGCGTTTCTGCATGTGATTCGACGTTTTTGAGTAAATTTCGAACGATCGGCAGATCTGCACCGTTTCTTCACATGAAAGTACGATTCGGTTAAGATAATAAATGGTAGTCAGAGATGTGCGGTCGTCTGCTTGAATTCTGTCATAACTATTCGGAGCAAAAAATAGTCTGGATTATAACGCGTTTCTGCATGTGATTCGACGTTTTTGCGTAAATTTCGAACGATCGGCCGATCTGCACCGTTTCTGCACATGAAAGTACCATTCGGTTAAGATAATAAATTGTAGTCAGAGATGTGCGGTCGTCTGCTTGAATTCTGTCATAGCTATTCGGAGCAAAAAATAGTCTGGATTATGACGCGTTTCTGCATGAGATTCGACGTATTTGCGTAAATTTCGAACGATCGGCAGATCTGCACCGTTTCTGCACATGAAAGTACGATTCGGTTAAGATAATAAATTGTAGTCAGAGATGTGCGGTCGTCTGCTTGAATTCTGTCATAACTATTCGGAGCAAAAAATAGTCTGGATTAAAACGCGTTTCTGCATGAGATTCGACGTTTTTGCGTAGATTTCGAACGATCGGCAGATCTGCACCGTTTCTGCACATGAAAGCACGATTCGGTTAAGATAATAAATTGTAGTCAGAGATGTGCGGTCGTCTGCTTGAATTCTGTCATAACCATTCGGAGCAAAAAATAGTCTGGATTATAATGCGTTTCTGCATGTGATTCGACGTTTTTGCGTAAATTTCGAACGATCGGCAGATCTGCACCGTTTCTGCACA
This sequence comes from Lasioglossum villosulum, assembly GCA_963971365.1. Classification (NCBI taxonomy): domain Eukaryota; kingdom Metazoa; phylum Arthropoda; class Insecta; order Hymenoptera; family Halictidae; genus Lasioglossum; species Lasioglossum villosulum. The sequence continues at coordinate 12,043 of CAXARU010000071.1, forward strand.
TGAAAGTACGATTCGGTTAAGATAATAAATGGTAGTCAGAGATGTGCGGTCGTCTGCTTGAATTCTGTCATAACTATTCGGAGCAAAAAATAGTCTGGATTATAACGCGTTTCTGCATGTGATTCGGCGTTTTTGCGTAAATTTCGAACGATCGGCAGATCTGCACCGTTTCTGCACATGAAAGTACGATTCGGTTAAGATAATAAATTGTAGTCAGAGATGTGCGGTCGTCTGCTTGAATTCTGTCATAACTATTCGGAGCAAAAAATAGTCTGGATTATAACGCGTTTCTGCATGTGATTCGGCGTTTTTGCGTAAATTTCGAACGATCGGCAGATCTGCACCGTTTCTGCACATGAAAGCACGATTCGGTTAAGATAATAAATTGTAGTCAGAGATGTGCGGTCGTCTGCTTGAATTCTGTCATAACTATTCGGAGCAAAAAATAGTCTGGATTATAACGCGTTTCTGCATGTGATTCGACGTTTTTGCGTAAATTTCGAACGATCGGCAGATCTGCACCGTTTCTGCACATGAAAGCACGATTCGGTTAAGATAATAAATTGTAGTCAGAGATGTGCGGTCGTCTGCTTGAATTCTGTCATAACTATTCGGAGCAAAAAATAGTCTGGATCATAACGCGTTTCTGCATGAGATTCGACGTTTTTGCGTAAATTTCGAACGATCGGCAGATCTGCACCGTTTCTGCACATGAAAGCACGATTCGGTTAAGATAATAAATTGTAGTCAGAGATGTGCGGTCGTCTGCTTGAATTCTGTCATAACTATTCGGAGCAAAAAATAGTCTGGATTATAACGCGTTTCTGCATGTGATTCGACGTTTTTGCGTAAATTTCGAACGATCGGCAGATCTGCACCGTTTCTGCACATGAAAGCACGATTCGGTTAAGATAATAAATTGTAGTCAGAGATGTGCGGTCGTCTGCTTGAATTCTGTCATAACTATTCGGAGCAAAAAATAGTCTGGATCATAACGCGTTTCTGCATGAGATTCGACGTTTTTGCGTAAATTTCGAACGATCGGCAGATCTGCACCGTTTCTGCACATGAAAGCACGATTCGGTTAAGATAATAAATTGTAGTCAGAGATGTGCGGTCGTCTGCTTGAATTCTGTCATAACTATTCGGAGCAAAAAATAGTCTGGATTATAACGCGTTTCTGCATGGGATTCGACGTTTTTGCGTAAATTTCGAACGATTGGCAGATCTGCACCGTTTCTGCACATGAAAGCACGATTCGGTTAAGATAATAAATTGTAGTCAGAGATGTGCGGTCGTCTGCTTGAATTCTGTCATAACTATTCGGAGCAAAAAATAGTCTGGATCATAACGCGTTTCTGCATGAGATTCGACGTTTTTGCGTAAATTTCGAACGATCGGCAGATCTGCACCGTTTCTGCACATGAAAGCACGATTCGGTTAAGATAATAAATTGTAGTCAGAGATGTGCGGTCGTCTGCTTGAATTCTGTCATAACTATTCGGAGCAAAAAATAGTCTGGATTATAACGCGTTTCTGCATGGGATTCGACGTTTTTGCGTAAATTTCGAACGATTGGCAGATCTGCACCGTTTCTGCACATGAAAGCACGATTCGGTTAAGATAATAAATTGTAGTCAGAGATGTGCGGTCGTCTGCTTGAATTCTGTCATAACTATTCGGAGCAAAAAATAGTCTGGATTATAACGCGTTTCTGCATGTGATTCGACGTTTTTGCGTAAATTTCGAACGATCGGCAGATCTGCACCGTTTCTGCACATGAAAGCACGATTCGGTTAAGATAATAAATTGTAGTCAGAGATGTGCGGTCGTCTGCTTGAATTCTGTCATAACTATTCGGAGCAAAAAATAGTCTGGATCATAACGCGTTTCTGCATGAGATTCGACGTTTTTGCGTAAATTTCGAACGATCGGCAGATCTGCACCGTTTCTGCACATGAAAGCACGATTCGGTTAAGATAATAAATTGTAGTCAGAGATGTGCGGTCGTCTGCTTGAATTCTGTCATAACTATTCGGAGCAAAAAATAGTCTGGATTATAACGCGTTTCTGCATGGGATTCGACGTTTTTGCGTAAATTTCGAACGATTGGCAGATCTGCACCGTTTCTGCACATGAAAGCACGATTCGGTTAAGATAATAAATTGTAGTCAGAGATGTGCGGTCGTCTGCTTGAATTCTGTCATAACTATTCGGAGCAAAAAATAGTCTGGATCATAACGCGTTTCTGCATGAGATTCGACGTTTTTGCGTAAATTTCGAACGATCGGCAGATCTGCACCGTTTCTGCACATGAAAGCACGATTCGGTTAAGATAATAAATTGTAGTCAGAGATGTGCGGTCGTCTGCTTGAATTCTGTCATAACTATTCGGAGCAAAAAATAGTCTGGATTATAACGCGTTTCTGCATGGGATTCGACGTTTTTGCGTAAATTTCGAACGATTGGCAGATCTGCACATGAAAGTACGATTCGGTTAAGATAATAAATTGTAGTCAGAGATGTGCGGTCGTCTGCTTGAATTCTGTCATAACTATTCGGAGCAAAAAATAGTCTGGATTATAACGCGTTTCTGCATGTGATTCGGCGTTTTTGCGTAAATTTCGAACGATCGGCAGATCTGCACCGTTTCTGCACATGAAAGTACGATTCGGTTAAGATAATAAATTGTAGTCAGAGATGTGCGGTCGTCTGCTTGAATTCTGTCATAACTATTCGGAGCAAAAAATAGTCTGGATTATAACGCGTTTCTGCATGTGATTCGACGTTTTTGCGTAAATTTCGAACGATCGGCAGATCTGCACCGTTTCTGCACATGAAAGTACGATTCGGTTAAGATAATAAATGGTAGTCAGAGACGTGCGGTCGTCTGCTTGAATTCTGTCATAACTATTCGGAGCAAAAAATAGTCTGGATTATAACGCGTTTCTGCATGTGATTCGACGTTTTTGCGTAAATTTCGAACGATTGGCAGATCTGCACATGAAAGTACGATTCGGTTAAGATAATAAATTGTAGTCAGAGATGTGCGGTCGTCTGCTTGAATTCTGTCATAACTATTCGGAGCAAAAAATAGTCTGGATTATAACGCGTTTCTGCATGTGATTCGACGTTTTTGCGTAAATTTCGAACGATCGGCAGATCTGCATCGTTTCTGCACATGAAAGTACGATTCGGTTAAGATAATAAATTGTAGTCAGAGATGTGCGGTCGTCTGCTTGAATTCTGTCATAACTATTCGGAGCAAAAAATAGTCTGGATTATAACGCGTTTCTGCATGTGATTCGACGTTTTTGCGTAAATTTCGAACGATCGGCAGATCTGCACCGTTTCTGCACATGAAAGTACGATTCGGTTAAGATAATGAATTGTAGTCAGAGATGTGCGGTCGTCTGCTTGAATTCTGTCATAGCTATTCGGAGCAAAAAATAGTCTGGATTATGACGCGTTTCTGCATGTGATTCGACGTTTTTGCGTAAATTTCGAACGATCGGCAGATCTGCACCGTTTGTGCACATGAAAGTACGATTCGGTTAAGATAATAAATTGTAGTCAGAGATGTGCGGTCGTCTGCTTGAATTCTGTCATAACTATTCGGAGCAAAAAATAGTCTGGATTATAACGCGTTTCTGCATGAGATTCGACATATTTGCGTAAATTTAGAACGATCGGGAGATCTGCACCGTTTCTTCACATGAAAGTACGATTCGGTTAAGATAATAAATGGTAGTCAGAGATGTGCGGTCGTCTGCTTGAATTCTGTCATAACTATTCGGAGCAAAAAATAGTCTGGATATAACGCGTTTCTGCATGAGATTCGACGTTTTTGCGTAAATTTCGAACGATCGGCAGATCTGCACCGTTTCTGCACATGAAAGTACGATTCGGTTAAGATAATGAATTGTAGTCAGAGATGTGCGGTCGTCTGCTTGAATTCTGTCATAACTATTCGGAGCAAAAAATAGTCTGGATTATAACTCGTTTCTGCATGAGATTCGACGTTTTTGCGTAAATTTCGAACGATCGGCAGATCTGCACCGTTTCTGCACATGAAAGTACGATTCGGTTAAGATAATAAATTGTAGTCAGAGATGTGCGGTCGTCTGCTTGAATTCTGTCATAACTATTCGGAGCAAAAAATAGTCTGGATTATAACGCGTTTCTGCATGTGATTCGACGTTTTTGAGTAAATTTCGAACGATCGGCAGATCTGCACCGTTTCTTCACATGAAAGTACGATTCGGTTAAGATAATAAATGGTAGTCAGAGATGTGCGGTCGTCTGCTTGAATTCTGTCATAACTATTCGGAGCAAAAAATAGTCTGGATTATAACGCGTTTCTGCATGTGATTCGACGTTTTTGCGTAAATTTCGAACGATCGGCCGATCTGCACCGTTTCTGCACATGAAAGTACCATTCGGTTAAGATAATAAATTGTAGTCAGAGATGTGCGGTCGTCTGCTTGAATTCTGTCATAGCTATTCGGAGCAAAAAATAGTCTGGATTATGACGCGTTTCTGCATGAGATTCGACGTATTTGCGTAAATTTCGAACGATCGGCAGATCTGCACCGTTTCTGCACATGAAAGTACGATTCGGTTAAGATAATAAATTGTAGTCAGAGATGTGCGGTCGTCTGCTTGAATTCTGTCATAACTATTCGGAGCAAAAAATAGTCTGGATTAAAACGCGTTTCTGCATGAGATTCGACGTTTTTGCGTAGATTTCGAACGATCGGCAGATCTGCACCGTTTCTGCACATGAAAGCACGATTCGGTTAAGATAATAAATTGTAGTCAGAGATGTGCGGTCGTCTGCTTGAATTCTGTCATAACTATTCGGAGCAAAAAATAGTCTGGATTATAACGCGTTTCTGCATGAGATTCGACGTTTTTGCGTAAATTTCGAACGATCGGCAGATCTGCACCGTTTCTGCACATGAAAGTACGATTCGGTTAAGATAATAAATTGTAGTCAGAGATGTGCGGTCGTCTGCTTGAATTCTGTCATAACTATTCGGAGCAAAAAATAGTCTGGATTATAACGCGTTTCTGCATGTGATTCGACGTTTTTGCGTAAATTTCGAACGATCGGCAGATCTGCACCGTTTCTGCACATGAAAGCACGATTCGGTTAAGATAATAAATTGTAGTCAGAGATGTGCGGTCGTCTGCTTGAATTCTGTCATAACTATTCGGAGCAAAAAATAGTCTGGATTATAACGCGTTTCTGCATGTGATTCGACGTTTTTGAGTAAATTTCGAACGATCGGCAGATCTGCACCGTTTCTTCACATGAAAGTACGATTCGGTTAAGATAATAAATGGTAGTCAGAGATGTGCGGTCGTCTGCTTGAATTCTGTCATAACTATTCGGAGCAAAAAATAGTCTGGATTATAACGCGTTTCTGCATGTGATTCGACGTTTTTGCGTAAATTTCGAACGATCGGCCGATCTGCACCGTTTCTGCACATGAAAGTACCATTCGGTTAAGATAATAAATTGTAGTCAGAGATGTGCGGTCGTCTGCTTGAATTCTGTCATAGCTATTCGGAGCAAAAAATAGTCTGGATTATGACGCGTTTCTGCATGAGATTCGACGTATTTGCGTAAATTTCGAACGATCGGCAGATCTGCACCGTTTCTGCACATGAAAGTACGATTCGGTTAAGATAATAAATTGTAGTCAGAGATGTGCGGTCGTCTGCTTGAATTCTGTCATAACTATTCGGAGCAAAAAATAGTCTGGATTAAAACGCGTTTCTGCATGAGATTCGACGTTTTTGCGTAGATTTCGAACGATCGGCAGATCTGCACCGTTTCTGCACATGAAAGCACGATTCGGTTAAGATAATAAATTGTAGTCAGAGATGTGCGGTCGTCTGCTTGAATTCTGTCATAACCATTCGGAGCAAAAAATAGTCTGGATTATAATGCGTTTCTGCATGTGATTCGACGTTTTTGCGTAAATTTCGAACGATCGGCAGATCTGCACCGTTTCTGCACATGAAAGTACGATTCGGTTAAGATAATAAATGGTAGTCAGAGATGTGCGGTCGTCTGCTTGAATTCTGTCATAACTATTCGGAGCAAAAAATAGTCTGGATTATAACGCGTTTCTGCATGTGATTCGGCGTTTTTGCGTAAATTTCGAACGATCGGCAGATCTGCACCGTTTCTGCACATGAAAGTACGATTCGGTTAAGATAATAAATTGTAGTCAGAGATGTGCGGTCGTCTGCTTGAATTCTGTCATAACTATTCGGAGCAAAAAATAGTCTGGATTATAACGCGTTTCTGCATGTGATTCGACGTTTTTGCGTAAATTTCGAACGGTCGGCAGATCTGCACCGTTTCTGCACATGAAAGTACGATTCGGTTAAGATAATAAATGGTAGTCAGAGATGTGCGGTCGTCTGCTTGAATTCTGTCATAACTATTCGGAGCAAAAAATAGTCTGGATTATAACGCGTTTCTGCATGTGATTCGACGTTTTTGCGTAAATTTCGAACGATCGGCAGATCTGCACCGTTTCTGCACATGAAAGCACGATTCGGTTAAGATAATAAATTGTAGTCAGAGATGTGCGGTCGTCTGCTTGAATTCTGTCATAACTATTCGGAGCAAAAAATAGTCTGGATTATAACGCGTTTCTGCATGTGATTCGGCGTTTTTGCGTAAATTTCGAACGATCGGCAGATCTGCACCGTTTCTGCACATGAAAGCACGATTCGGTTAAGATAATAAATTGTAGTCAGAGATGTGCGGTCGTCTGCTTGAATTCTGTCATAACTATTCGGAGCAAAAAATAGTCTGGATTATAACGCGTTTCTGCATGTGATTCGACGTTTTTGCGTAAATTTCGAACGATCGGCAGATCTGCACCGTTTCTGCACATGAAAGCACGATTCGGTTAAGATAATAAATTGTAGTCAGAGATGTGCGGTCGTCTGCTTGAATTCTGTCATAACTATTCGGAGCAAAAAATAGTCTGGATCATAACGCGTTTCTGCATGAGATTCGACGTTTTTGCGTAAATTTCGAACGATCGGCAGATCTGCACCGTTTCTGCACATGAAAGCACGATTCGGTTAAGATAATAAATTGTAGTCAGAGATGTGCGGTCGTCTGCTTGAATTCTGTCATAACTATTCGGAGCAAAAAATAGTCTGGATTATAACGCGTTTCTGCATGTGATTCGACGTTTTTGCGTAAATTTCGAACGATCGGCAGATCTGCACCGTTTCTGCACATGAAAGCACGATTCGGTTAAGATAATAAATTGTAGTCAGAGATGTGCGGTCGTCTGCTTGAATTCTGTCATAACTATTCGGAGCAAAAAATAGTCTGGATCATAACGCGTTTCTGCATGAGATTCGACGTTTTTGCGTAAATTTCGAACGATCGGCAGATCTGCACCGTTTCTGCACATGAAAGCACGATTCGGTTAAGATAATAAATTGTAGTCAGAGATGTGCGGTCGTCTGCTTGAATTCTGTCATAACTATTCGGAGCAAAAAATAGTCTGGATTATAACGCGTTTCTGCATGGGATTCGACGTTTTTGCGTAAATTTCGAACGATTGGCAGATCTGCACCGTTTCTGCACATGAAAGCACGATTCGGTTAAGATAATAAATTGTAGTCAGAGATGTGCGGTCGTCTGCTTGAATTCTGTCATAACTATTCGGAGCAAAAAATAGTCTGGATCATAACGCGTTTCTGCATGAGATTCGACGTTTTTGCGTAAATTTCGAACGATCGGCAGATCTGCACCGTTTCTGCACATGAAAGCACGATTCGGTTAAGATAATAAATTGTAGTCAGAGATGTGCGGTCGTCTGCTTGAATTCTGTCATAACTATTCGGAGCAAAAAATAGTCTGGATTATAACGCGTTTCTGCATGGGATTCGACGTTTTTGCGTAAATTTCGAACGATTGGCAGATCTGCACATGAAAGTACGATTCGGTTAAGATAATAAATTGTAGTCAGAGATGTGCGGTCGTCTGCTTGAATTCTGTCATAACTATTCGGAGCAAAAAATAGTCTGGATTATAACGCGTTTCTGCATGTGATTCGACGTTTTTGCGTAAATTTCGAACGATCGGCAGATCTGCACCGTTTCTGCACATGAAAGCACGATTCGGTTAAGATAATAAATTGTAGTCAGAGATGTGCGGTCGTCTGCTTGAATTCTGTCATAACTATTCGGAGCAAAAAATAGTCTGGATTATAACGCGTTTCTGCATGTGATTCGACGTTTTTGCGTAAATTTCGAACGATCGGCCGATCTGCACCGTTTCTGCACATGAAAGTACCATTCGGTTAAGATAATAAATTGTAGTCAGAGATGTGCGGTCGTCTGCTTGAATTCTGTCATAGCTATTCGGAGCAAAAAATAGTCTGGATTATGACGCGTTTCTGCATGAGATTCGACGTATTTGCGTAAATTTCGAACGATCGGCAGATCTGCACCGTTTCTGCACATGAAAGTACGATTCGGTTAAGATAATAAATTGTAGTCAGAGATGTGCGGTCGTCTGCTTGAATTCTGTCATAACTATTCGGAGCAAAAAATAGTCTGGATTAAAACGCGTTTCTGCATGAGATTCGACGTTTTTGCGTAGATTTCGAACGATCGGCAGATCTGCACCGTTTCTGCACATGAAAGCACGATTCGGTTAAGATAATAAATTGTAGTCAGAGATGTGCGGTCGTCTGCTTGAATTCTGTCATAACTATTCGGAGCAAAAAATAGTCTGGATTATAACGCGTTTCTGCATGAGATTCGACGTTTTTGCGTAAATTTCGAACGATCGGCAGATCTGCACCGTTTCTGCACATGAAAGTACGATTCGGTTAAGATAATAAATGGTAGTCAGAGATGTGCGGTCGTCTGCTTGAATTCTGTCATAACTATTCGGAGCAAAAAATAGTCTGGATTATAACGCGTTTCTGCATGTGATTCGACGTTTTTGCGTAAATTTCGAACGATCGGCCGATCTGCACCGTTTCTGCACATGAAAGTACCATTCGGTTAAGATAATAAATTGTAGTCAGAGATGTGCGGTCGTCTGCTTGAATTCTGTCATAGCTATTCGGAGCAAAAAATAGTCTGGATTATGACGCGTTTCTGCATGAGATTCGACGTATTTGCGTAAATTTCGAACGATCGGCAGATCTGCACCGTTTCTGCACATGAAAGTACGATTCGGTTAAGATAATAAATTGTAGTCAGAGATGTGCGGTCGTCTGCTTGAATTCTGTCATAACTATTCGGAGCAAAAAATAGTCTGGATTATAACGCGTTTCTGCATGTGATTCGACGTTTTTGCGTAAATTTCGAACGGTCGGCAGATCTGCACCGTTTCTGCACATGAAAGTACGATTCGGTTAAGATAATAAATGGTAGTCAGAGATGTGCGGTCGTCTGCTTGAATTCTGTCATAACTATTCGGAGCAAAAAATAGTCTGGATTATAACGCGTTTCTGCATGTGATTCGACGTTTTTGCGTAAATTTCGAACGATCGGCAGATCTGCACCGTTTCTGCACATGAAAGCACGATTCGGTTAAGATAATAAATTGTAGTCAGAGATGTGCGGTCGTCTGCTTGAATTCTGTCATAACTATTCGGAGCAAAAAATAGTCTGGATTATAACGCGTTTCTGCATGTGATTCGGCGTTTTTGCGTAAATTTCGAACGATCGGCAGATCTGCACCGTTTCTGCACATGAAAGCACGATTCGGTTAAGATAATAAATTGTAGTCAGAGATGTGCGGTCGTCTGCTTGAATTCTGTCATAACTATTCGGAGCAAAAAATAGTCTGGATTATAACGCGTTTCTGCATGTGATTCGACGTTTTTGCGTAAATTTCGAACGATCGGCAGATCTGCACCGTTTCTGCACATGAAAGCACGATTCGGTTAAGATAATAAATTGTAGTCAGAGATGTGCGGTCGTCTGCTTGAATTCTGTCATAACTATTCGGAGCAAAAAATAGTCTGGATCATAACGCGTTTCTGCATGAGATTCGACGTTTTTGCGTAAATTTCGAACGATCGGCAGATCTGCACCGTTTCTGCACATGAAAGCACGATTCGGTTAAGATAATAAATTGTAGTCAGAGATGTGCGGTCGTCTGCTTGAATTCTGTCATAACTATTCGGAGCAAAAAATAGTCTGGATTATAACGCGTTTCTGCATGTGATTCGACGTTTTTGCGTAAATTTCGAACGATCGGCAGATCTGCACCGTTTCTGCACATGAAAGCACGATTCGGTTAAGATAATAAATTGTAGTCAGAGATGTGCGGTCGTCTGCTTGAATTCTGTCATAACTATTCGGAGCAAAAAATAGTCTGGATCATAACGCGGTTCTGCATGAGATTCGACGTTTTTGCGTAAATTTCGAACGATCGGCAGATCTGCACCGTTTCTGCACATGAAAGCACGATTCGGTTAAGATAATAAATTGTAGTCAGAGATGTGCGGTCGTCTGCTTGAATTCTGTCATAACTATTCGGAGCAAAAAATAGTCTGGATTATAACGCGTTTCTGCATGGGATTCGACGTTTTTGCGTAAATTTCGAACGATTGGCAGATCTGCACCGTTTCTGCACATGAAAGCACGATTCGGTTAAGATAATAAATTGTAGTCAGAGATGTGCGGTCGTCTGCTTGAATTCTGTCATAACTATTCGGAGCAAAAAATAGTCTGGATCATAACGCGTTTCTGCATGAGATTCGACGTTTTTGCGTAAATTTCGAACGATCGGCAGATCTGCACCGTTTCTGCACATGAAAGCACGATTCGGTTAAGATAATAAATTGTAGTCAGAGATGTGCGGTCGTCTGCTTGAATTCTGTCATAACTATTCGGAGCAAAAAATAGTCTGGATTATAACGCGTTTCTGCATGGGATTCGACGTTTTTGCGTAAATTTCGAACGATTGGCAGATCTGCACATGAAAGTACGATTCGGTTAAGATAATAAATTGTAGTCAGAGATGTGCGGTCGTCTGCTTGAATTCTGTCATAACTATTCGGAGCAAAAAATAGTCTGGATTATAACGCGTTTCTGCATGTGATTCGGCGTTTTTGCGTAAATTTCGAACGATCGGCAGATCTGCACCGTTTCTGCACATGAAAGTACGATTCGGTTAAGATAATAAATTGTAGTCAGAGATGTGCGGTCGTCTGCTTGAATTCTGTCATAACTATTCGGAGCAAAAAATAGTCTGGATTATAACGCGTTTCTGCATGTGATTCGACGTTTTTGCGTAAATTTCGAACGGTCGGCAGATCTGCACCGTTTCTGCACATGAAAGTACGATTCGGTTAAGATAATAAATGGTAGTCAGAGATGTGCGATCGTCTGCTTGAATTCTGTCATAACTATTCGGAGCAAAAAATAGTCTGGATTATAACGCGTTTCTGCATGTGATTCGACGTTTTTGCGTAAATTTCGAACGATCGACAGATCTGCACCGTTTCTGCACATGAAAGCACGATTCGGTTAAGATAATAAATTGTAGTCAGAGATGTGCGGTCGTCTGCTTGAATTCTGTCATAACTATTCGGAGCAAAAAATAGTCTGGATTATAACGCGTTTCTGCATGTGATTCGGCGTTTTTGCGTAAATTTCGAACGATCGGCAGATCTGCACCGTTTCTGCACATGAAAGCACGATTCGGTTAAGATAATAAATTGTAGTCAGAGATGTGCGGTCGTCTGCTTGAATTCTGTCATAACTATTCGGAGCAAAAAATAGTCTGGATTATAACGCGTTTCTGCATGTGATTCGACGTTTTTGCGTAAATTTCGAACGATCGGCAGATCTGCACCGTTTCTGCACATGAAAGCACGATTCGGTTAAGATAATAAATTGTAGTCAGAGATGTGCGGTCGTCTGCTTGAATTCTGTCATAACTATTCGGAGCAAAAAATAGTCTGGATCATAACGCGTTTCTGCATGAGATTCGACGTTTTTGCGTAAATTTCGAACGATCGGCAGATCTGCACCGTTTCTGCACATGAAAGCACGATTCGGTTAAGATAATAAATTGTAGTCAGAGATGTGCGGTCGTCTGCTTGAATTCTGTCATAACTATTCGGAGCAAAAAATAGTCTGGATTATAACGCGTTTCTGCATGGGATTCGACGTTTTTGCGTAAATTTCGAACGATTGGCAGATCTGCACATGAAAGTACGATTCGGTTAAGATAATAAATGGTGGTCAGAGATGTGCGGTCGTCTGCTTGAATTCTGTCATAACTATTCGGAGCAAAAAATAGTCTGGATTATAACGCGTTTCTGCATGTGATTCGACGTTTTTGCGTAAATTTCGAACGATCGGCAGATCTGCACCGTTTCTGCACATGAAAGTACGATTCGGTTAAGATAATAAATGGTAGTCAGAGATGTGCGGTCGTCTGCTTGAATTCTGTCATAACTATTCGGAGCAAAAAATAGTCTGGATTATAATGCGTTTCTGCATGTGATTCGACGTTTTTGCGTAAATTTCGAACGATCGGCAGATCTGCACCGTTTCTGCACATGAAAGTACGATTCGGTTAAGATAATAAATTGTAGTCAGAGATGTGCGGTCGTCTGCTTGAATTCTGTCATAACTATTCGGAGCAAAAAATAGTCTGGATTATAACGCGTTTCTGCATGTGATTCGACGTTTTTGCGTAAATTTCGAACGATCGGCAGATCTGCACCGTTTCTGCACATGAAAGCACGATTCGGTTAAGATAATAAATTGTAGTCAGAGATGTGCGGTCGTCTGCTTGAATTCTGTCATAACTATTCGGAGCAAAAAATAGTCTGGATTATAACGCGTTTCTGCATGTGATTCGACGTTTTTGCGTAAATTTCGAACGATCGGCAGATCTGCACCGTTTCTGCACATGAAAGCACGATTCGGTTAAGATAATAAATTGTAGTCAGAGATGTGCGGTCGTCTGCTTGAATTCTGTCATAACTATTCGGAGCAAAAAATAGTCTGGATTATAACGCGTTTCTGCATGTGATTCGACGTTTTTGCGTAAATTTCGAACGATCGGCAGATCTGCACCGTTTCTGCACATGAAAGTACGATTCGGTTAAGATAATAAATTGTAGTCAGAGATGTGCGGTCGTCTGCTTGAATTCTGTCATAACTATTCGGAGCAAAAAATAGTCTGGATTATAACGCGTTTCTGCATGTGATTCGACGTTTTTGAGTAAATTTCGAACGATCGGCAGATCTGCACCGTTTCTTCACATGAAAGTACGATTCGGTTAAGATAATAAATGGTAGTCAGAGATGTGCGGTCGTCTGCTTGAATTCTGTCATAACTATTCGGAGCAAAAAATAGTCTGGATCATAACGCGTTTCTGCATGAGATTCGACGTTTTTGCGTAAATTTCGAACGATCGGCAGATCTGCACCGTTTCTGCACATGAAAGCACGATTCGGTTAAGATAATAAATTGTAGTCAGAGATGTGCGGTCGTCTGCTTGAATTCTGTCATAACTATTCGGAGCAAAAAATAGTCTGGATTATAACGCGTTTCTGCATGTGATTCGACGTTTTTGCGTAAATTTCGAACGATCGGCAGATCTGCACCGTTTCTGCACATGAAAGCACGATTCGGTTAAGATAATAAATTGTAGTCAGAGATGTGCGGTCGTCTGCTTGAATTCTGTCATAACTATTCGGAGCAAAAAATAGTCTGGATTATAACGCGTTTCTGCATGTGATTCGACGTTTTTGCGTAAATTTCGAACGATCGGCCGATCTGCACCGTTTCTGCACATGAAAGTACCATTCGGTTAAGATAATAAATTGTAGTCAGAGATGTGCGGTCGTCTGCTTGAATTCTGTCATAGCTATTCGGAGCAAAAAATAGTCTGGATTATGACGCGTTTCTGCATGAGATTCGACGTATTTGCGTAAATTTCGAACGATCGGCAGATCTGCACCGTTTCTGCACATGAAAGTACGATTCGGTTAAGATAATAAATTGTAGTCAGAGATGTGCGGTCGTCTGCTTGAATTCTGTCATAACTATTCGGAGCAAAAAATAGTCTGGATTAAAACGCGTTTCTGCATGAGATTCGACGTTTTTGCGTAGATTTCGAACGATCGGCAGATCTGCACCGTTTCTGCACATGAAAGCACGATTCGGTTAAGATAATAAATTGTAGTCAGAGATGTGCGGTCGTCTGCTTGAATTCTGTCATAACTATTCGGAGCAAAAAATAGTCTGGATTATAACGCGTTTCTGCATGAGATTCGACGTTTTTGCGTAAATTTCGAACGATCGGCAGATCTGCACCGTTTCTGCACATGAAAGTACGATTCGGTTAAGATAATAAATGGTAGTCAGAGATGTGCGGTCGTCTGCTTGAATTCTGTCATAACTATTCGGAGCAAAAAATAGTCTGGATTATAACGCGTTTCTGCATGTGATTCGACGTTTTTGCGTAAATTTCGAACGATCGGCCGATCTGCACCGTTTCTGCACATGAAAGTACCATTCGGTTAAGATAATAAATTGTAGTCAGAGATGTGCGGTCGTCTGCTTGAATTCTGTCATAACTATTCGGAGCAAAAAATAGTCTGGATTATAACGCGTTTCTGCATGTGATTCGACGTTTTTGCGTAAATTTCGAACGATCGGCAGATCTGCACCGTTTCTGCACATGAAAGCACGATTCGGTTAAGATAATAAATTGTAGTCAGAGATGTGCGGTCGTCTGCTTGAATTCTGTCATAACTATTCGGAGCAAAAAATAGTCTGGATTATAACGCGTTTCTGCATGTGATTCGGCGTTTTTGCGTAAATTTCGAACGATCGGCAGATCTGCACCGTTTCTGCACATGAAAGCACGATTCGGTTAAGATAATAAATTGTAGTCAGAGATGTGCGGTCGTCTGCTTGAATTCTGTCATAACTATTCGGAGCAAAAAATAGTCTGGATTATAACGCGTTTCTGCATGTGATTCGACGTTTTTGCGTAAATTTCGAACGATCGGCAGATCTGCACCGTTTCTGCACATGAAAGCACGATTCGGTTAAGATAATAAATTGTAGTCAGAGATGTGCGGTCGTCTGCTTGAATTCTGTCATAACTATTCGGAGCAAAAAATAGTCTGGATCATAACGCGTTTCTGCATGAGATTCGACGTTTTTGCGTAAATTTCGAACGATCGGCAGATCTGCACCGTTTCTGCACATGAAAGCACGATTCGGTTAAGATAATAAATTGTAGTCAGAGATGTGCGGTCGTCTGCTTGAATTCTGTCATAACTATTCGGAGCAAAAAATAGTCTGGATTATAACGCGTTTCTGCATGGGATTCGACGTTTTTGCGTAAATTTCGAACGATCGGCAGATCTGCACCGTTTCTGCACATGAAAGTACGATTCGGTTAAGATAATAAATTGTAGTCAGAGATGTGCGGTCGTCTGCTTGAATTCTGTCATAACTATTCGGAGCAAAAAATAGTCTGGATTATAACGCGTTTCTGCATGTGATTCGACGTTTTTGCGTAAATTTCGAACGGTCGGCAGATCTGCACCGTTTCTGCACATGAAAGTACGATTCGGTTAAGATAATAAATGGTAGTCAGAGATGTGCGGTCGTCTGCTTGAATTCTGTCATAACTATTCGGAGCAAAAAATAGTCTGGATTATAACGCGTTTCTGCATGTGATTCGACGTTTTTGCGTAAATTTCGAACGATCGGCAGATCTGCACCGTTTCTGCACATGAAAGCACGATTCGGTTAAGATAATAAATTGTAGTCAGAGATGTGCGGTCGTCTGCTTGAATTCTGTCATAACTATTCGGAGCAAAAAATAGTCTGGATTATAACGCGTTTCTGCATGTGATTCGGCGTTTTTGCGTAAATTTCGAACGATCGGCAGATCTGCACCGTTTCTGCACATGAAAGCACGATTCGGTTAAGATAATAAATTGTAGTCAGAGATGTGCGGTCGTCTGCTTGAATTCTGTCATAACTATTCGGAGCAAAAAATAGTCTGGATTATAACGCGTTTCTGCATGTGATTCGGCGTTTTTGCGTAAATTTCGAACGATCGGCAGATCTGCACCGTTTCTGCACATGAAAGTACGATTCGGTTAAGATAATAAATTGTAGTCAGAGATGTGCGGTCGTCTGCTTGAATTCTGTCATAACTATTCGGAGCAAAAAATAGTCTGGATTATAACGCGTTTCTGCATGTGATTCGACGTTTTTGCGTAAATTTCGAACGGTCGGCAGATCTGCACCGTTTCTGCACATGAAAGTACGATTCGGTTAAGATAATAAATGGTAGTCAGAGATGTGCGGTCGTCTGCTTGAATTCTGTCATAACTATTCGGAGCAAAAAATAGTCTGGATTATAACGCGTTTCTGCATGTGATTCGACGTTTTTGCGTAAATTTCGAACGATCGGCAGATCTGCACCGTTTCTGCACATGAAAGCACGATTCGGTTAAGATAATAAATTGTAGTCAGAGATGTGCGGTCGTCTGCTTGAATTCTGTCATAACTATTCGGAGCAAAAAATAGTCTGGATTATAACGCGTTTCTGCATGTGATTCGGCGTTTTTGCGTAAATTTCGAACGATCGGCAGATCTGCACCGTTTCTGCACATGAAAGCACGATTCGGTTAAGATAATAAATTGTAGTCAGAGATGTGCGGTCGTCTGCTTGAATTCTGTCATAACTATTCGGAGCAAAAAATAGTCTGGATTATAACGCGTTTCTGCATGTGATTCGACGTTTTTGCGTAAATTTCGAACGATCGGCAGATCTGCACCGTTTCTGCACATGAAAGCACGATTCGGTTAAGATAATAAATTGTAGTCAGAGATGTGCGGTCGTCTGCTTGAATTCTGTCATAACTATTCGGAGCAAAAAATAGTCTGGATCATAACGCGTTTCTGCATGAGATTCGACGTTTTTGCGTAAATTTCGAACGATCGGCAGATCTGCACCGTTTCTGCACATGAAAGCACGATTCGGTTAAGATAATAAATTGTAGTCAGAGATGTGCGGTCGTCTGCTTGAATTCTGTCATAACTATTCGGAGCAAAAAATAGTCTGGATTATAACGCGTTTCTGCATGGGATTCGACGTTTTTGCGTAAATTTCGAACGATTGGCAGATCTGCACATGAAAGTACGATTCGGTTAAGATAATAAATGGTGGTCAGAGATGTGCGGTCGTCTGCTTGAATTCTGTCATAACTATTCGGAGCAAAAAATAGTCTGGATTATAACGCGTTTCTGCATGTGATTCGGCGTTTTTGCGTAAATTTCGAACGATCGGCAGATCTGCACCGTTTCTGCACATGAAAGCACGATTCGGTTAAGATAATAAATTGTAGTCAGAGATGTGCGGTCGTCTGCTTGAATTCTGTCATAACTATTCGGAGCAAAAAATAGTCTGGATTATAACGCGTTTCTGCATGTGATTCGACGTTTTTGCGTAAATTTCGAACGATCGGCAGATCTGCACCGTTTCTGCACATGAAAGCACGATTCGGTTAAGATAATAAATTGTAGTCAGAGATGTGCGGTCGTCTGCTTGAATTCTGTCATAACTATTCGGAGCAAAAAATAGTCTGGATCATAACGCGTTTCTGCATGAGATTCGACGTTTTTGCGTAAATTTCGAACGATCGGCAGATCTGCACCGTTTCTGCACATGAAAGCACGATTCGGTTAAGATAATAAATTGTAGTCAGAGATGTGCGGTCGTCTGCTTGAATTCTGTCATAACTATTCGGAGCAAAAAATAGTCTGGATTATAACGCGTTTCTGCATGGGATTCGACGTTTTTGCGTAAATTTCGAACGATTGGCAGATCTGCACATGAAAGTACGATTCGGTTAAGATAATAAATGGTGGTCAGAGATGTGCGGTCGTCTGCTTGAATTCTGTCATAACTATTCGGAGCAAAAAATAGTCTGGATTATAACGCGTTTCTGCATGTGATTCGACGTTTTTGCGTAAATTTCGAACGATCGGCAGATCTGCACCGTTTCTGCACATGAAAGTACGATTCGGTTAAGATAATAAATGGTAGTCAGAGATGTGCGGTCGTCTGCTTGAATTCTGTCATAACTATTCGGAGCAAAAAATAGTCTGGATTATAATGCGTTTCTGCATGTGATTCGACGTTTTTGCGTAAATTTCGAACGATCGGCAGATCTGCACCGTTTCTGCACATGAAAGTACGATTCGGTTAAGATAATAAATTGTAGTCAGAGATGTGCGGTCGTCTGCTTGAATTCTGTCATAACTATTCGGAGCAAAAAATAGTCTGGATTATAACGCGTTTCTGCATGTGATTCGACGTTTTTGCGTAAATTTCGAACGATCGGCAGATCTGCACCGTTTCTGCACATGAAAGCACGATTCGGTTAAGATAATAAATTGTAGTCAGAGATGTGCGGTCGTCTGCTTGAATTCTGTCATAACTATTCGGAGCAAAAAATAGTCTGGATTATAACGCGTTTCTGCATGTGATTCGACGTTTTTGCGTAAATTTCGAACGATCGGCAGATCTGCACCGTTTCTGCACATGAAAGTACGATTCGGTTAAGATAATAAATTGTAGTCAGAGATGTGCGGTCGTCTGCTTGAATTCTGTCATAACTATTCGGAGCAAAAAATAGTCTGGATTATAACGCGTTTCTGCATGTGATTCGACGTTTTTGCGTAAATTTCGAACGATCGGCAGATCTGCACCGTTTCTGCACATGAAAGCACGATTCGGTTAAGATAATAAATTGTAGTCAGAGATGTGCGGTCGTCTGCTTGAATTCTGTCATAACTATTCGGAGCAAAAAATAGTCTGGATTATAACGCGTTTCTGCATGAGATTCGACGTTTTTGCGTAAATTTCGAACGATCGGCAGATCTGCACCGTTTCTGCACATGAAAGTACGATTCGGTTAAGATAATAAATTGTAGTCAGAGATGTGCGGTCGTCTGCTTGAATTCTGTCATAACTATTCGGAGCAAAAAATAGTCTGGATTATAACGCGTTTCTGCATGTGATTCGACGTTTTTGAGTAAATTTCGAACGATCGGCAGATCTGCACCGTTTCTTCACATGAAAGTACGATTCGGTTAAGATAATAAATGGTAGTCAGAGATGTGCGGTCGTCTGCTTGAATTCTGTCATAACTATTCGGAGCAAAAAATAGTCTGGATTATAACGCGTTTCTGCATGTGATTCGACGTTTTTGCGTAAATTTCGAACGATCGGCCGATCTGCACCGTTTCTGCACATGAAAGTACCATTCGGTTAAGATAATAAATTGTAGTCAGAGATGTGCGGTCGTCTGCTTGAATTCTGTCATAACTATTCGGAGCAAAAAATAGTCTGGATTATGACGCGTTTCTGCATGTGATTCGACGTTTTTGCGTAAATTTCGAACGATCGGCAGATCTGCACCGTTTCTGCACATGAAAGTACGATTCGGTTAAGATAATAAATTGTAGTCAGAGATGTGCGGTCGTCTGCTTGAATTCTGTCATAACTATTCGGAGCAAAAAATAGTCTGGATTAAAACGCGTTTCTGCATGAGATTCGACGTTTTTGCGTAGATTTCGAACGATCGGCAGATCTGCACCGTTTCTGCACATGAAAGTACGATTCGGTTAAGATAATAAATGGTAGTCAGAGATGTGCGGTCGTCTGCTTGAATTCTGTCATAACTATTCGGAGCAAAAAATAGTCTGGATTATAACGCGTTTCTGCATGTGATTCGACGTTTTTGCGTAAATTTCGAACGATCGGCAGATCTGCACCGTTTCTGCACATGAAAGCACGATTCGGTTAAGATAATAAATTGTAGTCAGAGATGTGCGGTCGTCTGCTTGAATTCTGTCATAACTATTCGGAGCAAAAAATAGTCTGGATTATAACGCGTTTCTGCATGTGATTCGACGTTTTTGCGTAAATTTCGAACGATCGGCAGATCTGCACCGTTTCTGCACATGAAAGCACGATTCGGTTAAGATAATAAATTGTAGTCAGAGATGTGCGGTCGTCTGCTTGAATTCTGTCATAACTATTCGGAGCAAAAAATAGTCTGGATTATAACGCGTTTCTGCATGTGATTCGACGTTTTTGCGTAAATTTCGAACGATCGGCAGATCTGCACATGAAAGTACGATTCGGTTAAGATAATAAATGGTGGTCAGAGATGTGCGGTCGTCTGCTTGAATTCTGTCATAACTATTCGGAGCAAAAAATAGTCTGGATTATAACGCGTTTCTGCATGTGATTCGACGTTTTTGCGTAAATTTCGAACGATCGGCAGATCTGCACCGTTTCTGCACATGAAAGTACGATTCGGTTAAGATAATAAATGGTAGTCAGAGATGTGCGGTCGTCTGCTTGAATTCTGTCATAACTATTCGGAGCAAAAAATAGTCTGGATTATAATGCGTTTCTGCATGTGATTCGACGTTTTTGCGTAAATTTCGAACGATCGGCAGATCTGCACCGTTTCTGCACATGAAAGTACGATTCGGTTAAGATAATAAATTGTAGTCAGAGATGTGCGGTCGTCTGCTTGAATTCTGTCATAACTATTCGGAGCAAAAAATAGTCTGGATTATAACGCGTTTCTGCATGTGATTCGACGTTTTTGCGTAAATTTCGAACGATCGGCAGATCTGCACCGTTTCTGCACATGAAAGCACGATTCGGTTAAGATAATAAATTGTAGTCAGAGATGTGCGGTCGTCTGCTTGAATTCTGTCATAACTATTCGGAGCAAAAAATAGTCTGGATTATAACGCGTTTCTGCATGTGATTCGACGTTTTTGCGTAAATTTCGAACGATCGGCAGATCTGCACCGTTTCTGCACATGAAAGCACGATTCGGTTAAGATAATAAATTGTAGTCAGAGATGTGCGGTCGTCTGCTTGAATTCTGTCATAACTATTCGGAGCAAAAAATAGTCTGGATTATAACGCGTTTCTGCATGTGATTCGACGTTTTTGAGTAAATTTCGAACGATCGGCAGATCTGCACCGTTTCTTCACATGAAAGTACGATTCGGTTAAGATAATAAATGGTAGTCAGAGATGTGCGGTCGTCTGCTTGAATTCTGTCATAACTATTCGGAGCAAAAAATAGTCTGGATTATAACGCGTTTCTGCATGTGATTCGACGTTTTTGCGTAAATTTCGAACGATCGGCCGATCTGCACCGTTTCTGCACATGAAAGTACCATTCGGTTAAGATAATAAATTGTAGTCAGAGATGTGCGGTCGTCTGCTTGAATTCTGTCATAACTATTCGGAGCAAAAAATAGTCTGGATTATAACGCGTTTCTGCATGAGATTCGACGTTTTTGCGTAAATTTCGAACGATCGGCAGATCTGCACCGTTTTCTGCACATGAAAGTACGATTCGGTTAAGATAATAAATTGTAGTCAGAGATGTGCGGTCGTCTGCTTGAATTCTGTCATAACTATTCGGAGCAAAAAATAGTCTGGATTATAACGCGTTTCTGCATGTGATTCGACGTTTTTTGCGTAAATTTCGAACGATCGGCAGATCTGCACCGTTTCTGCACATGAAAGTACGATTCGGTTAAGATAATAAATTGTAGTCAGAGATGTGCGGTCGTCTGCTTGAATTCTGTCATAACTATTCGGAGCAAAAAATAGTCTGGATTAAAACGCGTTTCTGCATGAGATTCGACGTTTTTGCGTAGATTTCGAACGATCGGCAGATCTGCACCGTTTCTGCACATGAAAGTACGATTCGGTTAAGATAATAAATGGTAGTCAGAGATGTGCGGTCGTCTGCTTGAATTCTGTCATAACTATTCGGAGCAAAAAATAGTCTGGATTATAACGCGTTTCTGCATGTGATTCGACGTTTTTGCGTAAATTTCGAACGATCGGCAGATCTGCACCGTTTCTGCACATGAAAGCACGATTCGGTTAAGATAATAAATTGTAGTCAGAGATGTGCGGTCGTCTGCTTGAATTCTGTCATAACTATTCGGAGCAAAAAATAGTCTGGATTATAACGCGTTTCTGCATGTGATTCGACGTTTTTGCGTAAATTTCGAACGATCGGCAGATCTGCACCGTTTCTGCACATGAAAGCACGATTCGGTTAAGATAATAAATTGTAGTCAGAGATGTGCGGTCGTCTGCTTGAATTCTGTCATAACTATTCGGAGCAAAAAATAGTCTGGATTATAACGCGTTTCTGCATGTGATTCGACGTTTTTGCGTAAATTTCGAACGATCGGCAGATCTGCACATGAAAGTACGATTCGGTTAAGATAATAAATGGTGGTCAGAGATGTGCGGTCGTCTGCTTGAATTCTGTCATAACTATTCGGAGCAAAAAATAGTCTGGATTATAACGCGTTTCTGCATGTGATTCGGCGTTTTTGCGTAAATTTCGAACGATCGGCAGATCTGCACCGTTTCTGCACATGAAAGCACGATTCGGTTAAGATAATAAATTGTAGTCAGAGATGTGCGGTCGTCTGCTTGAATTCTGTCATAACTATTCGGAGCAAAAAATAGTCTGGATTATAACGCGTTTCTGCATGTGATTCGACGTTTTTGCGTAAATTTCGAACGATCGGCAGATCTGCACCGTTTCTGCACATGAAAGCACGATTCGGTTAAGATAATAAATTGTAGTCAGAGATGTGCGGTCGTCTGCTTGAATTCTGTCATAACTATTCGGAGCAAAAAATAGTCTGGATTATAACGCGTTTCTGCATGTGATTCGGCGTTTTTGCGTAAATTTCGAACGATCGGCAGATCTGCACCGTTTCTGCACATGAAAGTACGATTCGGTTAAGATAATAAATGGTAGTCAGAGATGTGCGGTCGTCTGCTTGAATTCTGTCATAACTATTCGGAGCAAAAAATAGTCTGGATTATAATGCGTTTCTGCATGTGATTCGACGTTTTTGCGTAAATTTCGAACGATCGGCAGATCTGCACCGTTTCTGCACATGAAAGTACGATTCGGTTAAGATAATAAATTGTAGTCAGAGATGTGCGGTCGTCTGCTTGAATTCTGTCATAACTATTCGGAGCAAAAAATAGTCTGGATTATAACGCGTTTCTGCATGTGATTCGACGTTTTTGCGTAAATTTCGAACGATCGGCAGATCTGCACCGTTTCTGCACATGAAAGCACGATTCGGTTAAGATAATAAATTGTAGTCAGAGATGTGCGGTCGTCTGCTTGAATTCTGTCATAACTATTCGGAGCAAAAAATAGTCTGGATTATAACGCGTTTCTGCATGTGATTCGACGTTTTTGCGTAAATTTCGAACGATCGGCAGATCTGCACCGTTTCTGCACATGAAAGCACGATTCGGTTAAGATAATAAATTGTAGTCAGAGATGTGCGGTAGTCTGCTTGAATTCTGTCATAACTATTCGGAGCAAAAAATAGTCTGGATTATAACGCGTTTCTGCATGTGATTCGACGTTTTTGCGTAAATTTCGAACGATCGGCAGATCTGCACCGTTTCTGCACATGAAAGCACGATTCGGTTAAGATAATAAATTGTAGTCAGAGATGTGCGGTCGTCTGCTTGAATTCTGTCATAACTATTCGGAGCAAAAAATAGTCTGGATTATAACGCGTTTCTGCATGGGATTCGACGTTTTTGCGTAAATTTCGAACGATTGGCAGATCTGCACATGAAAGTACGATTCGGTTAAGATAATAAATGGTGGTCAGAGATGTGCGGTCGTCTGCTTGAATTCTGTCATAACTATTCGGAGCAAAAAATAGTCTGGATTATAACGCGTTTCTGCATGTGATTCGACGTTTTTGCGTAAATTTCGAACGATCGGCAGATCTGCACCGTTTCTGCACATGAAAGCACGATTCGGTTAAGATAATAAATTGTAGTCAGAGATGTGCGGTCGTCTGCTTGAATTCTGTCATAACTATTCGGAGCAAAAAATAGTCTGGATTATAACGCGTTTCTGCATGTGATTCGACGTTTTTGCGTAAATTTCGAACGATCGGCAGATCTGCACCGTTTCTGCACATGAAAGCACGATTCGGTTAAGATAATAAATTGTAGTCAGAGATGTGCGGTCGTCTGCTTGAATTCTGTCATAACTATTCGGAGCAAAAAATAGTCTGGATTATAACGCGTTTCTGCATGTGATTCGGCGTTTTTGCGTAAATTTCGAACGATCGGCAGATCTGCACCGTTTCTGCACATGAAAGTACGATTCGGTTAAGATAATAAATGGTAGTCAGAGATGTGCGGTCGTCTGCTTGAATTCTGTCATAACTATTCGGAGCAAAAAATAGTCTGGATTATAATGCGTTTCTGCATGTGATTCGACGTTTTTGCGTAAATTTCGAACGATCGGCAGATCTGCACCGTTTCTGCACATGAAAGTACGATTCGGTTAAGATAATAAATTGTAGTCAGAGATGTGCGGTCGTCTGCTTGAATTCTGTCATAACTATTCGGAGCAAAAAATAGTCTGGATTATAACGCGTTTCTGCATGTGATTCGACGTTTTTGCGTAAATTTCGAACGATCGGCAGATCTGCACCGTTTCTGCACATGAAAGCACGATTCGGTTAAGATAATAAATTGTAGTCAGAGATGTGCGGTCGTCTGCTTGAATTCTGTCATAACTATTCGGAGCAAAAAATAGTCTGGATTATAACGCGTTTCTGCATGTGATTCGACGTTTTTGCGTAAATTTCGAACGATCGGCAGATCTGCACCGTTTCTGCACATGAAAGCACGATTCGGTTAAGATAATAAATTGTAGTCAGAGATGTGCGGTAGTCTGCTTGAATTCTGTCATAACTATTCGGAGCAAAAAATAGTCTGGATTATAACGCGTTTCTGCATGTGATTCGACGTTTTTGCGTAAATTTCGAACGATCGGCAGATCTGCACCGTTTCTGCACATGAAAGCACGATTCGGTTAAGATAATAAATTGTAGTCAGAGATGTGCGGTCGTCTGCTTGAATTCTGTCATAACTATTCGGAGCAAAAAATAGTCTGGATTATAACGCGTTTCTGCATGGGATTCGACGTTTTTGCGTAAATTTCGAACGATTGGCAGATCTGCACATGAAAGTACGATTCGGTTAAGATAATAAATGGTGGTCAGAGATGTGCGGTCGTCTGCTTGAATTCTGTCATAACTATTCGGAGCAAAAAATAGTCTGGATTATAACGCGTTTCTGCATGTGATTCGACGTTTTTGCGTAAATTTCGAACGATCGGCAGATCTGCACCGTTTCTGCACATGAAAGCACGATTCGGTTAAGATAATAAATTGTAGTCAGAGATGTGCGGTCGTCTGCTTGAATTCTGTCATAACTATTCGGAGCAAAAAATAGTCTGGATTATAACGCGTTTCTGCATGTGATTCGACGTTTTTGCGTAAATTTCGAACGATCGGCAGATCTGCACCGTTTCTGCACATGAAAGCACGATTCGGTTAAGATAATAAATTGTAGTCAGAGATGTGCGGTCGTCTGCTTGAATTCTGTCATAACTATTCGGAGCAAAAAATAGTCTGGATTATAACGCGTTTCTGCATGTGATTCGGCGTTTTTGCGTAAATTTCGAACGATCGGCAGATCTGCACCGTTTCTGCACATGAAAGCACGATTCGGTTAAGATAATAAATTGTAGTCAGAGATGTGCGGTCGTCTGCTTGAATTCTGTCATAACTATTCGGAGCAAAAAATAGTCTGGATTATAACGCGTTTCTGCATGGGATTCGACGTTTTTGCGTAAATTTCGAACGATTGGCAGATCTGCACATGAAAGTACGATTCGGTTAAGATAATAAATGGTGGTCAGAGATGTGCGGTCGTCTGCTTGAATTCTGTCATAACTATTCGGAGCAAAAAATAGTCTGGATTATAACGCGTTTCTGCATGTGATTCGACGTTTTTGCGTAAATTTCGAACGATCGGCAGATCTGCACCGTTTCTGCACATGAAAGTACGATTCGGTTAAGATAATAAATGGTAGTCAGAGATGTGCGGTCGTCTGCTTGAATTCTGTCATAACTATTCGGAGCAAAAAATAGTCTGGATTATAATGCGTTTCTGCATGTGATTCGACGTTTTTGCGTAAATTTCGAACGATCGGCAGATCTGCACCGTTTCTGCACATGAAAGTACGATTCGGTTAAGATAATAAATTGTAGTCAGAGATGTGCGGTCGTCTGCTTGAATTCTGTCATAACTATTCGGAGCAAAAAATAGTCTGGATTATAACGCGTTTCTGCATGTGATTCGACGTTTTTGCGTAAATTTCGAACGATCGGCAGATCTGCACCGTTTCTGCACATGAAAGCACGATTCGGTTAAGATAATAAATTGTAGTCAGAGATGTGCGGTCGTCTGCTTGAATTCTGTCATAACTATTCGGAGCAAAAAATAGTCTGGATTATAACGCGTTTCTGCATGTGATTCGACGTTTTTGCGTAAATTTCGAACGATCGGCAGATCTGCACCGTTTCTGCACATGAAAGCACGATTCGGTTAAGATAATAAATTGTAGTCAGAGATGTGCGGTCGTCTGCTTGAATTCTGTCATAACTATTCGGAGCAAAAAATAGTCTGGATTATAACGCGTTTCTGCATGTGATTCGGCGTTTTTGCGTAAATTTCGAACGATCGGCAGATCTGCACCGTTTCTGCACATGAAAGCACGATTCGGTTAAGATAATAAATTGTAGTCAGAGATGTGCGGTCGTCTGCTTGAATTCTGTCATAACTATTCGGAGCAAAAAATAGTCTGGATTATAACGCGTTTCTGCATGTGATTCGACGTTTTTGCGTAAATTTCGAACGATCGGCAGATCTGCACCGTTTCTGCACATGAAAGCACGATTCGGTTAAGATAATAAATTGTAGTCAGAGATGTGCGGTCGTCTGCTTGAATTCTGTCATAACTATTCGGAGCAAAAAATAGTCTGGATCATAACGCGTTTCTGCATGAGATTCGACGTTTTTGCGTAAATTTCGAACGATCGGCAGATCTGCACCGTTTCTGCACATGAAAGCACGATTCGGTTAAGATAATAAATTGTAGTCAGAGATGTGCGGTCGTCTGCTTGAATTCTGTCATAACTATTCGGAGCAAAAAATAGTCTGGATTATAACGCGTTTCTGCATGGGATTCGACGTTTTTGCGTAAATTTCGAACGATTGGCAGATCTGCACATGAAAGTACGATTCGGTTAAGATAATAAATGGTGGTCAGAGATGTGCGGTCGTCTGCTTGAATTCTGTCATAACTATTCGGAGCAAAAAATAGTCTGGATTATAACGCGTTTCTGCATGTGATTCGACGTTTTTGCGTAAATTTCGAACGATCGGCAGATCTGCACCGTTTCTGCACATGAAAGTACGATTCGGTTAAGATAATAAATGGTAGTCAGAGATGTGCGGTCGTCTGCTTGAATTCTGTCATAACTATTCGGAGCAAAAAATAGTCTGGATTATAATGCGTTTCTGCATGTGATTCGACGTTTTTGCGTAAATTTCGAACGATCGGCAGATCTGCACCGTTTCTGCACATGAAAGCACGATTCGGTTAAGATAATAAATTGTAGTCAGAGATGTGCGGTCGTCTGCTTGAATTCTGTCATAACTATTCGGAGCAAAAAATAGTCTGGATTATAACGCGTTTCTGCATGTGATTCGACGTTTTTGCGTAAATTTCGAACGATCGGCAGATCTGCACCGTTTCTGCACATGAAAGCACGATTCGGTTAAGATAATAAATTGTAGTCAGAGATGTGCGGTCGTCTGCTTGAATTCTGTCATAACTATTCGGAGCAAAAAATAGTCTGGATCATAACGCGTTTCTGCATGAGATTCGACGTTTTGCGTAAATTTCGAACGATCGGCAGATCTGCACCGTTTCTGCACATGAAAGCACGATTCGGTTAAGATAATAAATTGTAGTCAGAGATGTGCGGTCGTCTGCTTGAATTCTGTCATAACTATTCGGAGCAAAAAATAGTCTGGATTATAACGCGTTTCTGCATGGGATTCGACGTTTTTGCGTAAATTTCGAACGATTGGCAGATCTGCACATGAAAGTACGATTCGGTTAAGATAATAAATGGTGGTCAGAGATGTGCGGTCGTCTGCTTGAATTCTGTCATAACTATTCGGAGCAAAAAATAGTCTGGATTATAACGCGTTTCTGCATGTGATTCGACGTTTTTGCGTAAATTTCGAACGATCGGCAGATCTGCACCGTTTCTGCACATGAAAGTACGATTCGGTTAAGATAATAAATGGTAGTCAGAGATGTGCGGTCGTCTGCTTGAATTCTGTCATAACTATTCGGAGCAAAAAATAGTCTGGATTATAATGCGTTTCTGCATGTGATTCGACGTTTTTGCGTAAATTTCGAACGATCGGCAGATCTGCACCGTTTCTGCACATGAAAGTACGATTCGGTTAAGATAATAAATGGTAGTCAGAGATGTGCGGTCGTCTGCTTGAATTCTGTCATAACTATTCGGAGCAAAAAATAGTCTGGATTATAACGCGTTTCTGCATGTGATTCGACGTTTTTGCGTAAATTTCGAACGATCGGCAGATCTGCACCGTTTCTGCACATGAAAGCACGATTCGGTTAAGATAATAAATTGTAGTCAGAGATGTGCGGTCGTCTGCTTGAATTCTGTCATAACTATTCGGAGCAAAAAATAGTCTGGATTATAACGCGTTTCTGCATGTGATTCGACGTTTTTGCGTAAATTTCGAACGATCGGCAGATCTGCACCGTTTCTGCACATGAAAGCACGATTCGGTTAAGATAATAAATTGTAGTCAGAGATGTGCGGTCGTCTGCTTGAATTCTGTCATAACTATTCGGAGCAAAAAATAGTCTGGATTATAACGCGTTTCTGCATGTGATTCGGCGTTTTTGCGTAAATTTCGAACGATCGGCAGATCTGCACCGTTTCTGCACATGAAAGCACGATTCGGTTAAGATAATAAATTGTAGTCAGAGATGTGCGGTCGTCTGCTTGAATTCTGTCATAACTATTCGGAGCAAAAAATAGTCTGGATTATAACGCGTTTCTGCATGTGATTCGACGTTTTTGCGTAAATTTCGAACGATCGGCAGATCTGCACCGTTTCTGCACATGAAAGCACGATTCGGTTAAGATAATAAATTGTAGTCAGAGATGTGCGGTCGTCTGCTTGAATTCTGTCATAACTATTCGGAGCAAAAAATAGTCTGGATCATAACGCGTTTCTGCATGAGATTCGACGTTTTTGCGTAAATTTCGAACGATCGGCAGATCTGCACCGTTTCTGCACATGAAAGCACGATTCGGTTAAGATAATAAATTGTAGTCAGAGATGTGCGGTCGTCTGCTTGAATTCTGTCATAACTATTCGGAGCAAAAAATAGTCTGGATTATAACGCGTTTCTGCATGGGATTCGACGTTTTTGCGTAAATTTCGAACGATTGGCAGATCTGCACATGAAAGTACGATTCGGTTAAGATAATAAATGGTGGTCAGAGATGTGCGGTCGTCTGCTTGAATTCTGTCATAACTATTCGGAGCAAAAAATAGTCTGGATTATAACGCGTTTCTGCATGTGATTCGACGTTTTTGCGTAAATTTCGAACGATCGGCAGATCTGCACCGTTTCTGCACATGAAAGTACGATTCGGTTAAGATAATAAATGGTAGTCAGAGATGTGCGGTCGTCTGCTTGAATTCTGTCATAACTATTCGGAGCAAAAAATAGTCTGGATTATAATGCGTTTCTGCATGTGATTCGACGTTTTTGCGTAAATTTCGAACGATCGGCAGATCTGCACCGTTTCTGCACATGAAAGTACGATTCGGTTAAGATAATAAATTGTAGTCAGAGATGTGCGGTCGTCTGCTTGAATTCTGTCATAACTATTCGGAGCAAAAAATAGTCTGGATTATAACGCGTTTCTGCATGTGATTCGACGTTTTTGCGTAAATTTCGAACGATCGGCAGATCTGCACCGTTTCTGCACATGAAAGCACGATTCGGTTAAGATAATAAATTGTAGTCAGAGATGTGCGGTCGTCTGCTTGAATTCTGTCATAACTATTCGGAGCAAAAAATAGTCTGGATTATAACGCGTTTCTGCATGTGATTCGACGTTTTTGCGTAAATTTCGAACGATCGGCAGATCTGCACCGTTTCTGCACATGAAAGCACGATTCGGTTAAGATAATAAATTGTAGTCAGAGATGTGCGGTCGTCTGCTTGAATTCTGTCATAACTATTCGGAGCAAAAAATAGTCTGGATTATAACGCGTTTCTGCATGGGATTCGACGTTTTTGCGTAAATTTCGAACGATTGGCAGATCTGCACATGAAAGTACGATTCGGTTAAGATAATAAATGGTGGTCAGAGATGTGCGGTCGTCTGCTTGAATTCTGTCATAACTATTCGGAGCAAAAAATAGTCTGGATTATAACGCGTTTCTGCATGTGATTCGACGTTTTTGCGTAAATTTCGAACGATCGGCAGATCTGCACCGTTTCTGCACATGAAAGTACGATTCGGTTAAGATAATAAATGGTAGTCAGAGATGTGCGGTCGTCTGCTTGAATTCTGTCATAACTATTCGGAGCAAAAAATAGTCTGGATTATAATGCGTTTCTGCATGTGATTCGACGTTTTTGCGTAAATTTCGAACGATCGGCAGATCTGCACCGTTTCTGCACATGAAAGCACGATTCGGTTAAGATAATAAATTGTAGTCAGAGATGTGCGGTCGTCTGCTTGAATTCTGTCATAACTATTCGGAGCAAAAAATAGTCTGGATTATAACGCGTTTCTGCATGTGATTCGACGTTTTTGCGTAAATTTCGAACGATCGGCAGAGCTGCACCGTTTCTGCACATGAAAGCACGATTCGGTTAAGATAATAAATTGTAGTCAGAGATGTGCGGTCGTCTGCTTGAATTCTGTCATAACTATTCGGAGCAAAAAATAGTCTGGATTATAACGCGTTTCTGCATGTGATTCGACGTTTTTGCGTAAATTTCGAACGATTGGCAGATCTGCACCGTTTCTGCACATGAAAGTACGATTCGGTTAAGATAATAAATGGTAGTCAGAGATGTGCGGTCGTCTGCTTGAATTCTGTCATAACTATTCGGAGCAAAAAATAGTCTGGATTATAACGCGTTTCTGCATGAGATTCGACGTTTTTGCGTAAATTTCGAACGATCGGCAGATCTGCACCGTTTCTGCACATGAAAGTACGATTCGGTTAAGATAATAAATGGTAGTCAGAGATGTGCGGTCGTCTGCTTGAATTCTGTCATAACTATTCGGAGCAAAAAATAGTCTGGATTATAATGCGTTTCTGCATGTGATTCGACGTTTTTGCGTAAATTTCGAACGATCGGCAGATCTGCACCGTTTCTGCACATGAAAGCACGATTCGGTTAAGATAATAAATTGTAGTCAGAGATGTGCGGTCGTCTGCTTGAATTCTGTCATAACTATTCGGAGCAAAAAATAGTCTGGATTATAACGCGTTTCTGCATGTGATTCGACGTTTTTGCGTAAATTTCGAACGATCGGCAGATCTGCACCGTTTCTGCACATGAAAGCACGATTCGGTTAAGATAATAAATGGTAGTCAGAGATGTGCGGTCGTCTGCTTGAATTCTGTCATAACTATTCGGAGCAAAAAATAGTCTGGATTATAATGCGTTTCTGCATGTGATTCGACGTTTTTGCGTAAATTTCGAACGATCGGCAGATCTGCACCGTTTCTGCACATGAAAGTACGATTCGGTTAAGATAATAAATGGTAGTCAGAGATGTGCGGTCGTCTGCTTGAATTCTGTCATAACTATTCGGAGCAAAAAATAGTCTGGATTATAACGCGTTTCTGCATGTGATTCGGCGTTTTTGCGTAAATTTCGAACGATCGGCAGATCTGCACCGTTTCTGCACATGAAAGTACGATTCGGTTAAGATAATAAATTGTAGTCAGAGATGTGCGGTCGTCTGCTTGAATTCTGTCATAACTATTCGGAGCAAAAAATAGTCTGGATTATAACGCGTTTCTGCATGTGATTCGACGTT
Source organism: Lasioglossum villosulum (assembly GCA_963971365.1). Lineage (NCBI taxonomy): Eukaryota > Metazoa > Arthropoda > Insecta > Hymenoptera > Halictidae > Lasioglossum > Lasioglossum villosulum. The sequence continues at coordinate 44,216 of CAXARU010000071.1, forward strand.
TTTGCGTAAATTTCGAACGATCGGCAGATCTGCACCGTTTCTGCACATGAAAGTACGATTCGGTTAAGATAATAAATGGTAGTCAGAGATGTGCGGTCGTCTGCTTGAATTCTGTCATAACTATTCGGAGCAAAAAATAGTCTGGATTATAATGCGTTTCTGCATGTGATTCGACGTTTTTGCGTAAATTTCGAACGATCGGCAGATCTGCACCGTTTCTGCACATGAAAGCACGATTCGGTTAAGATAATAAATTGTAGTCAGAGATGTGCGGTCGTCTGCTTGAATTCTGTCATAACTATTCGGAGCAAAAAATAGTCTGGATTATAACGCGTTTCTGCATGTGATTCGACGTTTTTGCGTAAATTTCGAACGATCGGCAGATCTGCACCGTTTCTGCACATGAAAGCACGATTCGGTTAAGATAATAAATTGTAGTCAGAGATGTGCGGTCGTCTGCTTGAATTCTGTCATAACTATTCGGAGCAAAAAATAGTCTGGATTATAACGCGTTTCTGCATGTGTCGGCGTTTTTGCGTAAATTTCGAACGATCGGCAGATCTGCACCGTTTCTGCACATGAAAGTACGATTCGGTTAAGATAATAAATTGTAGTCAGAGATGTGCGGTCGTCTGCTTGAATTCTGTCATAACTATTCGGAGCAAAAAATAGTCTGGATTATAACGCGTTTCTGCATGTGATTCGACGTTTTTGCGTAAATTTCGAACGATCGGCAGATCTGCACCGTTTCTGCACATGAAAGCACGATTCGGTTAAGATAATAAATTGTAGTCAGAGATGTGCGGTCGTCTGCTTGAATTCTGTTATAACTATTCGGAGCAAAAAATAGTCTGGATCATAACGCGTTTCTGCATGTGATTCGACGTTTTTGCGTAAATTTCGAACGATCGGCAGATCTGCACCGTTTCTGCACATGAAAGTACGATTCGGTTAAGATAATAAATGTAGTCAGAGATGTGCGGTCGTCTGCTTGAATTCTGTCATAACTATTCGGAGCAAAAAATAGTCTGGATTATAACGCGTTTCTGCATGTGATTCGACGTTTTTGCGTAAATTTCGAACGATCGGCAGATCTGCACCGTTTCTGCACATAAAAGCACGATTCGGTTAAGATAATAAATTGTAGTCAGAGATGTGCGGTCGTCTGCTTGAATTCTGTCATAACTATTCGGAGCAAAAAATAGTCTGGATTATAACGCGTTTCTGCATGTGATTCGACGTTTTTGCGTAAATTTCGAACGATCGGCAGATCTGCACCGTTTCTGCACATGAAAGTACGATTCGGTTAAGATAATAAATTGTAGTCAGAGATGTGCGGTCGTCTGCTTGAATTCTGTCATAACTATTCGGAGCAAAAAATAGTCTGGATTATAACGCGTTTCTGCATGTGATTCGACGTTTTTGCGTAAATTTCGAACGATCGGCAGATCTGCACCGTTTCTGCACATGAAAGCACGATTCGGTTAAGATAATAAATTGTAGTCAGAGATGTGCGGTCGTCTGCTTGAATTCTGTCATAACTATTCGGAGCAAAAAATAGTCTGGATTATAACGCGTTTCTGCATGTGATTCGACGTTTTTGCGTAAATTTCGAACGATCGGCAGATCTGCACCGTTTCTGCACATGAAAGCACGATTCGGTTAAGATAATAAATTGTAGTCAGAGATGTGCGGTCGTCTGCTTGAATTCTGTCATAACTATTCGGAGCAAAAAATAGTCTGGATCATAACGCGTTTCTGCATGTGATTCGACGTTTTTGCGTAAATTTCGAACGATCGGCAGATCTGCACCGTTTCTGCACATGAAAGTACGATTCGGTTAAGATAATAAATGGTAGTCAGAGATGTGCGGTCGTCTGCTTGAATTCTGTCATAACTATTCGGAGCAAAAAATAGTCTGGATTATAACGCGTTTCTGCATGTGATTCGACGTTTTTGCGTAAATTTCGAACGATCGGCAGATCTGCACCGTTTCTGCACATAAAGCACGATTCGGTTAAGATAATAAATTGTAGTCAGAGATGTGCGGTCGTCTGCTTGAATTCTGTCATAACTATTCGGAGCAAAAAATAGTCTGGATTATAACGCGTTTCTGCATGTGATTCGACGTTTTTGCGTAAATTTCGAACGATCGGCAGATCTGCACCGTTTCTGCACATGAAAGTACGATTCGGTTAAGATAATAAATGGTAGTCAGAGATGTGCGGTCGTCTGCTTGAATTCTGTCATAACTATTCGGAGCAAAAAATAGTCTGGATTATAACGCGTTTCTGCATGTGATTCGACGTTTTTGCGTAAATTTCGAACGATCGGCAGATCTGCACCGTTTCTGCACATGAAAGCACGATTCGGTTAAGATAATAAATTGTAGTCAGAGATGTGCGGTCGTCTGCTTGAATTCTGTCATAACTATTCGGAGCAAAAAATAGTCTGGATTATAACGCGTTTCTGCATGTGATTCGACGTTTTTGCGTAAATTTCGAACGATCGGCAGATCTGCACCGTTTCTGCACATGAAAGCACGATTCGGTTAAGATAATAAATTGTAGTCAGAGATGTGCGGTCGTCTGCTTGAATTCTGTCATAACTATTCGGAGCAAAAAATAGTCTGGATCATAACGCGTTTCTGCATGTGATTCGACGTTTTTGCGTAAATTTCGAACGATCGGCAGATCTGCACCGTTTCTGCACATGAAAGTACGATTCGGTTAAGATAATAAATTGTAGTCAGAGATGTGCGGTCGTCTGCTTGAATTCTGTCATAACTATTCGGAGCAAAAAATAGTCTGGATTATAACGCGTTTCTGCATGTGATTCGACGTTTTTGCGTAAATTTCGAACCATCGGCAGATCTGCACCGTTTCTGCACATGAAAGCACGATTCGGTTAAGATAATAAATGGTAGTCAGAGATGTGCGGTCGTCTGCTTGAATTCTGTCATAACTATTCGGAGCAAAAAATAGTCTGGATTATAACGCGTTTCTGCATGTGATTCGACGTTTTTGCGTAAATTTCGAACGATCGGCAGATCTGCACCGTTTCTGCACATGAAAGTACGATTCGGTTAAGATAATAAATGGTAGTCAGAGATGTGCGGTCGTCTGCTTGAATTCTGTCATAACTATTCGGAGCAAAAAATAGTCTGGATTATAACGCGTTTCTGCATGTGATTCGACGTTTTTGCGTAAATTTCGAACGATCGGCAGATCTGCACCGTTTCTGCACATGAAAGTACGATTCGGTTAAGATAATAAATGGTAGTCAGAGATGTGCGGTCGTCTGCTTGAATTCTGTCATAACTATTCGGAGCAAAAAATAGTCTGGATTATAACGCGTTTCTGCATGTGATTCGACGTTTTTGCGTAAATTTCGAACGATCGGCAGATCTGCACCGTTTCTGCACATGAAAGCACGATTCGGTTAAGATAATAAATTGTAGTCAGAGATGTGCGGTCGTCTGCTTGAATTCTGTCATAACTATTCGGAGCAAAAAATAGTCTGGATTATAACGCGTTTCTGCATGTGATTCGACGTTTTTGCGTAAATTTCGAACGATCGGCAGATCTGCACCGTTTCTGCACATGAAAGTACGATTCGGTTAAGATAATAAATGGTGGTCAGAGATGTGCGGTCGTCTGCTTGAATTCTGTCATAACTATTCGGAGCAAAAAATAGTCTGGATTATAACGCGTTTCTGCATGTGATTCGACGTTTTTGCGTAAATTTCGAACGATCGGCAGATCTGCACCGTTTCTGCACATGAAAGCACGATTCGGTTAAGATAATAAATTGTAGTCAGAGATGTGCGGTCGTCTGCTTGAATTCTGTCATAACTATTCGGAGCAAAAAATAGTCTGGATTATAACGCGTTTCTGCATGTGATTCGACGTTTTTGCGTAAATTTCGAACGATCGGCAGATCTGCACCGTTTCTGCACATGAAAGCACGATTCGGTTAAGATAATAAATTGTAGTCAGAGATGTGCGGTCGTCTGCTTGAATTCTGTCATAACTATTCGGAGCAAAAAATAGTCTGGATTATAACGCGTTTCTGCATGTGATTCGACGTTTTTGCGTAAATTTCGAACGATCGGCAGATCTGCACCGTTTCTGCACATGAAAGTACGATTCGGTTAAGATAATAAATTGTAGTCAGAGATGTGCGGTCGTCTGCTTGAATTCTGTCATAACTATTCGGAGCAAAAAATAGTCTGGATTATAACGCGTTTCTGCATGTGATTCGACGTTTTTGCGTAAATTTCGAACCATCGGCAGATCTGCACCGTTTCTGCACATGAAAGCACGATTCGGTTAAGATAATAAATGGTAGTCAGAGATGTGCGGTCGTCTGCTTGAATTCTGTCATAACTATTCGGAGCAAAAAATAGTCTGGATTATAACGCGTTTCTGCATGTGATTCGACGTTTTTGCGTAAATTTCGAACGATCGGCAGATCTGCACCGTTTCTGCACATGAAAGCACGATTCGGTTAAGATAATAAATTGTAGTCAGAGATGTGCGGTCGTCTGCTTGAATTCTGTCATAACTATTCGGAGCAAAAAATAGTCTGGATTATAACGCGTTTCTGCATGTGATTCGACGTTTTTGCGTAAATTTCGAACGATCGGCAGATCTGCACCGTTTCTGCACATGAAAGCACGATTCGGTTAAGATAATAAATTGTAGTCAGAGATGTGCGGTCGTCTGCTTGAATTCTGTCATAACTATTCGGAGCAAAAAATAGTCTGGATTATAACGCGTTTCTGCATGTGATTCGACGTTTTTGCGTAAATTTCGAACGATCGGCAGATCTGCACCGTTTCTGCACATGAAAGTACGATTCGGTTAAGATAATAAATTGTAGTCAGAGATGTGCGGTCGTCTGCTTGAATTCTGTCATAACTATTCGGAGCAAAAAATAGTCTGGATTATAACGCGTTTCTGCATGTGATTCGACGTTTTTGCGTAAATTTCGAACGATCGGCAGATCTGCACCGTTTCTGCACATGAAAGTACGATTCGTTTAAGATAATAAATTGTAGTCAGAGATGTGCGGTCGTCTGCTTGAATTCTGTCATAACTATTCGGAGCAAAAAATAGTCTGGATTATAACGCGTTTCTGTATGTGATTCCACGTTTTTGCGTAAATTTCGAACGATCGGCAGATCTGCACATGAAAGTACGATTCGGTTAAGATAATAAATTGTAGTCAGAGATGTGCGGTCGTCTGCTTGAATTCTGTCATAACTATTCGGAGCAAAAAATAGTCTGGATTATAACGCGTTTCTGCATGTGATTCGACGTTTTTGCGTAAATTTCGAACGATCGGCAGATCTGCACCGTTTCTGCACATGAAAGTACGATTCGGTTAAGATAATAAATGGTAGTCAGAGATGTGCGGTCGTCTGCTTGAATTCTGTCATAACTATTCGGAGCAAAAAATAGTCTGGATTATAACGCGTTTCTGCATGTGATTCGACGTTTTTGCGTAAATTTCGAACGATCGGCAGATCTGCACCGTTTCTGCACATGAAAGCACGATTCGGTTAAGATAATAAATTGTAGTCAGAGATGTGCGGTCGTCTGCTTGAATTCTGTCATAACTATTCGGAGCAAAAAATAGTCTGGATTATAACGCGTTTCTGCATGTGATTCGACGTTTTTGCGTAAATTTCGAACGATCGGCAGATCTGCACCGTTTCTGCACATGAAAGCACGATTCGGTTAAGATAATAAATTGTAGTCAGAGATGTGCGGTCGTCTGCTTGAATTCTGTCATAACTATTCGGAGCAAAAAATAGTCTGGATTATAACGCGTTTCTGCATGTGATTCGACGTTTTTGCGTAAATTTCGAACGATCGGCAGATCTGCACCGTTTCTGCACATGAAAGTACGATTCGGTTAAGATAATAAATTGTAGTCAGAGATGTGCGGTCGTCTGCTTGAATTCTGTCATAACTATTCGGAGCAAAAAATAGTCTGGATTATAACGCGTTTCTGCATGTGATTCGACGTTTTTGCGTAAATTTCGAACGATCGGCAGATCTGCACCGTTTCTGCACATGAAAGTACGATTCGTTTAAGATAATAAATTGTAGTCAGAGATGTGCGGTCGTCTGCTTGAATTCTGTCATAACTATTCGGAGCAAAAAATAGTCTGGATTATAACGCGTTTCTGCATGTGATTCGACGTTTTTGCGTAAATTTCGAACGATCGGCAGATCTGCACCGTTTCTGCACATGAAAGCACGATTCGGTTAAGATAATAAATTGTAGTCAGAGATGTGCGGTCGTCTGCTTGAATTCTGTCATAACTATTCGGAGCAAAAAATAGTCTGGATTATAACGCGTTTCTGCATGTGATTCGACGTTTTTGCGTAAATTTCGAACGATCGGCAGATCTGCACCGTTTCTGCACATGAAAGCACGATTCGGTTAAGATAATAAATTGTAGTCAGAGATGTGCGGTCGTCTGCTTGAATTCTGTCATAACTATTCGGAGCAAAAAATAGTCTGGATTATAACGCGTTTCTGCATGTGATTCGACGTTTTTGCGTAAATTTCGAACGATCGGCAGATCTGCACCGTTTCTGCACATGAAAGTACGATTCGGTTAAGATAATAAATTGTAGTCAGAGATGTGCGGTCGTCTGCTTGAATTCTGTCATAACTATTCGGAGCAAAAAATAGTCTGGATTATAACGCGTTTCTGCATGTGATTCGACGTTTTTGCGTAAATTTCGAACGATCGGCAGATCTGCACCGTTTCTGCACATGAAAGTACGATTCGTTTAAGATAATAAATTGTAGTCAGAGATGTGCGGTCGTCTGCTTGAATTCTGTCATAACTATTCGGAGCAAAAAATAGTCTGGATTATAACGCGTTTCTGTATGTGATTCCGACGTTTTTGCGTAAATTTCGAACGATCGGCAGATCGCACGTTCTGCACATGAAAGTACGATTCGGTTAAGATAATAAATTGTAGTCAGAGATGTGCGGTCGTCTGCTTGAATTCTGTCATAACTATTCGGAGCAAAAAATAGTCTGGATTATAACGCGTTTCTGCATGTGATTCGACGTTTTTGCGTAAATTTCGAACGATCGGCAGATCTGCACCGTTTCTGCACATGAAAGTACGATTCGGTTAAGATAATAAATGGTAGTCAGAGATGTGCGGTCGTCTGCTTGAATTCTGTCATAACTATTCGGAGCAAAAAATAGTCTGGATTATAACGCGTTTCTGCATGTGATTCGACGTTTTTGCGTAAATTTCGAACGATCGGCAGATCTGCACCGTTTCTGCACATGAAAGCACGATTCGGTTAAGATAATAAATTGTAGTCAGAGATGTGCGGTCGTCTGCTTGAATTCTGTCATAACTATTCGGAGCAAAAAATAGTCTGGATTATAACGCGTTTCTGCATGTGATTCGACGTTTTTGCGTAAATTTCGAACGATCGGCAGATCTGCACCGTTTCTGCACATGAAAGCACGATTCGGTTAAGATAATAAATTGTAGTCAGAGATGTGCGGTCGTCTGCTTGAATTCTGTCATAACTATTCGGAGCAAAAAATAGTCTGGATTATAACGCGTTTCTGCATGTGATTCGACGTTTTTGCGTAAATTTCGAACGATCGGCAGATCTGCACCGTTTCTGCACATGAAAGTACGATTCGGTTAAGATAATAAATTGTAGTCAGAGATGTGCGGTCGTCTGCTTGAATTCTGTCATAACTATTCGGAGCAAAAAATAGTCTGGATT
>CAXARU010000072.1:0-40000 GCA_963971365.1 Lasioglossum villosulum
GATCGAACTGTTGCGCGCGAAGAACCGACGCGCCCGAGCCGCGCCGAACGGTTCGCTCGTTCGAGCGAGCGGACTACGCGCTCGACGATTATTTCGAAAAAACTCGAGAAATACGCGTCCGATCGGGCTGAAACTCGAGAATTGAGTTTTAAACGGCATATTATACAAGGATCTAACAATTAGAATCGTCCGAAAAAGCCAGGAAAAAAGTTTACTCTTGAGCGTCGGGACTTGGAAAAATTTCGATCGAACTGTTGCGCGCGAAGAACCGACGCGCCCGAGCCGCGCCGAACGGTTCGCTCGTTCGAGCGAGCGGACTACGCGCTCGACGATTATTTCGAAAAACTCGAGAAATACGCGTCCGATCGGGCTGAAACTCGAGAATTGAGTTTTAAACGGCATATTATACAAGGATCTAACAATTAGAATCGTCCGAAAAAGCCAGGAAAAAAGTTTACTCTTGAGCGTCGGGACTTGGAAAAATTTCGATCGAACTGTTGCGCGCGAAGAACCGACGCGCCCGAGCCGCTCCGAACGTTTCGCTCGTTCGATCGAGCGGACTACGCGCTCGACGATTATTTCGAAAAAACTCGAGAAATACGCGTCCGATCGGGCTGAAACTCGAGAATTGAGTTTTAAACGGCATATTATACAAGGATCTAACAATTAGAATCGTCCGAAAAAGCCAGGAAAAAAGTTTACTCTTGAGCGTCGGGACTTGGAAAAATTTCGATCGAACTGTTGCGCGCGAAGAACCGACGCGCCCGAGCCGCGCCGAACGGTTCGCTCGTTCGAGCGAGCGGACTACGCGCTCGACGATTATTTCGAAAAAACTTGAGAAATACGCGTCCGATCGGGCTGAAACTCGAGAATTGAGTTTTAAACGGCATATTATACAAGGATCTAACAATTAGAATCGTCCGAAAAAGCCAGGAAAAAAGTTTACTCTTGAGCGTCGGGACTTGGAAAAATTTCGATCGAACTGTTGCGCGCGAAGAACCGACGCGCCCGAGCCGCGCCGAACGGTTCGCTCGTTCGATCGAGCGGACTACGCGCTCGACGATTATTTCGAAAAAACTCGAGAAATACGCGTCCGATCGGGCTGAAACTCGAGAATTGAGTTTTAAACGGCATATTATACAAGGATCTAACAATTAGAATCGTCCGAAAAAGCCAGGAAAAAAGTTTACTCTTGAGCGTCGGGACTTGGAAAAATTTCGATCGAACTGTTGCGCGCGAAGAACCGACGCGCCCGAGCCGCTCCGAACGTTTCGCTCGTTCGATCGAGCGGACTACGCGCTCGACGATTATTTCGAAAAAACTCGAGAAATACGCGTCCGATCGGGCTGAAACTCGAGAATTGAGTTTTAAACGGCATATTATACAAGGATCTAACAATTAGAATCGTCCGAAAAAGCCAGGAAAAAAGTTTACTCTTGAGCGTCGGGACTTGGAAAAATTTCGATCGAACTGTTGCGCGCGAAGAACCGACGCGCCCGAGCCGCGCCGAACGGTTCGCTCGTTCGAGCGAGCGGACTACGCGCTCGACGATTATTTCGAAAAAACTCGAGAAATACGCGTCCGATCGGGCTGAAACTCGAGAATTGAGTTTTAAACGGCATATTATACAAGGATCTAACAATTAGAATCGTCCGAAAAAGCCAGGAAAAAAGTTTACTCTTGAGCGTCGGGACTTGGAAAAATTTCGATCGAACTGTTGCGCGCGAAGAACCGACGCGCCCGAGCCGCGCCGAACGGTTCGCTCGTTCGATCGAGCGGACTACGCGCTCGACGATTATTTCGAAAAAACTCGAGAAATACGCGTCCGATCGGGCTGAAACTCGAGAATTGAGTTTTAAACGGCATATTATACAAGGATCTAACAATTAGAATCGTCCGAAAAAGCCAGGAAAAAAGTTTACTCTTGAGCGTCGGGACTTGGAAAAATTTCGATCGAACTGTTGCGCGCGAAGAACCGACGCGCCCGAGCCGCTCCGAACGTTTCGCTCGTTCGATCGAGCGGACTACGCGCTCGACGATTATTTCGAAAAAACTCGAGAAATACGCGTCCGATCGGGCTGAAACTCGAGAATTGAGTTTTAAACGGCATATTATACAAGGATCTAACAATTAGAATCGTCCGAAAAAGCCAGGAAAAAAGTTTACTCTTGAGCGTCGGGACTTGGAAAAATTTCGATCGAACTGTTGCGCGCGAAGAACCGACGCGCCCGAGCCGCGCCGAACGGTTCGCTCGTTCGAGCGAGCGGACTACGCGCTCGACGATTATTTCGAAAAAACTCGAGAAATACGCGTCCGATCGGGCTGAAACTCGAGAATTGAGTTTTAAACGGCATATTATACAAGGATCTAACAATTAGAATCGTCCGAAAAAGCCAGGAAAAAAGTTTACTCTTGAGCGTCGGGACTTGGAAAAATTTCGATCGAACTGTTGCGCGCGAAGAACCGACGCGCCCGAGCCGCGCCGAACGGTTCGCTCGTTCGATCGAGCGGACTACGCGCTCGACGATTATTTCGAAAAAACTCGAGAAATACGCGTCCGATCGGGCTGAAACTCGAGAATTGAGTTTTAAACGGCATATTATACAAGGATCTAACAATTAGAATCGTCCGAAAAAGCCAGGAAAAAAGTTTACTCTTGAGCGTCGGGACTTGGAAAAATTTCGATCGAACTGTTGCGCGCGAAGAACCGACGCGCCCGAGCCGCTCCGAACGTTTCGCTCGTTCGATCGAGCGGACTACGCGCTCGACGATTATTTCGAAAAAACTCGAGAAATACGCGTCCGATCGGGCTGAAACTCGAGAATTGAGTTTTAAACGGCATATTATACAAGGATCTAACAATTAGAATCGTCCGAAAAAGCCAGGAAAAAAGTTTACTCTTGAGCGTCGGGACTTGGAAAAATTTCGATCGAACTGTTGCGCGCGAAGAACCGACGCGCCCGAGCCGCGCCGAACGGTTCGCTCGTTCGAGCGAGCGGACTACGCGCTCGACGATTATTTAGAAAAAACTCGAGAAATACGCGTCCGATCGGGCTGAAACTCGAGAATTGAGTTTTAAACGGCATATTATACAAGGATCTAACAATTAGAATCGTCCGAAAAAGCCAGGAAAAAAGTTTACTCTTGAGCGTCGGGACTTGGAAAAATTTCGATCGAACTGTTGCGCGCGAAGAACCGACGCGCCCGAGCCGCGCCGAACGGTTCGCTCGTTCGATCGAGCGGACTACGCGCTCGACGATTATTTCGAAAAAACTCGAGAAATACGCGTCCGATCGGGCTGAAACTCGAGAATTGAGTTTTAAACGGCATATTATACAAGGATCTAACAATTAGAATCGTCCGAAAAAGCCAGGAAAAAAGTTTACTCTTGAGCGTCGGGACTTTGAAAAATTTCGATCGAACTGTTGCGCGCGAAGAACCGACGCGCCCGAGCCGCGCCGAACGGTTCGCTCGTTCGAGCGAGCGGACTACGCGCTCGACGATTATTTCGAAAAAACTCGAGAAATACGCGTCCGATCGGGCTGAAACTCGAGAATTGAGTTTTAAACGGCATATTATACAAGGATCTAACAATTAGAATCGTCCGAAAAAGCCAGGAAAAAAGTTTACTCTTGAGCGTCGGGACTTGGAAAAATTTCGATCGAACTGTTGCGCGCGAAGAACCGACGCGCCCGAGCCGCTCCGAACGTATCGCTCGTTCGAGCGAGCGGACTACGCGCTCGACGATTATTTCGAAAAAACTCGAGAAATACGCGTCCGATCGGGCTGAAACTCGAGAATTGAGTTTTAAACGGCATATTATACAAGGATCTAACAATTAGAATCGTCCGAAAAAGCCAGGAAAAAAGTTTACTCTTGAGCGTCGGGACTTGGAAAAATTTCGATCGAACTGTTGCGCGCGAAGAACCGACGCGCCCGAGCCGCTCCGAACGGTTCGCTCGTTCGATCGAGCGGACTACGCGCTCGACGATTATTTCGAAAAAACTCGAGAAATACGCGTCCGATCGGGCTGAAACTCGAGAATTGAGTTTTAAACGGCATATTATACAAGGATCTATCAATTAGAATCGTCCGAAAAAGCCAGGAAAAAAGTTTACTCTTGAGCGTCGGGACTTGGAAAAATTTCGATCGAACTGTTGCGCGCGAAGAACCGACGCGCCCGAGCCGCGCCGAACGGTTCGCTCGTTCGAGCGAGCGGACTACGCGCTCGACGATTATTTCGAAAAAACTCGAGAAATACTCGTCCGATCGGGCTGAAACTCGAGAATTGAGTTTTAAACGGCATATTATACAAGGATCTAACAATTAGAATCGTCCGAAAAAGCCAGGAAAAAAGTTTACTCTTGAGCGTCGGGACTTGGAAAAATTTCGATCGAACTGTTGCGCGCGAAGAACCGACGCGCCCGAGCCGCTCCGAACGTTTCGCTCGTTCGATCGAGCGGACTACGCGCTCGACGATTATTTCGAAAAAACTCGAGAAATACGCGTCCGATCGGGCTGAAACTCGAGAATTGAGTTTTAAACGGCATATTATACAAGGATCTAACAATTAGAATCGTCCGAAAAAGCCAGGAAAAAAGTTTACTCTTGAGCGTCGGGACTTGGAAAAATTTCGATCGAACTGTTGCGCGCGAAGAACCGACGCGCCCGAGCCGCGCCGAACGGTTCGCTCGTTCGAGCGAGCGGACTACGCGCTCGACGATTATTTCGAAAAAACTCGAGAAATACGCGTCCGATCGGGCTGAAACTCGAGAATTGAGTTTTAAACGGCATATTATACAAGGATCTAACAATTAGAATCGTCCGAAAAAGCCAGGAAAAAAGTTTACTCTTGAGCGTCGGGACTTGGAAAAATTTCGATCGAACTGTTGCGCGCGAAGAACCGACGCGCCCGAGCCGCGCCGAACGGTTCGCTCGTTCGATCGAGCGGACTACGCGCTCGACGATTATTTCGAAAAAACTCGAGAAATACGCGTCCGATCGGGCTGAAACTCGAGAATTGAGTTTTAAACGGCATATTATACAAGGATCTAACAATTAGAATCGTCCGAAAAAGCCAGGAAAAAAGTTTACTCTTGAGCGTCGGGACTTGGAAAAATTTCGATCGAACTGTTGCGCGCGAAGAACCGACGCGCCCGAGCCGCTCCGAACGTTTCGCTCGTTCGATCGAGCGGACTACGCGCTCGACGATTATTTCGAAAAAACTCGAGAAATACGCGTCCGATCGGGCTGAAACTCGAGAATTGAGTTTTAAACGGCATATTATACAAGGATCTAACAATTAGAATCGTCCGAAAAAGCCAGGAAAAAAGTTTACTCTTGAGCGTCGGGACTTGGAAAAATTTCGATCGAACTGTTGCGCGCGAAGAACCGACGCGCCCGAGCCGCGCCGAACGGTTCGCTCGTTCGAGCGAGCGGACTACGCGCTCGACGATTATTTAGAAAAAACTCGAGAAATACGCGTCCGATCGGGCTGAAACTCGAGAATTGAGTTTTAAACGGCATATTATACAAGGATCTAACAATTAGAATCGTCCGAAAAAGCCAGGAAAAAAGTTTACTCTTGAGCGTCGGGACTTGGAAAAATTTCGATCGAACTGTTGCGCGCGAAGAACCGACGCGCCCGAGCCGCGCCGAACGGTTCGCTCGTTCGATCGAGCGGACTACGCGCTCGACGATTATTTCGAAAAAACTCGAGAAATACGCGTCCGATCGGGCTGAAACTCGAGAATTGAGTTTTAAACGGCATATTATACAAGGATCTAACAATTAGAATCGTCCGAAAAAGCCAGGAAAAAAGTTTACTCTTGAGCGTCGGGACTTTGAAAAATTTCGATCGAACTGTTGCGCGCGAAGAACCGACGCGCCCGAGCCGCGCCGAACGGTTCGCTCGTTCGAGCGAGCGGACTACGCGCTCGACGATTATTTCGAAAAAACTCGAGAAATACGCGTCCGATCGGGCTGAAACTCGAGAATTGAGTTTTAAACGGCATATTATACAAGGATCTAACAATTAGAATCGTCCGAAAAAGCCAGGAAAAAAGTTTACTCTTGAGCGTCGGGACTTGGAAAAATTTCGATCGAACTGTTGCGCGCGAAGAACCGACGCGCCCGAGCCGCTCCGAACGTATCGCTCGTTCGAGCGAGCGGACTACGCGCTCGACGATTATTTCGAAAAAACTCGAGAAATACGCGTCCGATCGGGCTGAAACTCGAGAATTGAGTTTTAAACGGCATATTATACAAGGATCTAACAATTAGAATCGTCCGAAAAAGCCAGGAAAAAAGTTTACTCTTGAGCGTCGGGACTTGGAAAAATTTCGATCGAACTGTTGCGCGCGAAGAACCGACGCGCCCGAGCCGCTCCGAACGGTTCGCTCGTTCGATCGAGCGGACTACGCGCTCGACGATTATTTCGAAAAAACTCGAGAAATACGCGTCCGATCGGGCTGAAACTCGAGAATTGAGTTTTAAACGGCATATTATACAAGGATCTATCAATTAGAATCGTCCGAAAAAGCCAGGAAAAAAGTTTACTCTTGAGCGTCGGGACTTGGAAAAATTTCGATCGAACTGTTGCGCGCGAAGAACCGACGCGCCCGAGCCGCGCCGAACGGTTCGCTCGTTCGAGCGAGCGGACTACGCGCTCGACGATTATTTCGAAAAAACTCGAGAAATACTCGTCCGATCGGGCTGAAACTCGAGAATTGAGTTTTAAACGGCATATTATACAAGGATCTAACAATTAGAATCGTCCGAAAAAGCCAGGAAAAAAGTTTACTCTTGAGCGTCGGGACTTGGAAAAATTTCGATCGAACTGTTGCGCGCGAAGAACCGACGCGCCCGAGCCGCGCCGAACGGTTCGCTCGTTCGAGCGAGCGGACTACGCGCTCGACGATTATTTCGAAAAAACTCGAGAAATACGCGTCCGATCGGGCTGAAACTCGAGAATTGAGTTTTAAACGGCATATTATACAAGGATCTAACAATTAGAATCGTCCGAAAAAGCCAGGAAAAAAGTTTACTCTTGAGCGTCGGGACTTGGAAAAATTTCGATCGAACTGTTGCGCGCGAAGAACCGACGCGCCCGAGCCGCTCCGAACGTTTCGCTCGTTCGAGCGAGCGGACTACGCGCTCGACGATTATTTCGAAAAAACTCGAGAAATACGCGTCCGATCGGGCTGAAACTCGAGAATTGAGTTTTAAACGGCATATTATACAAGGATCTATCAATTAGAATCGTCCGAAAAAGCCAGGAAAAAAGTTTACTCTTGAGCGTCGGGACTTGGAAAAATTTCGATCGAACTGTTGCGCGCGAAGAACCGACGCGCCCGAGCCGCGCCGAACGGTTCGCTCGTTCGAGCGAGCGGACTACGCGCTCGACGATTATTTCGAAAAAACTCGAGAAATACGCGTCCGATCGGGCTGAAACTCGAGAATTGAGTTTTAAACGGCATATTATACAAGGATCTAACAATTAGAATCGTCCGAAAAAGCCAGGAAAAAAGTTTACTCTTGAGCGTCGGGACTTTGAAAAATTTCGATCGAACTGTTGCGCGCGAAGAACCGACGCGCCCGAGCCGCGCCGAACGGTTCGCTCGTTCGAGCGAGCGGACTACGCGCTCGACGATTATTTCGAAAAAACTCGAGAAATACGCGTCCGATCGGGCTGAAACTCGAGAATTGAGTTTTAAACGGCATATTATACAAGGATCTAACAATTAGAATCGTCCGAAAAAGCCAGGAAAAAAGTTTACTCTTGAGCGTCGGGACTTGGAAAAATTTCGATCGAACTGTTGCGCGCGAAGAACCGACGCGCCCGAGCCGCTCCGAACGTATCGCTCGTTCGAGCGAGCGGACTACGCGCTCGACGATTATTTCGAAAAAACTCGAGAAATACGCGTCCGATCGGGCTGAAACTCGAGAATTGAGTTTTAAACGGCATATTATACAAGGATCTAACAATTAGAATCGTCCGAAAAAGCCAGGAAAAAAGTTTACTCTTGAGCGTCGGGACTTGGAAAAATTTCGATCGAACTGTTGCGCGCGAAGAACCGACGCGCCCGAGCCGCTCCGAACGGTTCGCTCGTTCGATCGAGCGGACTACGCGCTCGACGATTATTTCGAAAAAACTCGAGAAATACGCGTCCGATCGGGCTGAAACTCGAGAATTGAGTTTTAAACGGCATATTATACAAGGATCTATCAATTAGAATCGTCCGAAAAAGCCAGGAAAAAAGTTTACTCTTGAGCGTCGGGACTTGGAAAAATTTCGATCGAACTGTTGCGCGCGAAGAACCGACGCGCCCGAGCCGCGCCGAACGGTTCGCTCGTTCGAGCGAGCGGACTACGCGCTCGACGATTATTTCGAAAAAACTCGAGAAATACTCGTCCGATCGGGCTGAAACTCGAGAATTGAGTTTTAAACGGCATATTATACAAGGATCTAACAATTAGAATCGTCCGAAAAAGCCAGGAAAAAAGTTTACTCTTGAGCGTCGGGACTTGGAAAAATTTCGATCGAACTGTTGCGCGCGAAGAACCGACGCGCCCGAGCCGCGCCGAACGGTTCGCTCGTTCGAGCGAGCGGACTACGCGCTCGACGATTATTTCGAAAAAACTCGAGAAATACGCGTCCGATCGGGCTGAAACTCGAGAATTGAGTTTTAAACGGCATATTATACAAGGATCTAACAATTAGAATCGTCCGAAAAAGCCAGGAAAAAAGTTTACTCTTGAGCGTCGGGACTTGGAAAAATTTCGATCGAACTGTTGCGCGCGAAGAACCGACGCGCCCGAGCCGCTCCGAACGTTTCGCTCGTTCGAGCGAGCGGACTACGCGCTCGACGATTATTTCGAAAAAACTCGAGAAATACGCGTCCGATCGGGCTGAAACTCGAGAATTGAGTTTTAAACGGCATATTATACAAGGATCTATCAATTAGAATCGTCCGAAAAAGCCAGGAAAAAAGTTTACTCTTGAGCGTCGGGACTTGGAAAAATTTCGATCGAACTGTTGCGCGCGAAGAACCGACGCGCCCGAGCCGCGCCGAACGGTTCGCTCGTTCGAGCGAGCGGACTACGCGCTCGACGATTATTTCGAAAAAACTCGAGAAATACGCGTCCGATCGGGCTGAAACTCGAGAATTGAGTTTTAAACGGCATATTATACAAGGATCTAACAATTAGAATCGTCCGAAAAAGCCAGGAAAAAAGTTTACTCTTGAGCGTCGGGACTTTGAAAAATTTCGATCGAACTGTTGCGCGCGAAGAACCGACGCGCCCGAGCCGCGCCGAACGGTTCGCTCGTTCGAGCGAGCGGACTACGCGCTCGACGATTATTTCGAAAAAACTCGAGAAATACGCGTCCGATCGGGCTGAAACTCGAGAATTGAGTTTTAAACGGCATATTATACAAGGATCTAACAATTAGAATCGTCCGAAAAAGCCAGGAAAAAAGTTTACTCTTGAGCGTCGGGACTTGGAAAAATTTCGATCGAACTGTTGCGCGCGAAGAACCGACGCGCCCGAGCCGCTCCGAACGTATCGCTCGTTCGAGCGAGCGGACTACGCGCTCGACGATTATTTCGAAAAAACTCGAGAAATACGCGTCCGATCGGGCTGAAACTCGAGAATTGAGTTTTAAACGGCATATTATACAAGGATCTAACAATTAGAATCGTCCGAAAAAGCCAGGAAAAAAGTTTACTCTTGAGCGTCGGGACTTGGAAAAATTTCGATCGAACTGTTGCGCGCGAAGAACCGACGCGCCCGAGCCGCTCCGAACGGTTCGCTCGTTCGATCGAGCGGACTACGCGCTCGACGATTATTTCGAAAAAACTCGAGAAATACGCGTCCGATCGGGCTGAAACTCGAGAATTGAGTTTTAAACGGCATATTATACAAGGATCTATCAATTAGAATCGTCCGAAAAAGCCAGGAAAAAAGTTTACTCTTGAGCGTCGGGACTTGGAAAAATTTCGATCGAACTGTTGCGCGCGAAGAACCGACGCGCCCGAGCCGCGCCGAACGGTTCGCTCGTTCGAGCGAGCGGACTACGCGCTCGACGATTATTTCGAAAAAACTCGAGAAATACTCGTCCGATCGGGCTGAAACTCGAGAATTGAGTTTTAAACGGCATATTATACAAGGATCTAACAATTAGAATCGTCCGAAAAAGCCAGGAAAAAAGTTTACTCTTGAGCGTCGGGACTTGGAAAAATTTCGATCGAACTGTTGCGCGCGAAGAACCGACGCGCCCGAGCCGCGCCGAACGGTTCGCTCGTTCGAGCGAGCGGACTACGCGCTCGACGATTATTTCGAAAAAACTCGAGAAATACGCGTCCGATCGGGCTGAAACTCGAGAATTGAGTTTTAAACGGCATATTATACAAGGATCTAACAATTAGAATCGTCCGAAAAAGCCAGGAAAAAAGTTTACTCTTGAGCGTCGGGACTTGGAAAAATTTCGATCGAACTGTTGCGCGCGAAGAACCGACGCGCCCGAGCCGCTCCGAACGTTTCGCTCGTTCGAGCGAGCGGACTACGCGCTCGACGATTATTTCGAAAAAACTCGAGAAATACGCGTCCGATCGGGCTGAAACTCGAGAATTGAGTTTTAAACGGCATATTATACAAGGATCTATCAATTAGAATCGTCCGAAAAAGCCAGGAAAAAAGTTTACTCTTGAGCGTCGGGACTTGGAAAAATTTCGATCGAACTGTTGCGCGCGAAGAACCGACGCGCCCGAGCCGCGCCGAACGGTTCGCTCGTTCGAGCGAGCGGACTACGCGCTCGACGATTATTTCGAAAAAACTCGAGAAATACGCGTCCGATCGGGCTGAAACTCGAGAATTGAGTTTTAAACGGCATATTATACAATGATCTAACATTTAGAATCGTTTGTGATCGATAGAAAAAAAGTTTACTCTTGAGGGTGGGACTTTGAAAAATTTCGATCGATCGGTCGTGGCACGTAACACGCCCGAACATTATTTTTAGTTTATTCGATAAATATTCATCCTAGAGCTTTGAAACTTGATATTTATTGTTAGAATGTGTATTTTTACAATGATCTAACATTTAGAATAGTCTGTGATCGATAGAAAAAAAGTTTACTCTTGAGGGTGGGACTTTGAAAAATTTCGATCGATCGGTCGTGGCACGTAACACGCCCGAACATTATTTTTAGTTTATTTGATAAATATTTATCCTAGAGCTTTGAAACTTGATATTTATTGTTAGAATGTGTAATTATACAATGATCTAACATTTAGAATCGTCTGTGATCGATAGAAAAAAAGTTTACTCTTGAGGGTGGAAGCTTAAAAATTTTCAAAATGCCTCGAGCATATATGAAAAGTTGAATATTTTATGCTAAACATTCTGGCTATGTAACTAATTTTTGTATTTTACAAAAAAAATTTTCATGCAAAAATTTTTCTAAGTCCCAGCAGCCCCGCCGGCTGGGCTGTTGCCGCGGCGGTTTGCACCCATAAGCGCGCGTGCTATTCACCGCGCGACGCCGGCGTCGTTCCCGGCCGTTCCGTACCTATAAGAGATGCGACGGTTCGGCGAGCCGGTCGACTCAGCGCGCGCTTGGGGCTATTCTACGATCTCGGTCGAGAAGCAGTTCACGGCGCCTCGAGACTTCGGTCTTGACTGTTTCGTACCGCGATTCGTATCGAACTTTTCTCTACACAGCATTGCCACGGGTCGGTGTCTATGACCGAATGGCCCTTATGTGGCGAGCCTCCTTTAGGAGGTTGGTTACTTGTATGCACTGAGTGTGTATACTCGTACTAACTGAACATCAACTCTATCGCATAAAGCGAACGAATTACATCAAAAATGAAAAATCAAGAGAAACAAGATTTTAAAAGTCAAACATATTTGGCTGAATGTTTGAAGAGAAACTAAACGAATAAAAGTAACCACAAAAAGTGGAAAATATAAATTGAAAAGACAAAATTTGTCCTCGAATATATAAAAGGGAACGCCAGCTGAGAAATGATATAAAATACGATATTTAACAAGGCAAATAAAATTTTATTTTGAAAAGATTTGACTTGTGAATGATATGATCTTAAAATGAAACGGAACAACTCGTTCGAAAGGTTCTCGACGAATTCGAACGAGTTGAAAATAATATGAAATACATAAAAGAAATAAACTCGTGTTCGAAAGGTTCTCGACGAATTCGAACGAGTAAAAGAAAATAATATAAAAATACATGCAACACACACAGAAAAGAGAAGAAGGAGCACGTTCGAAAGGTTCTCTAAGAATTCGAACGAGCAGAGAAAGAAATATGAATATATAAATAAAAATATATACGTACGACACACAGAAAGAAGAGCAACAACAACTCGATTCGAAAGGTTCTCGATGAATTCGAACGAGTAAAAATGATAAACGCACACACAGAGTGTCGTCGACCAGAGGCTCTGAGAGCTGGCGACTAAAAGACACAGATAAATAAAATAATATATATATTTGGAGAAGGACAAAAATTGTCTTAGCTCCCTGGTTGATCCTGCCAGTAGTCATATGCTTGTCTCAAAGATTAAGCCATGCATGTCTCAGTACTTGCCGAATTAAGGTGAAACCGCGAATGGCTCATTAAATCAGTTATGGTTTCTTAGATCGTACTCAAATTTACTTGGATAACTGTGGTAATTCTAGAGCTAATACATGCAAAACAGAGTTCCGACCAGAGATGGTGGGAACGCTTTTATTAGATCAAAACCAATCGGTGGCGGGCGGTAACGTCCGTCCATCGTTTGTTTTGGTGACTCTGAATAACTTTGTGCTGATCGCATGGTCTTCTAGCACCGGCGACGCATCTTTCAAATGTCTGCCTTATCAACTGTCGATGGTAGATTCTGCGCCTACCATGGTTGTAACGGGTAACGGGGAATCAGGGTTCGATTCCGGAGAGGGAGCCTGAGAAACGGCTACCACATCCAAGGAAGGCAGCAGGCGCGCAAATTACCCACTCCCGGCACGGGGAGGTAGTGACGAAAAATAACGATACGGGACTCATCCGAGGCCCCGTAATCGGAATGAGTACACTTTAAATCCTTTAACGAGGATCCATTGGAGGGCAAGTCTGGTGCCAGCAGCCGCGGTAATTCCAGCTCCAATAGCGTATATTAAAGTTGTTGCGGTTAAAAAGCTCGTAGTTGAATCTGTGTGTCACAGTGTCGGTTCACCGCTCGCGGTGTTTAACTGGCATTATGTGGTACGTCCTACCGGTGGGCTTGCTCTTCACGGGGCGGTCCAACTGAATATCCCATCGCGGTGCTCTTCACTGAGTGTCGAGGTGGGCCGGTACGTTTACTTTGAACAAATTAGAGTTGTAACAACTTGGTTACCCGGGGTGTTTAGCTCGTCGTGCCGGGGTTCGTGTCGATCGTGGAGGGGAAGGAGGTGTAGCGAAATAAAACACTGACTGCGGTCGAAATAGGTTTCGCCGCGGATTGGTTCCCCACGTGTCGCGGTATACGGTTGAGTGGAGGCGCGGCTGAACTGGACGGTCGGTACCACGGTCTTGAGTGGAGGCGCGGCTGGCGCGGTCGGTATCGTCACGCGGTTTGAGCGGAGGCGCGGCTATCGCGGACGGTCGGCGGTGTCGGCGGGGGCACTGGGGCGAGCCGGTCGCTGGCACGGCGATCGGCGGCAGCAAGGGCGACGTGTCGGCACGACACTTCACCGTGAACTGTATGAGAAAACAGGCGGAGAAAAAGAAGACAGATCGTCGGCTCGAGGATCGTCTGTTTAAACGTAGATACGTTCGTCGGCTCGACGATCGTACTTTTGTACCGCGGAATTATAATACTTACTCTCCGGTCTGGCTTTCGGAACTCTAGCTACACTTGATCTACGTCGGCTCGACGGTGGATCACTCTGCTATTTGTTGCGTCGTTCGATTCCTATATCCTCGCGACGGTATCATTTTATCAACGAGAATCGGTAATCGCGGCGTTGGCCATCTAGCGGCCGATTCCCGAAGGTGTGCGGTGCGTACTTTCTCTTGCGAGAGTCGTAGCCATCTAGCGGTCGGTTCGCGGTACTTGCGCGGCGCGTTAGTAACAGGCTTGTGGGAGCAAGTCTGTTACACCCCCCTCCTTCTCCGGGGTAGTGGCAGCGAAACCCAGTTTATTTGCATTGTAAACATGTATATAACCATATAACAAAAACAAAAAAAAATCAGTCTCTTGGTCGGTATAAAACAGAGAAAAAAAAATAGGACGTTGTCTTATAAAGATAGTAAAATATAAAAAATAAAAATATAAAAATAGTAACTAAAAAATATAATACTTTTTCCTTATAACTAGCGCACTGTTATCCTTAAGACTAACTTATCCTAGGTCTTAACTAATAGGGCTGGGGCGTGGCTGTGGCGGGGCCTCTGTGTATAAAGCGGCGTGGCTTTCCCGCCTTATCAAATAGAATGCGCCACCTTTCCCCGTGGGCGTTCACGCAGCACCCTCCTGTGCGGGCGTATCGCCGTGGCACCTCTACTTTCTGCCCGGTGGGCAACGTGTGCCATGCTGTTGTTCCTGGCGGGTGTTCTCCGGGGTAGGGTACGGGTGCCAAGTGGGTGGCGTCGCCGCTCCATAGGTGTTCCGGCGTCGGTGGGGGTGGTTGGATGGGTGCCGGGGGAGGGGCCTCTTTTGGCAGCTGCGGAGGGGTAGGGGGGTTGGCCTGGTCCCTGGCTCGTGGTGGTTGTTTTGTGGGTGGCGGTCCGAGCGTGATCGTTACCTTTTTTGAAGGTGGGAGCCACGTCACTGACCGGATCTTCACTTTGCTGCGTGGTACCGTGGTGGTGGTGGGTCGCAGGATCTTCCTGTTGTGTGACGGTCGGGTGGTTGGCAGGAGTTTGGGCCTCGTTGGTGTTCTGGCCGTTGGGTCTCCCTCGACGAGCTCCATGAGCTCTCTTACGTACTCTGGCTCGTTGGGCATACCTATTAAGTTAGCGGGTGGTATTAATTTTCGGGGTCGTCCTCGGCGACGAGGCGCTGGGTTTTCGGCGGGAGGTGGTACTGGTGTAGGATCGTGGGGAGTGTCAGGATCTTCGGTGGGATCTGAGGTCCGGTTGTCGCGGTCGTTTGCGGGTTTTAGGTCCTGCACGTGTATATGCCGGTACCATTTCTTCCCGTCGTAGAGGTCTACTATTACCGGCGACACAATTTTCTTGACCGTGTATGGTCCCGTGTATTTGGGGGCGAGTTTGGCGGCGATACCCGCTCCTTTGTTGGATAGGGTGTGTTCTCTCTTCCACACTGACTCTCCTATGGCCGGCCTCCATTCCCGGTGTCGCAAGTTATAGTGCCGTTCTTGGCGTCCGAACGCTTGTGCTAGTCGGAGTCGGGCCAGTTCCTGGGCTTCTTTTAGATGCTTCCATCGCTGATTTGGTGGAATGGGGGCCCCTTCGGTGCGTGTTTGTCCTGGTGTACGTAGTTCTCGGCCGTGATTGAGGTAGGCGGGGCTGTACCCAGTCGCTTCGTGCCATGCGGTGTTTATTGCGAATCTGGCCTCGTCGATTTTCTCGTCCCATCGGTCGTGATATTTCCCGGTGTATTGGGCCAGCATTGTCTTCACTACTTTATTTGCCCGTTCCACTGGGTTACAGTGTGGCGAGTATGGAGGTGTTCGGCGATGTGTGATGCCGGTGCTCTGTAGTAGGCTCGTGAATGGGTCCCCTATAAATTGTTTTCCGTTGTCGGAAATGATTATTTCTGGGGTTCCGTGGCGCAGTATAATGTCTTTTTGTATGGCGGCGGCGACGGCGGCGCTGGTGGCTTTTCGTAGGGGTGTGAGTTCGACCCATTTGGTGAACCGGTCTAGTGCGACTAGTAGCCATCTGTGCCCTTGTCGGGAGCGTGGAAGCGGTCCTATCAGGTCGACCGAGACGGTGTGCCAGGGCTGTGTTCCGGGGTTGGCGTGTAGTAGTCCGGGGGGTTTGTGTGGTGGCGTTTTATATTGTTGGCAACTCTTGCAGTTGCGGACGTATTGCGCCACTTGTCGGAACATGCCTGGCCAGTAAAATTTCTGGGCAATGCGGATTATTGTCTTCGCAATGCCTAGGTGTCCAGCGAGGGGGTCGTCGTGGTACCGTCGGAGGATCTCTGCTCTCTCGGTGGTGGGTACGCATGTTTTCCATGCGGTGTCGGGTTCGGGTTCGTTGTAATCGAGTTGGTGGAGGATATGTCTTTGTAGTTTGCCTTGTTGCACCCGAAACTCGGGAACGGAAGCGGGATCTTGCTGTACGGCTTTTATTTTCCGTTCGTACCATGTGTCGGTGTGTTCCTTTGGTTGTAGCATATTTATTTCCGGGGTCGGTGGTGTTCGGGATAGTGCGTCCGCAACCTGGTTGTTTTTCCCCGGGCGGTATTGGATGTTGAAGTTGTACTGTTGGAGCTCGAGTGCCCATCTTGCCAGTCTTCCCGTCGGGTTGTCGATCTGTTGCAGCCACCGTAGTGCCTGGTGGTCGGTGATAACCGTGAAGTGGTACCCTTCCAGGTACGGTCTCATCTTCCTGATTCCCCATACTACGGCCAGGCACTCTTTTTCGGTCGCACTATAGTTGCGCTCAGTGGCGTTGAGGGTGTGGCTTGCATATGCTATGACCCTTTCGTTCTCCTCGGATCCTTGTGTGAGCACGATTCCGAGGCCGTGATCGCTGGCATCGGTCTGTAGTGTGAATGTTTCACTGAAGTCTGGGCAGGCCAGTATCGGGGCGGTAACCAGTTTTTCTTTCATCGTGCGGAAGGCTTCTTCCTCTGTTTCGGTCCAGTTCCATCTGGCGTTTTTTCTGGTTAATCTCGTTAGTGGCTCCATGATTTCCGCGAAGTTCGGCACGAACCGGCGGTACCAGGAGGCCATTCCGTGGAATCGGCGTACTTCTCGTATCGTTTTGGGTGTGGAGAGTAAGGCGATTGCGCTAGTTTTCTCGGGGTCGGTTCTTATCCCCTGCTGGTCAATAATATGGCCCAGGTATTTGAGACTCTCTACGCAGAATCGGCATTTTTCCGGGTTCAGTCGTAGTCCTGCAGTACGTAGTCGATGGAACACTTCTTTGAGGTGTTTCAGGTGTTCCTCGAATGATCGGCTCACGACGATGATGTCGTCGAGGTAGGCGAATGCATATGGTTCCAGTTTGGGGCCGATGATCTGGTCGAGTAGGCGTTGGAAGGTCGCCGGGGCGGAGTGCAAGCCGAATGGCATCACCGTAAATTGAAACAATCCCTTCCCTGGCACAGTGAAGGCGGTGAGCGGTCGGCTGTTATTTTCGAGCGGGATTTGCCAGTACCCGTTTTTGAGATCCAGGGTTGTTAGGAATTTTGCTCCTCGTAGTTTGTCAAGGGTGGCCTGTATGTGTGGCAGCGGGTAGGCGTCCTTTTCTGTCCTGTCGTTTAGTTTGCGAAAGTCAACGCAGAATCGTGGTTTGCCGTCTTTCTTTTTCACGATTACAATGGGTGAGCTCCATGGGCTATTTGAGGGTTCTATGACCCCTTCCCGGAGCATTTTGTCTACTTCCTCATCTATGATCGCCTGCATGGCCGGGTTTCGTGGGCGGTACCGCTGCTTGATGGGTGTACTGTCTTTCAGCTTGATGCGGTGTTGCGTCAATGTGGTTCGCCCTGTGACATCCTCGAAGTATCGTAACTCGGTCCTGAGGAAGTCCTGGAGGTGTTTCTGGTCGGTTTCTTGTGGTTGTCGGAGTCCTATTTGCAGGTAGGGCTCGGCGAGGCAGGTGGCGGGCCAATTGACGATTTGGAGCGGTGGTTGGAAGCTGATTTCTAGTGCGGCGATTGTTTGTATTCCCAGGAGGACTGGTGGTCCCATGCGTGGGAGTATCGTGAATTCTTGGGTCCACGTATAGCCTTCGGTACTGAATGGGATTCGTATCTTCCCTGAGGTTTGTGTTACGGACCCGTCGGCGAGGCTGATGTTTTCGGCTGGAGCGGTCGGTTGGATCCCTTGGGCGAGAGCCCACTCGAGTATTTCCCCATTGATACACGAGAGTTGGGCTCCCGTGTCGAGGAGTGCCTTGATTTCCCGGCCGAGCATCTTGATGCTCAATTGTGGGCGCGGGTTGTACTCGATTTTTGTGTATTTTTTTTTTATTGTTGGGGCCGCCGGTTGCTGTATCGCGGCGGTCCCCGTGGTCCGTTTCCCGGGGCAGTCGGGGGGTGGCAGTCGCGTGTTAGGACTCCGTCGCGGCCGCATCGAGAGCAGAACTTTTTGAACTCGTTGCGGCACTCCCATCGCGTGTGTCCGCGTTGCTTGCATCTCCAGCAGTGTGCGTCCGGGTTGTATGGTGCCGGGCTAGAGGGGCGGGGTCTAGAGGCGCGTATCTCGCCTGGATCTGTTCGCGGTATTGCGGAGATGCATGGTGTCTCGTAGGTCCCTTCAATGGTGGCGGTGGCGGGGCGGTTGTTTTGCTGTGTGGTCCGTTTGGTCCTCTCCTGTGCTCGTTCGATGCGTTGGACCTGTTTGAGTAGGTCGTCGAGATCGCTGAGATTGTCGGGGTCGATGAGCATGGCGTACTCTGGTGCCATGTTCTCGTAGAGGAGTTCGAGATATTTCTCGGAGGGAATATCTGCACGCCGCATGAGGGTGCACAGTGCGTTCATGAAGAGGTTGAACGGCTCGCCGGGTCGCTGTGTTCGGTCCCGGGCTTCACGTTCTCGCTGGGATTGAGTACGATTTGGGGAAAAAAATCCTAAAAATTTTTCCTTAAACCCGGTTTTTGTTAGTATTTGCTGCCGGTTATTGCGGAACCAGAGCTGTGCCTCGCCTCTCAATAGCTCTGGGATGCCCCGTAATACTTCGGCGTCTGTTAGCTGGTAGGTGTCTTGCAGCTCATCGATTCTCTCGATGAATGCGAATGGGTCTTTCCCATCACTGGTACAGCCCCATTTCCGCATGCGGTCGAGATTTTTACGCGGGTCCGGGGTGGCGGGGGCGTTTACGACGAAGGTTGGCGGTGGTGCGAGTGTGTCGTTGCCGGTGCCTGCGGGATGCATAGCTGTACTGATGAACGTTGGCGTTTTTGGTTCGTCCATTGTTGAGGGCTTGGGAGATCGGGTTATAATGCTTGCGGCCCAGCGTTGTCGGAGTTCCTCGGTTGTTCCGGTGACGGGGAGATTCAGTCTCCGTAGTTCGTTTATAATTCTTTCTTTCGTAACCCGTAGGGAGGAGGTTCGATTCATTCCTCGCAGCGAGGTTCCAAAAAAAATCCGCGGTTGCGTTGGTCTATTGATTACGTGTCAGGTCCCTGTTCGGGCGCCATGTAACAACTTGGTTACCCGGGGTGTTTAGCTCGTCGTGCCGGGGTTCGTGTCGATCGTGGAGGGGAAGGAGGTGTAGCGAAATAAAACACTGACTGCGGTCGAAATAGGTTTCGCCGCGGATTGGTTCCCCACGTGTCGCGGTATACGGTTGAGTGGAGGCGCGGCTGAACTGGACGGTCGGTACCACGGTCTTGAGTGGAGGCGCGGCTGGCGCGGTCGGTATCGTCACGCGGTTTGAGCGGAGGCGCGGCTATCGCGGACGGTCGGCGGTGTCGGCGGGGGCACTGGGGCGAGCCGGTCGCTGGCACGGCGATCGGCGGCAGCAAGGGCGACGTGTCGGCACGACACTTCACCGTGAACTGTATGAGAAAACAGGCGGAGAAAAAGAAGACAGATCGTCGGCTCGAGGATCGTCTGTTTAAACGTAGATACGTTCGTCGGCTCGACGATCGTACTTTTGTACCGCGGAATTATAATACTTACTCTCCGGTCTGGCTTTCGGAACTCTAGCTACACTTGATCTACGTCGGCTCGACGGTGGATCACTCTGCTATTTGTTGCGTCGTTCGATTCCTATATCCTCGCGACGGTATCATTTTATCAACGAGAATCGGTAATCGCGGCGTTGGCCATCTAGCGGCCGATTCCCGAAGGTGTGCGGTGCGTACTTTCTCTTGCGAGAGTCGTAGCCATCTAGCGGTCGGTTCGCGGTACTTGCGCGGCGCGTTAGTAACAGGCTTGTGGGAGCAAGTCTGTTACAGAGTGCTCAAAGCAGGCTAACTTCGCCTGAATACTGTGTGCATGGAATAATGGAATAGGACCTCGGTTCTATTTTGTTGGTTTTCGGAACCCCGAGGTAATGATTAATAGGGACAGATGGGGGCATTCGTATTGCGACGTTAGAGGTGAAATTCTTGGATCGTCGCAAGACGGACAGAAGCGAAAGCATTTGCCAAAAATGTTTTCATTAATCAAGAACGAAAGTTAGAGGTTCGAAGGCGATCAGATACCGCCCTAGTTCTAACCATAAACGATGCCAGCTAGCGATCCGCCGAAGTTCCTACGATGACTCGGCGGGCAGCTTCCGGGAAACCAAAGCTTTTGGGTTCCGGGGGAAGTATGGTTGCAAAGCTGAAACTTAAAGGAATTGACGGAAGGGCACCACCAGGAGTGGAGCCTGCGGCTTAATTTGACTCAACACGGGAAACCTCACCAGGCCCGGACACCGGAAGGATTGACAGATTGATAGCTCTTTCTTGATTCGGTGGGTGGTGGTGCATGGCCGTTCTTAGTTGGTGGAGCGATTTGTCTGGTTAATTCCGATAACGAACGAGACTCTAGCCTGCTAAATAGACGTAACTTATGGTATCTCGAAGGCTCCCGGCTTCTGTCGGTGGGTTTTTACTACCAACGTACAAACAAATCTTCTTAGAGGGACAGGCGGCTTCTAGCCGCACGAGATTGAGCAATAACAGGTCTGTGATGCCCTTAGATGTTCTGGGCCGCACGCGCGCTACACTGAAGGAATCAGCGTGTTTTCCCTGGCCAAAAGGCCCGGGTAACCCGTTGAACCTCCTTCGTGCTAGGGATTGGGGCTTGCAATTATTCCCCATGAACGAGGAATTCCCAGTAAGCGCGAGTCATAAGCTCGCGTTGATTACGTCCCTGCCCTTTGTACACACCGCCCGTCGCTACTACCGATTGAATGATTTAGTGAGGTCTTCGGACTAGTACGCGGCAATGTTTCGGCATTGCCGATGTTGCCGGGAAGATGACCAAACTTGATCATTTAGAGGAAGTAAAAGTCGTAACAAGGTTTCCGTAGGTGAACCTGCGGAAGGATCATTAAAATTACAAATCGTCCATAAGATCCAAAGAATAAAGAAAAAGGGAATGTATACATGTATACACTGAATGGAAAAAGCTCTGATATAAAAGGGAACGCCAGCTGAGAAAGAAATATTATAAAGAGAAGAGCAAGAAAGAAATAATATAACAGACATAGAAAAAGATCTTTGTCGAACAGAAAAGAACGACGGGAGAGTTACTCTAATAAGCTGAATATAGGGAATAAAAAGAGTTTCACTCTCCTGTGTCATCGTATCTATGCGATGAAAATATAAGAGGAGTAGCGATAATATATTATAATAGCGTCAATAGCGAGCGCTACTCCTCACCCAACGGCTTACGCGAGGAGGTCGAACTTTTTGCGTCTTACACGGAGTACTCGGTTACTCGACGCGAAGTGCGATGCTCCCGTCCGTTGGAAAAATAAAAAGCGCAGAGAGCCCGCCAGAGACAAAACACCATAATGTGCCATTAACACGGCGTACATATATACGGCACACGGTGTCTCTTTCGACAATGGGATTGAGAACGACGGACCAAACTGTCACGTCGCCTATTTTTCGTGGCCGAAAAACAGAGCGACTACGGGTCTTTGATAGGCTTTACAGCCGGGCCACGCGCGGCCGCGCGACACGTGGTCCGCCCGCGACAAATAGTCCGTCGCCGCTTCGAAATTCACTCGCTTCTTTGCACGATTTTACGATACAATTCGGGCGCCAGGCACGGGAACGTGCCACTAGAACAGCGCGAACACTTGATGAATCGAGGGGGCGGTTTCCGAAGCGACGGAGACTACGCGAACACCTGAAATAGCTCGCGAACAGGCCGAGGGTTCTACGAAAGGAAAGGACGGGGCATCCCCCGCGGCAGGGACGTTTCTCACGGAAAAATTAATACAACGTTTTCGGCAATAAGGTCTTTATTGGACCGGTCTTGTACCGTCGGCAGGAGCCGGCAGCGGTCAGAATTTGCCACGCGCGGCTTACAAAGTTCGCGACAGGTGGTCGGTCGCGCGCGCGTTGTCCTCGCGGGGAATTTTCTCGTTCGCGCGTCGAGCTCGGTAGTCACAAGATTCCGCGAGGATATTACAAGCCTTAACGGCACGAATCTACCGAGCTCCGATGTTATACGCGGCAATAATCGGCGACTGGCCAAAGGACGCGGCAAAGTACGAGGAGAAAGAAAAACGATCGGGCACGTCGCGTCGTCCCACCGTGGGCGGCCCCGAGGATGAACGATAATTTTCTAAATTCGGCACGTTCCGCCTTCCTCCGGATGGAAGGTTCTCGGCAACGTGGCTTTTCACGGCCGTCTCGACGCGCCGCGTGCACTTTTCCACGTTTCCCGGCTACGCAGACGGACGCGTGAATACGACGCGAAAGTGTGATCCGCGAACACGCCCCGAGCCAACACGAACTGTTCACAATTTATACCGCAAAACCTGACCGGCACTTACCAAATCGGCAATCGCAGGATACCTCGGATACGGCAGTGCAAGGTACTTTTATCAAACGCAATAGTTAACCACTACTACTATCGGCAAGATCCTGTGGCACAGTGACCTACTTCGCGTCGGCTCGGGAACGCGGAAGTGGGGCGTCCCCCTACTCCCTCATCTAATTCCGACGGTGCGACGCTCGGGCCTATCGCAGAGGTTCTCGCGGCAGGGGCGCTTCTTAATTGGGGAGCCCCCTTGTCTTCGGCAATTTGTCGATCTCCGAAGACGGTGTTCCCTGATTTTCCGCCGCGCGCCTCGAGGTTGGTACGAGCCGGTCCGGCAGTCTGCTCGTGATCTACTCCGGGTGAGGGGCCGACGGGACGGAGGGGGTCGTCGTCTCCGATTCACGAGGTCCTCGTCCGCTCCTCCAGGCTTGCTGGCCTGGGCTCGCTCCAATCGCGACATGTTCGGTACGGCGTCGGTGCTGCGATAGGTCCTTTGAGTGCCTCGTCGCGAGGTATTTTCGCCAATTAGCTGTCGGAATTAGGTACCGGGTTCCTTCGTGGATTCCGGCTACGATCCTGTAACTTTGCGTCGCGCTCAGTGGCGCGACGTTTAAAACGCGTTAATACTCTGCCACTGGTATTGCGAACGGCAAATAGAAAAGGAGAAAACAAAAATACATCCCTTTTTGGGGCGGTAATTCCAAAGAAGTAAATACGTCCCTTTTTGGGGGCGGCAGTGCAACAACAAAAAAAAATATTACGTCCCTTTTTGGGGGCGGCAGTACAACAACAAAAAAAAATTATTACGCCCCTTTTTGGGGGCGGCAGTACAACAACAAAAAAAAATTATTACGCCCCTTTTTGGGGGGCGGCAATCCAGCGAGAAAAACAAATTATATTATTTGTAACTAATATCGAAACGCGGCTGTCTCCGCGTGGACGGCATGGTGGGCGGTTTTTCCGCCTTGGGGTGATCTATTTGGTCCAGGGGTGGTGGGGCCCTCCGGATTTCCAGGTCTTGCGGCAGTCCGGGCAGTTTTTTATCGTGTACGTTGGCCGACCACACCGGTAGCAATACTCCCACCTTTGTGGAGCTTTGCAGGTGGTATGGGTGTGGTCAGCCTTCCCGCACCTCCAGCACCCCTGCTCCTCCTCCCGGCATCGCCTCCTCGGCGTTGACATGACCTTCCTTTGCGGTACCGGCAATTTATGTGGCCCCCTTGGCACGTATTCCGCCCGCTGTCTTTCTCGGATGGCCTCTAATCTCGCCCCCATGGACCCCTTCTGGCCTTGGGTCCCCAGTTGGTTGCCTTTCGTGAGGCCGGCAGTTGAGGACCGGTCCTTATCCTCTTCGGACTCCCGGGGATGGGCGTCGGCATCGGAGGGCTGGTCCTTTTTCCCTTCGGGCTCCCGGGGGTGGGCGTCGGCATCGGAGGGCTGGTCCTCCTCCTCGTACACGGGTCGCAGCTTGCTAATGAGTCTTTCAAACGACTCGTCCAGGTCCTCCGACTCGTCTCCCTGGGCCGCCTTCATCCCCTCGTTCGACTCCGGGACCTCGTCGGCCGACTCGTACACGGTCTCTTCCTCCGTGTTCGCCGGGCTCTCGCTACGCTCGCGCGGTAGCACCAGAACGGCCCACTCCGTTTGAGTGGCTACCGCGCGTCGCGTTGGCTGTTTTTGTTCCATTCTCCTTGATGGTCCCGGCCGGTCGGATGCTCAGCGGTCCGTTGATCGGCAGGTCGGAGAGACAGCCCGGCGTCCTACGGCAAGGTGGCAGTCAGTGGGCTGGCAGACGGTACAGCGGTACCGGCAGATCGGCTGACGGCAAGGCGGCAGGCGGCAAAGCGGCGACTCGGCAATTCGGCTGTGTGGGAAACTGTTACTTTTAGCCCCCTTATTTGGATGTTTGTGGGGGGAAGTATGGTTTGAGATCGCTAATGTGTGCTTTGCCGAGATCGTTCCCGTTCTCCGTCGCTAGGCCGTATACTACGGGTGACAGTACTTTCGTGATTACAACCGGTCCCGTAAATTTCGGCGCTAATTTTGCCGCGAAATGTTTTGCCGCCGATGAGAGTACGTGTTGTCGCTTCATTACCCTGTCCCCTACTTTATATGACCGCTCGCGATGTCGCAAATTGTAATACTTGGACTGCCTATTGTACGCATCCTCGAGGTTTTCCAAGACCCACTGCCGTAACGTCGGCAATTGCGTTATGCGTTTCTTCCACGAGTCATGGGAAGTGACCTCGAGGTCAATAGGCAGCTCCACGCCAGCTCGCACGCATTTCGCTGGGCGTGGTTCCCGCCCGAAGTTAAGGAACGCTGGAGAAGCCTGTAGCACGGAATGGTTCGCGGTATTATAGGCAAACCTTAGTTGCGGCAAGTTTAGGTCCCAATCTCTGTGATCCCTCTCAATGTACGACACGATCATTGTCTTCAGGACTCGATTTACTCGCTCGACCGGGTTCGCCTGCGGGTGGTACGGAGGGATCGTGCTACGTTTCATCCCGTATTCTTTCGCCAGATCTTTCAGGAAATTATTCGCGAATTCCGTGCCGTTGTCCGTTAACAGCACGTCTGGGGTTCCCCATCGGCAGAAGACTAACTCTTCGAGAGCCTCGGCAATTTTTGGACCAGTGGCCTTTCGGAGCGGCACGCACTCGATCCATTTGGTGAATAAATCTTGGATCACTAGGAGATAGACGTTTCGAGATCTGCTGGGAGGGAACGGGCCCATGATGTCGGCAGCTACCACTGTCCAAGGCATTTCGACTCTGCGCCGGCCCATCAGCCCTGGAGGGAGTGATTGCTCCACTTTAGTGCTCTGACAGGTGTTACAGCGTCTTACATATTCTACTGTTGTTCGGTACATGCCTGGCCAGTAGTAGCGGGCGGCAATGCGGTGATAAGTCTTCTCGACTCCTAAATGTCCCGCTTGCATGTTATCGTGTGCCTCCTGCAGAATCTCGGTTCTACGCTCCTCGGGAATTACTAGTTTCCATTCATCCCTATCGTCCCCTAGCGTTTCCGCTATTATCGGGTCTGTACGTCGGCAAAACAATTCTCCGTTCCGAATGGACCAGTCCTTAAATTTTTCCGGGTCTCGCTCTACTTCCGCGAATCGTTCTTCGTACCACCTAGTGCGAACCGCGGCCACGATGTGTTGTTCCCCCTTTCCAACATCCTCCCCCTCATGTACGCGAGAAAGGGCATCCGGCACCTTATTTAGGGTTCCCTGTCTGTAAACTACTTGGAAATCGTATTCCAGCAGCTGCAGGGCCCAACGCGCTAATCTCCCTGAGGGGTTCTGTAATTTCCTAAGCCACCGCAGGCTGTGGTGATCGGTAATCACCGTGAAGCTGTACCCCTCTAAATACGGACGAAATTTTTGTACCGCCCAGACGATCGCGAGGCATTCCAGCTCTGTAGCGGAATATTTTCTCTCCGGCAACGTGAGAGACCTACTCGCAAACGCGATGACCCTCTCAATTCCCTCGACCTCCTGTGTCAGGACCGCGCCCAGTCCAACCGTGCTCGCATCCGTTTGTAGGGTAAATGGTGTTTCGAAATTTGGGCACGAGAGGGTAGGTGCTTCGGCAATGGCATCGCGGAGGGCCTCGAAGGCGGCTTGTTGGCCGTCCTTCCATTCCCATTCGCGATCCTTCCTCAACAGGTTATTTAGCGGTTCGGCAAGCGTGGCGAATCCCGGGATAAATCTCCTGTACCAGGAGGCCATCCCTAAGAATCGCCTCACCTGCTTAATCGTTTTAGGTGGTGGGTACGATAGAATTGGCTGAATTTTCTCCGCGTCCACCTTTAGCCCCTCTCGGCTCACCACGAAACCCAGATACCGTACTTCCTGTCGGCAAAACTCGCTCTTCTCAGGATTGATTATTAGACCGGCCTCTTTGATTTTATTTAATATTCTATCGAGCCACACTAGGTGCTCGGTAATTATATCGTCCAAATACGCGAACGCATTTGGTTCCATTTCGGGACCTATTAGTCGGTCTAATAATCGCTGAAAAGTCGCGGGTGCCCCCGTTAACCCATACGGCATGCGGCGGAATTGGAATAGGCCTTTTCCCGGCACTGTGAAAGCTGTAATCTCCCGACTTTTCTCTTCCAACGGAATTTGGAAGTAAGCCTGACTGAGGTCGAGGGTCGAAATATATTTGGCCATTCGCAGCTTGTCTAAAATTTGCGTCATGAGCGGTAATGGGTACGCGTCTTTCCTCGAGACTTCGTTGACTTTCCGGAAGTCCAGGCAAAACCGGTATTTGCCGTTGGACTTTTTCACCATCACGATCGGACTTGACCAGGCACTTTGTGATGGCTCGATTATGCCGTCCGCCAATAAGGTGTCGACTTCCTTATATATTGCCTCCTGTACTTTCGGAGAGACGGCATAATAGCGCTGTTTTATTGGCGGATGGTCGCCAACATCAATTTTGTGACTGATCAAGTTCGTCAGTCCGGTTACTTCTTTAAATTCCGGCAATGATGTCTCGAGGAATTGTTCCAGACGTTCCTTCTCGGCATCCGCTAAGGTTTGTAACCCACAGCATACGGTGGTCGAGGGTGTGTTAGTAAAGGGGAACTTCTCGTTCGGACGAGACGCAAAATACCATACGGCGTTGTGGTATTCGGCTATTAGGCCGAATGTCGCGATAGAGTCCGTTCCCAACAAGAGGGGGCTCACGAGATTATCCAGGACCCGCGCAAATATTTCCCTCTCCTCCCGGCCTATCCTTAACGCGAATCGTGCTTGTTGTACGGCACGATCTACCGTCCCCGTGGCCAGAAGAAAATAGCATGGTTTTTCCGCGTCTTCCACTTTTATCATGCCTCTTTCGGCATTCTCTAATAGTTCTTGACTGATAAAAGTCAAGGACGAACCCGAGTCTATTAGGGCGCGAGTCGGCATTTTCCCTATAAACGCGTCTATTGTTAATAGAGGGGTATGATGGTTCTCCCTTTCCGCGCTTACACGAGCCGATATTAATTCCGGCGAGATCGTTCCGGCCCCGTCGAACGACCCCCTCCCCCGTTTCCCGTCGGAGGCGAACATCTTCGGCATTGCGTTATGGTGACTCCCTGCGCTCCGCAACCGTAGCAGTGTACCCTCTGCTCTTCTCGGCACTCTCTCGATATGTGGCCCGACTTACGGCAGTTCCAACACTGCAGCAGGCCACTTCCGCTCGCGCGTTCTTTTTCGCGTGGTGGCCACTGTCGAGTTGCTACCGTCGCGGTTACTTCCCTTCGGCGCGGTAGGGGTTCCCTCGCTAGAGTTCGCGTCGGTCCCTTCGGTGGCACTTCCGCGTGGGTCCTCCCGCTTTCTCTCGAGTGGGCCGCGGTGGGTGTTTTACTCCGCGTTGCCCTTTCCCCGGCAATACCATATCTGGATCGGTCGTCTCTCCGTGCGGGTTGGGGGGGTTTGTCGTTCACCTGGTCGCTATCGGTATCCTCCGCGGCGGTTATCGCGTTTACGTATGCAAAGCCTACGGCTTTCCCTCGCCCCAATGATTTTTGGCGGCTATATGTGCCCGGCACGTACGCGTAGCTGGGATGAACCATCTCCGAGGGTTTCGGATTTCGTCTACGTGACTCGTCCGTTTCCCTATCCGCCTCTATTAACTTGGATTTTAATTCTTTGAGCGTTGTAATCCAATCTATTGCGATCGCGTTTCGTAGGCCTTCCCTCGCCCCCCAATACACGCGTTGTATTTTCTTATATTCCGGCCATGGAGGGTGCAATTTCCTAAACATCGCGGTCATGTACGTCAGGTAGTTTCTGGTTGGCTCGTCCGGGCCTTGGAACCGATCTTTAATGTTCCGAATCAACGTATCTTGATAGTCGGGGTCCCCGAAATATTCTCTATAATCGGCCACGAATTGTTCCCAGTTTTCCCATCCATCGGCCTCCTCCTCGTACCAAAGCTTCGCGATCCCTCCTAAACAAACCGGCAAACAGCGGAGTAGGTCTTGGTCCGCGATATTACTATATTTTCTCTGTTGGTTGAGGTCATCCAGAAAGGCTTCCGTGTCCTCTCCGGGTTCCCCCGAGAACTTAATTCGCCATCGCCGCATTAATTCGGCAACTGGCTTTCCTCGGTAATATAATTCGCGAGTTGTTCGCTCGCTTGGTACGGTATTGCCCGATGCATGGTCCATCTGGGAGCGTCCCCCCTCTGTGCCTTGTTCGCGACGACGGGGCGGAGGTGACGGCACGTTAGTCCGCCGCGTTGGAATCGGTACTTTAATTTCGTGCGGGGGAGATCGTCCCTCCCCGTCGTAGCTCAGTCTCTCGTTTTTGGGGAACCAAATTTCGTCTTCCAACGCGTCGTCATACCATGATTGCCTCTCCTCCCCGTCGTGCTCGAGTTTCGGCAAGCTGAGGAACCGACGCATTTTTCGTGACCCACCCGGTGTCGTATCCGCCACGAGAAACTCCCAACTACCTGCACGCGACGCTTAGTTTTGATGGGCGCTACCGGTGCCCCTTTCTTTATCGTTTAATCCGCGAAATAACTGCGTGACAAAACACGAAAAACTCGATACTTGGATTTTGACCCGAGGTGGGAAAATACTTGCTCGGCAACTCGCTAAGAGGTGATTCTACCCCGACGATATTCTAAATTCTTCTTCCCGTTTCGCTTGTGGATTTCCCCAACGATCCGTGTGCACCGGCAGAATGAATAATTTTCTTTTCGCCAACAATAAGTGGTGGCTAATGAAGAGCCAAAACAAAAAAACAGAAACTGTTGGGTACGCCACTGGCCCTTTGGCTTGGTTCGTACCACTTCGCAAAATATTTTTAATCTTAATGGTACTCGTCTATATTTTGTGACGGCACAACTACGATCATGCCATACTTCCCCTCACCGTAGCAATTTCGACATATAATATACACAGTAATCAAAACTATTGGGTTGGAATAGCGTGCAAAAATGTGTCGGCGCTGCAACGTACCGTTTCGGAAACAACGCAAAATCACAAGGAAATTATCACCAATATGTGCACAGTATCAGTAAATATCAATAAATATTACCTTTAAAACGAAAATCAATTGAAATTGGCATAAATCGTCCACCAGTTACGGGCGGACCACGCTGGTGGCACAGTCCTGTCCAGCAACGGCAAGACGCCCAGTAATAAAATGATTACAGTATCACAGAAATTAATAAATAAGATAAATAAATAAATATATAAAAGAATAATAAATAAAAAAAATTAGATCCGTTGGTGCACTAGCTGTAGGTGGACGGCACTCTGGGCGCTATCCTCCCCCAACCGGGCTCCACGGATCACCAATTAAAAAAAACACAATAATGAAAACACAATAAACGCGAAAAAATTCCTCGGCATAAATATTCAAAAAAAATTCGTTACAAAGGCAAAATTTTAAATTCCTTAGTATGAATTCAAAATTTTACACTTCATATATTTAACCTATTCAACCAGTGGCTCAGTGTCATTCAATCTCGCTCCACATAAATTATTGGATCCTATGCGGCAAAGTCAATAAAGTTTAATTTATTTGTCTATGTTAGAACTGGTGGTGTGTTTGAATTAGAGCGGGGAAAGAGAGAGACAAGAAAAAAAAATGTTTAATTTTTATTTTGGTGAAAGGAGTTCGGAGGGGTCTCGGCACCACTCAACCGAATTAGGTGATTCGGTTGATCGGTAATGATTTCCCTCTACCTCTGCCTTTACCAAATTTTACTGTAGGGAACGAGAGGCAAAAAAAAATTTTGAGTGGTTGTGAATAATTCTGAATAACAAAGTTAATTTACGGCAGATCCTCTTATTTATGGGGTTCGCGATTTATGAGAATTATTGGTGGTATTCCACTGGCCACTGTCTGTGATTCAAATATTATGGGATATTGGAGAATATTTCGAAAGTAAATTTTTCGTGTCGATGTTATCGCGCCTAGTTAGCTAAATTCAAAAGGAATTTCCGCTAACCGGCAGCGACCACACTCACTCAATTATCTTTCGATATTCTTCTCAATTTATCCCCTCCCAGAAATCAAATCAAATTAACAAAACGAAAAAAAAATTTCAAACCAATCGGGTTAAATTACCGAGGAAACGAACACCGAAGACTAGTAATATTCAATAAATAGTTAAATAAATTAAATAGCGGACGGCTACGGAATAAATAAATACTTAAATGCAATAAATTAATAAAACCTGGTAATATTTGATTGTTTGAACTTGCCGGCAATAGATTGTTTAAATGCGAAACAGTAGAAGACATTAAATTGTAAATTCAAATTTTCCCGGCACTCTTTAGTGCGGCAATATTAAAAAAAAACCATATTCTTTACAATATTTAAAGTGTTAAAATATATTTCAGTTGAGATAATTTTCCTGCAAGAAAGTCCTGGTTATTTCAATCAGTATTTCATAACACATAAATATCAGTAAGACCTTTGAAACGGTACGGGCAGCGCGACAAACACACAAGAAATTCAAACAGAATTCAATACTATACAATAGCAACCCAATAACCTCGGCAATGATGTACGTGTTGGCTGTTTCTGTAGTCGTGCGGAACGTAAACAACGCGGAGGAATTTCGAACGCGAACGCGTCGTGCGTCTCTAGCACGCTACGGCCTCGATCGCCCTTCTCTCTCTCTCCTATTGCGTAGTCGCCTAACGAGAAACGAAATTCACCGTGAGAGCCCCGACTTCCTTACGCACCTCTTTGAAAAACAATTTTTCTCAAATCGCTTTTTCGGCGAGAGGTCCAGAAAACTGTTCGGGCGCCAATTTGTCACGTCGCCTATTTTTCGTGGCCGAAAAACAGAGCGACTACGGGTCTTTGATAGGCTTTACAGCCGGGCCACGCGCGGCCGCGCGACACGTGGTCCGCCCGCGACAAATAGTCCGTCGCCGCTTCGAAATTCACTCGCTTCTTTGCACGATTTTACGATACAATTCGGGCGCCAGGCACGGGAACGTGCCACTAGAACAGCGCGAACACTTGATGAATCGAGGGGGCGGTTTCCGAAGCGACGGAGACTACGCGAACACCTGAAATAGCTCGCGAACAGGCCGAGGGTTCTACGAAAGGAAAGGACGGGGCATCCCCCGCGGCAGGGACGTTTCTCACGGAAAAATTAATACAACGTTTTCGGCAATAAGGTCTTTATTGGACCGGTCTTGTACCGTCGGCAGGAGCCGGCAGCGGTCAGAATTTGCCACGCGCGGCTTACAAAGTTCGCGACAGGTGGTCGGTCGCGCGCGCGTTGTCCTCGCGGGGAATTTTCTCGTTCGCGCGTCGAGCTCGGTTGTCACAAGATTCCGCGAGGATATTACAAGCCTTAACGGCACGAATCTACCGAGCTCCGATGTTATACGCGGCAATAATCGGCGAC
Source organism: Lasioglossum villosulum (assembly GCA_963971365.1). Taxonomy (NCBI): domain Eukaryota; kingdom Metazoa; phylum Arthropoda; class Insecta; order Hymenoptera; family Halictidae; genus Lasioglossum; species Lasioglossum villosulum. The sequence continues at coordinate 32,007 of CAXARU010000072.1, forward strand.
TGGCCAAAGGACGCGGCAAAGTACGAGGAGAAAGAAAAACGATCGGGCACGTCGCGTCGTCCCACCGTGGGCGGCCCCGAGGATGAACGATAATTTTCTAAATTCGGCACGTTCCGCCTTCCTCCGGATGGAAGGTTCTCGGCAACGTGGCTTTTCACGGCCGTCTCGACGCGCCGCGTGCACTTTTCCACGTTTCCCGGCTACGCAGACGGACGCGTGAATACGACGCGAAAGTGTGATCCGCGAACACGCCCCGAGCCAACACGAACTGTTCACAATTTATACCGCAAAACCTGACCGGCACTTACCAAATCGGCAATCGCAGGATACCTCGGATACGGCAGTGCAAGGTACTTTTATCAAACGCAATAGTTAACCACTACTACTATCGGCAAGATCCTGTGGCACAGTGACCTACTTCGCGTCGGCTCGGGAACGCGGAAGTGGGGCGTCCCCCTACTCCCTCATCTAATTCCGACGGTGCGACGCTCGGGCCTATCGCAGAGGTTCTCGCGGCAGGGGCGCTTCTTAATTGGGGAGCCCCCTTGTCTTCGGCAATTTGTCGATCTCCGAAGACGGTGTTCCCTGATTTTCCGCCGCGCGCCTCGAGGTTGGTACGAGCCGGTCCGGCAGTCTGCTCGTGATCTACTCCGGGTGAGGGGCCGACGGGACGGAGGGGGTCGTCGTCTCCGATTCACGAGGTCCTCGTCCGCTCCTCCAGGCTTGCTGGCCTGGGCTCGCTCCAATCGCGACATGTTCGGTACGGCGTCGGTGCTGCGATAGGTCCTTTGAGTGCCTCGTCGCGAGGTATTTTCGCCAATTAGCTGTCGGAATTAGGTACCGGGTTCCTTCGTGGATTCCGGCTACGATCCTGTAACTTTGCGTCGCGCTCAGTGGCGCGACGTTTAAAACGCGTTAATACTCTGCCACTGGTACTCGGATTTTCCCAGGGAGAGCGATCGCAACGGCCCTTTCGTTTCGGCACTGCTCGAGGTGACCCGGTCCTTCGTTGAGGGTTCGGAAAGACGTCGGCAAAACTTGCCACGTCACAAAACATAAACGGTGCTTGCGTGAAGGTGTAGAGAAATAGCATCGCTCGTGTGGTGTATCGTTTACTTGTATTGGGGAGTGAGTGCTGAAGAGCCTGTACTTCGGGTCTTCGGGAATCGTCAACATTACCGACGTTCGCATTTGTAAACTCGAACGCTCAGGTACGTACGATCTCTCGTCGGACGCTGAATGCTGCAGATCGACACACGAATATAGAAATACCCGTCGTTACGATATCCACGCACGATGTTATCTCTCACCCGCCACCGTGGCGGTCGTTCTCTATGAAAAAATTACCTCGTGTCAAAGAACGTTGTGTGTTAACCGTATGTAATAACGCCTTTGGTGTTCTCTGCGTCGTGTAGGCTCTCGACTTATACAACGAGGACATATTCTACTATACGCGGTAGTTGATGGTCGCGCATGAACAGGGATGTAAGCGTGTTGATTCGAATCACATATCAAACGCTTCCTCGGTCTTCGCCTCCTCTCTTCGTGTATGCGCGTAGGTATGGTCCGGAGTCGTTCGTTGTAAACGGTATTCTCCTCCACGATAGGAGGGGGAGAATCTCTCAGGGTAACCTGTGGAAAAACGCGCGGTTGCGGCGTTGTCGTGTAATCGTTCGCGAACATCGAGTAGATAGACGAGACGTGAGGACCGGCTCGTGAAGCTCGCTTTTAAAGCAATCGTGAGTCTGACACCCTACTCCGTGCGTGTGGCCCAATAGTGCGCACCACGAGAGCTTGGGACGAACGACCGTTGCCAGAGCCGGCTGTGAAGTCCCGCTCTCTATTTATCTCGAGTTCGCGTATAACCAAGAGCACGGGAACGTTGCGCCGCACGCGGTGTGTTCGTTGACGACGGTACGATACGATAGATCGGATGGATATATATATGTCGGGGCGTAGCGACAACGGCAAAGATTTATTGTTCTTGTTACCGTTTTATTGTTACTTCTATTGTTACGTTACGTTTATCTTGTTCAACAGTTCATAAATTTATTATGTTCAAAAAAAATTGTATTGTTATGATTGAAGAAATGCGAGACAAGGTCCTTTAAGAAAATGACCTTGTTGAACGTGATCACGGGTGGTAGAATAGATACGTTTCTGATGACCTCAGTGTATATAAAAGTTGTCATATAAAAACATGACAATATCAATAGAGAAGTTGAATCATTTACGTTGTCAACGGTTGCAAAAATCTTGGGGAAACTTCAGAATCAATAAGAGAGTTGACAGGAAGAGACGTGATATTCTACAGGACCCGTGAGCTCGTTGACGTATTAAAATAATGCCTTATCGAACAAGGAAAGATCAAAGCCGGCTACCGACGACATGTCGGGGAGAACAGTGAGGAAAGAAACATTTGAAAATCCATGCGTCGTGCTTATTAGTCGTAAGCCAAAAAAATCCTAAACCCAGTTTAGCTGGGCGGAGGCGGGGCGATGTAACGGCACACGATGGATATTGTGAGTTGACCATATAGTTGGTTAGGAGTCACATGACTGAGTTATGAGTGATCACGTGGGTGATCTAAAGCCACATGGGTTGGCTTTGTTTTTGTCTTGCTGTGTCCAGTGGTGGACCAAAAAGTTAATAATGTTGTCTTGAGCTCACTGTGTGTCAAAACCGCACGGACCATTGCTAATTTTGTTTTCCACTATAAAACTATTTGATTTTTTTTGAAACCGTTAATTGAACACACATTAATAGTGTTTTTGTACAAGGTCTATGGCGAACGGAACAGGGAATGTTTTGTCAGAATGTCCGAACGGGAAATAAGGAAGATGTCTTTCTTCGCAGACAATTGTAGAAGATCGTAATTGCACACGAGGACGTGTGACAGTCAGGAAGGCCGTGTCGGGGCGTAGCGACAACGGCAAAGATTTATTGTTCTTGTTACCGTTTTATTGTTACTTCTATTGTTACGTTACGTTTATCTTGTTCAACAGTTCATAAATTTATTATGTTCAAAAAAAATTGTATTGTTATGATTGAAGAAATGCGAGACAAGGTCCTTTAAGAAAATGACCTTGTTGAACGTGATCACGGGTGGTAGAATAGATACGTTTCTGATGACCTCAGTGTATATAAAAGTTGTCATATAAAAACATGACAATATCAATAGAGAAGTTGAATCATTTACGTTGTCAACGGTTGCAAAAATCTTGGGGAAACTTCAGAATCAATAAGAGAGTTGACAGGAAGAGACGTGATATTCTACAGGACCCGTGAGCTCGTTGACGTATTAAAATAATGCCTTATCGAACAAGGAAAGATCAAAGCCGGCTACCGACGACATATATAATTTATACATTCGAGAGAGGACCGTGCAACTCGTGATGCTCGCTGAAAGCAGTCGTGAGTCTGACACCCTACTCCGGTGCGTGTGGCCCAATAGTGCGCACCATCGAGAGCTTGGGACGAATGACCGCTGCCCAGCAAATAAGAGCCGGCTGCGTGAGTCCACTAGTATCGAATACACAAATTTTTATATATATGAACGGTTGTTATCGTGCCGAAGGTAGACGGTGTTTCCGAGAGGACCGGCCGTGACGCTTGTTATTAAAGCCTATACCAATATATATGCGCGCTCGCGCGACTTTCCAACGACGACACCCTACTCTCTGTGTGGCCCAATAGTGCGCGCAGACGAGCTTGGGACGAGTACAACCGGGAAGATCGTCGTCGCCATATATAAGGCCAGAGCTGGCTCGTGAGTCCGCTCGTATCGGAATTCATCGTTTCCTCGAGCACACAACAAAGTTTTTACAGAAATGTGTTTTCTCGAGATGGAGAGGACCGGCTCGTGATGCTCGCTTTTAAAGCAATCGTGAGTCTGACACCCTACTCCGGTGCGTGTGGCCCAATAGTGCGCACCACCGAGAGCGTGGGACGAATGACCGTTGCCAGAGCCGGCCGTGAAGTCCCTCCTTTATTCTCGCGTGCATTTCCAGTAAAAGAAGGAGGAGAGGAAGAAATTATATGTTTTCTGGATCCAGTATCGGGTTTTGATATATATTATATATATATATAATATCCCCGTCGTTTCACAGAATAACAAAAATAATAATTCATCTCCGCGTTTTCCACGTTAGGGGTTTTTGAATGTACTGTTCGCCCGGGCCGTCAGGTTACGCGCATTGTCATGCGCGTATTCCTGACGGCTTTTTTTTTGCCGTTTCTACGGACGACGACAGTGTCGTCGACCAGATGACGCCTGGAATCTCCTTCGCGCGCTGGTTGGAGTTTTCCAGGTACCGATATGCGTTCGTTTACGAACCGAAGAACAAGAGACATAACATATATTGATTTATAAAATCAAAAATATATATACGATTACCCTGAACGGTGGATCACTTGGCTCGTGGGTCGATGAAGAACGCAGCTAATTGCGCGTCAACGTGTGAACTGCAGGACACATGAACATCGACATTTCGAACGCACATTGCGGTCCACGGATACAATTCCTGGACCACGCCTGGCTGAGGGTCGTTTACGTAACCATATACTGCTTGCGTTGCTCTTGTAAGTCCCCGCCGTCGCTTACCTCTCCAAAAAATACTTTTAGAGGGCGCAAAGAGCGTTTCTGAGTTCGGGTTGCAAAGATGTATACGTACGAGCGAACGATGGGCGTTTCGTCGGCGTTTGACGCGGTTCTCTGTGAAAATTGCCAATTTCGCATTGCGTCTTAGACTAACAACGTACAGTTTATAAGCGTACAGTTTAGTCATTAGTTTCTCAAGAGGAGCGAAGTAGGGATTGGTGTTGTATTTCTTACGGTGTGTTCGGACTTGCGTGAGTGTTTTTACGGTGTCGTGAGTCGTATTTTCATATACGACCGCCCGTAGGCACCGCTTCGACACACGCACGAGGATCTCTCCAAATCTCTCACCTTCTCCGCGGAAACGATTCGCCTTGCGAGAGAAGCGTTTTCACCGATGTGCATTCAACGCGCTCCCGACGTCGCCTGAAATGATGCGTATCCGAAAGAGATACAAAATTATTATAAAAGAGTCTCAAGAGACTACAGAGATGGACACACAAAATTAAATATGAAAGAGAAAAAAGAATATTGTGTTGACACACAGAGAAAGAGAGTGTGTCGTGTGCAATACCTAAGCCCCAGGGAGAGAATATGCTTGTGCGTGGATGAGTTACTTTATAATATTGAACTCTCTCTCTACGTTTATAATTGCATACGGGCGGAGGGTCGTCGTTGCGTCAGCAGCAACACAGAACAGCAGCGATATTTCGACGCATAAGAAAAACAAATAACCTTTAGAGTCTTCGAGGGAGAGAGAAAAAAAAGAGAGGAGACAAACACAAAAGAGGTCGCTCATTCTACGAACGCTTTGATGTTCGATGGACAGCGGAGCAACGCTCGCAGCAATGTGCGGGATGAACACGAGACGTCGTCTCGTGTCCTCGCTAATCTGTGCGCAGATTGCCATTCCATCGCCACGTTCGTTTGAGTCGTTTGCGACCCGTGCGAGTCTCTCTTCTCTATCTCTCAAGTTCTCTCGTGTCTCTTTGGTGTTTTTGCTTTATGTTTGATCGATGAATATATATCGCATTTTTGTTTGCTGCGCCAACGTTTCTGTACCCCCGTGTGTGATATGTACATTATATTAAAAGCGTTAGAGAAGAGAAGAAATTAAAGTAACACCCCACCGGGTTATATGTATTATAATTTTTATAATATATATACTCCTCTATTGGCGAGGCTTTATTCGAACATTTGATTGTCACACGACGAAAGACACTCTTCTGGTGTCACGCACGGAACAGCACCGCGGAGAGAAGGTGGTATATTAATTAAAAAAGAATTAACCCCTTTGTCGGTCGCCCCATGTCTTTTCATATTTCTTTTTTCTTCGTTTCGTCGATTCGTGCGGAACCGCGCGATCTTTTGTCGGTCGTCCAGTCCCCGGAAGTTCTTTTCGACGGACGTTAAAGTTAACCGACATATAAAGAGATCGTCTTGCGAGAGTTTCCGATCGACGAGCTAAATAACGAAGAAAAGATCATAAGAAATACAGAACTGACACTTTGGTGTGGCGCATAAGGCATATTGGTTTTCTTATATATTATACAGGGTGTCCCAAAATTCCCTCGGTATCGGGAAATGGGAGGTTCCTTGGGTCATTTCAAGCACCATTTTCCTTTACGAAAATGTCATCCGAGGCTTCGTTAAGGAGTTATTAATGAAAAACACGGACCAATCAGAGCGCGAACTAGACGTGCAGTGTATCCCTCCGCGCCACGCGCCGTCCAGCGAGCGTTGGTGGCACGCCGCGATATCGTAACGAACAAGAGTTTCTCGATAATGTAAATCCTCTCCGATTTCAATGAGCTTTGGACACCTTGTCCAGACCATGATTCTGAACAACATTTCCCTTTACAATTTTTGTCTGCCGGCTTTAGTTTACGAAATATTCTAACAACTTTTAATTGAAAATCATTCGATGTACCAATATCTTATTCGATTTCAATGAAATTTGAATACGTTGTCCAGACCACGATTCTGAACAACTTTTCCCTTTACAATTTTTGTCTGCCGGCTTTAGTTTACGAAATATTCTAACAACTTTTAATTGAAAATCGATCGATGTAAAAAATCTATGTTAAAAAGATATTTAAATCGTGTAATTTATAACATTATTGTATCTCAAGGTGATTGAACTCGGTGAGAATCCACATCATCGGCAACTTTACCCGAACTAGAGAAAAAGTATAAACTGATTAAATTAAAAACTTACCTATTCAGTCGTTAATCCATTTGTATGTGTTAATCCATTCCACCAGTGAAACACGTAACACCACACTTTCACACAATTCCTGAACACTACACGTAGCCCACTTTTCGAATTCGAAACGAAAGCAAACAAAATTCCATACTCCGACGCGGACGCGGAAAAAGTTCCGTGTTCTTCGCGATTCCGCGCGAAACTGTGCTCTCCCCGCGTACAATGTTGTCGATGAAGGCAGATTGTTTGAAACAAATGAAATCGTTGCCTTGAAGATATTGATTTTTCGCGAATCATATGGTAATATTGATTTTTCGAGAATCATAGAACGAAGCCATGGGCGAGAACCTCTACAATACAAGAACAAAGTGAAATTTTTATTGCGTTAGGCTTGCCTAATTGAAAAAAAAGTCGGGCCTCATACGCGTTACATGCCCCATTAGAGCCTAACAGCCAAATTAGGCTAGCCTAATGCAATAAAAATTTCAGACTTTATTATTGTATTGTGGAGGCATGTCTTCAAGGCAACGATTTCATTTGTTTCAAACAATCTGCCTTCATCGACAACATTGTTTGAGAGCACAGTTTCGCGCGAAATCGCGAAGAACACGGGTCTCTTTCCGCGCCGCGTCGGAGTATGGAATTTCGTTTGCTATCGTTTCGAGTTCGAAAAATGTGCTACGTGTAGTGTTGAGCAATTGTGTGAAAGTGTGGTGTATCGTGCTTCACTGGTGTAACATGCAAATGGATTAACGACTGAATAGGTTAGTTTTTAAGTTAATCAATTTATGCTTCTTCTCTAGTTCGGGTAAAGTTGCCGATGATGTGGGCCCTCACCGATCTCGGTCATCTTGAGATACAATATGTTATAAATTCCACGAATTAAATATTTAATTAACATAGATTTTTTACATCGATCGATTTTCAATCACTAGTTTAAGTTCAATTAATAGTTTGCACTATTATTTCGTAAACTAATGCCGGCAGACAAAAACTGTAAAGGGAAATGTTGTTCAGAATCGGGGTCTTGACAACGTATCAAAATTTCATCGAAATCGGATAAGATATCGGTACATCGAATGATTTTCAATTAAATATTGTTAGAATATTTCCTAATCTAATGCCGGTAGACAAAAACTGTAAAGGGAAATGTTGTTCAGAATCGTGGTTTTGACAACGTATTAAAATTTC